>JAODTK010005520.1:0-162151 GCA_026419785.1 Sclerodactyla briareus | reverse complement strand
CCTGTATGTCTAATTGGGACAAATGTTTAGTGAGTGACTCAGTATGATTGGCAGTTATTACTAATTAATATTCACGCACAAATTGATTTTAGGACAATGACTCAAAGTAGACCAGTTTATTTACTGCTTGACCTTCCTTCCATGGGCATTTAAACATTATTTTACCGGGGGGTGCTGAACGATTGGGCCCTTAAAATAACTTTTCCCGTTTTTTTCCCCCCCCCCCCCTTATATCTAAATTTCAGCAAACCTGCAATACTGCATTTGATAAGGTCGGGGGTAGGGGTTCGGGGTTTATAGATGAATTGGAAGGGAAGTTACCAAGTCACGTTTCCAATTCAATCCTGTATTCGCTGCCTGAGACTCCCTGCCCCTTTTTTGTGTGTGTAAATGGTTTGGGCGTCGCTCTCATAGCCATTCATCAGAACTAAGGAAGCAAGGGCGCAGCCATGTCTAAAAATTGGGGGGGGGGAGGGTCAGAGTAATTGGGGGTGTGATGTGAAGTAATGTGACTTTTATCTTGTGGAAAAAAAAATCATTATTGATGGAGGTTCTTCCCAAAAGTTGGACCCCTATCATCTAGTGGCTGCGCCCTTTGCTGAAGCCACTTGTGCTCTCCCATTGAGGGTGTCGTACGCCCCCACGTAAACTCTCTTTATTTTCGCTTGGCTTGTTTCACTTCAAGTAGATATATATTCTAATCCCATGAATATTGACTTTATATAGCCAGATTCACATATCTTGGTGGACATGTTTACAAAACGACCCTGTGACGCAGTGTACTTCCTACTTTTTATTAGGTTTTGAGAGAGATCCAAATCTGCTTCACGACCATGCGGCATGCAGCTGGTGATATTTCTTCTCTGTATTCGCTAAGTCTTGAATGGGGCTGGTAGAAGATAATGGGTCCGATATAACATGAAGGCTGGAGGGGCTCTCTTTTGGGGCAATCTGTCAATCTTGACGAATATGAATTGAAATGAATAAAATGCCCCTTATGCCATCCTTGCTGGTTTTGTTTTGTCTCGAAGCTTATGAATTCCAAAAAGCATGAGAATTTACTCTGAATTATCATTAGCAAAATAAAGAGCATCAGGTGGGAGGGGACTGAAAATGTTGACGTTTCACATTTCTTTTAACTGTGTAGAACCACTCACTGGAATACATTTATTGATTCATATCCACTTTATTGTGTGCCTAATCCGTACGGAGGCTAAAGGGTATGATGCTGTTTAGTGCCTGGAACGTAAGGTTGGACGGCGAGGTGGAACGGGGTGACGTGGTGGTGGTGACGTTGGGTTGCGGGACTTGACCTTGAAGACCCGAACATGCCTAAGAGCAACAGGTTCCCCCCTTCTCATTCGCGCACTTTTTTTATCCTCGTTGTTTATGAGCACCGCCCCTACTTACTTGGAAGCTCATGGGAGTTTGCTGTAAAAAAAGAAACGTTCACGTACTGGGCTAATCGGACCTATCGCAGTCGAATAGTTAGGAAATTTATTCATCCTAATAGAATACACTGAATTCTTGTCCTTTCTGTCTCATCACTTACCGAAGCTGACTTTTGTTCCCTTTTGTTATCGTCCTCTGGGGAGACTAGTATGATCTTTGAAATATGTGCAAACACGGGTATTATTCTCTGATGGGCGCAACACCGGGTACGTGTACCAAATCGAAATATCTTACAGTCGCAATTGTTAGGAAATGTATTCTCTTGCATAAAATAGAATAACAACAACTTCGCGGTGTATGACGGCCCTTCGAGGCTCATTATAGGCAGAGCAGTAAAAAGGAGCACATAAATTGAGATCACATTATACGCTTTTCGCCAAACACAGGTACTCAACTAATCGAAATAAAACACAGTCGCAATTGTTAGAAAATCATCCATCTTGGCATAGAAATAACAAGACAAAGTTTGCCTGGCTGAATCCGGCCCTTTAAAAGCAACAATTATAGGGCATATAGGCTGAACGGAGGCAAAAGAAACACACAATTGAGTCCAACTCAATAAGATATTTCTAAAAGTTCCATTTAGCCTTTATTTCATGGGCCTTCCCCCCCCCTTCCCAGCCACGTATAATACTTTAGAATCTATCGTATTGACTGATATAAAAACTGGAATTGATTTTTTTTTGTTTGGAATGATAGTATTACGGGCAGTGTTTGTAACAAGTCAAGTCAGAGACTCGGACTCGAGTTCTACTCGAGTCGCGTAACCGACTTGACTTGACTTGACTTGGTAAAAAAATAAAAGACTTGACTTGACTTTATGTCGCTATCCTGTAGGACTTGACTGGACTCGAGTCTCAACCTTATTTGACTTGACTGACTTGGACTTTGACCATTCTCGACTCGAGTCTAATAAAAGACTGAAGTCTTTGGAGCGACTCGAGTCGCAGTTCGTTTTTTGTTACGGTACGCCTCCGAGTATTAGGCCTATTCCTTGTAAGTTGCGCTACCTGCGGTCTGCTGCCATCTCGATATAAGTATCGCCTGCACAGCCTACTGTACCGTTCTGTGGTGTACAACAGCACAGGTCTATACAGGTCGCTCACGATCGTTACACTATACAGCCAATACCACACGCTTTGTATGGAGACAGAATGACAGTTAGTGTACACGTTGAAAATGTAAACAGAGAAGTACTGAGTGCCATCAAATCGTTGTTGTTTTAATTCCTTTGATATTGTCGGGTTGTTTAAAATTAAATTTGGTTGTGTCGTCCACAGCAGGAAAACACGCAACAATTTCACTTTCAGCAATTTTCGTGAGAGTTGGTTATAAACAATTCCATTGTAAAACACAGAACAATTAATTTAATAGATATCACAATCTACAGGTTAGCGTGTGGCCCGACGACGTTGCAAATTAGTACCACTACTACGACGATCCTGCATGTACGCGCTCGGAAGCTTAGCATTCGTAATGAATCTAATCGTGATTGTATCGCCTCTTCGTTGCGAGACTCTCAGCTAGATGAACTATTCAATGATTAGAGAACCAGTCTGCACGTTTTATTAGAAGATATTTAAACTTTAAAGGGGAGTTTTGTAAACTGCTAAGGTTGAGAATTGAAAGAACATCATCAATTTCTTAATGACATTTCTCGTTACCAACCTCAGTTCATTTAGTAGTAGTCTGACCTTTGTGCTGCACAACTATTGGAGGCTAATTTTATATACGGACATGCAAGTCAAAATGTAAAACTAATAGAAGAAGGTTGTATTAAACTCTCCTGTAATTCAGATATGGTAAATTGTGTTCAAAATTGTATAATGGCAAAAACTCCTTTCTTTGTGATGTTATGAAGGTCATAGCTACGATGACTACTCGAGGTTTGCCAACAGCCCAATTTTACCATTTGCATTTATCCTGTTTAACGTTGCTGAAAATGAACAGTTTATTAACTTTACCATATTTGTAATAGAAAAACCTTGTACTACTCACTCACTTCATCAGGAGAGCACATGCCTGACAGACCCCTAGCCGCATCCACCGCCCGTTCTGTCACCGCTCCTGAAGAAGCAACCAGGCTGGACCCGATCCATTCCCTTTGCTACCCGCGCAGCATGAGCTACTGCGGGCCGTCCCGGCCTGCGGCCCAGCTCACTAGGTCCGTGCCACAGAAACTACCCTAATTCAATTCTTGCATGGCAATGCTGTTCGATTGATTTGATTCCTACGAGTCCATATGAATCTATGCAGTCATGACAGTGTGTGTGTGTGTGGTGTGTGTGTGTGTGTGTGTGTAACGCTGCTGTTGAACACGATAACTCGACCACAACTGGATGGATGAAGCTCATACTTGTTAGTGTGTCCCCATGATCGGTACATGAACCCTTGTTTGGAGTCAGGTCAGAGGTCATCTGAGGGTCAATAGAGGTCAAAGTCTAAAAACCTTGTGAAACACGATAAGGTCCAGAACGGTTGGGCTGATCAGGTTCAAAATTGGTTGTGTAGCTTTCTTATGGGGAATACGGAACCCTTGTTTTGGTCTGTCGGGGGGAAATTTTTGGTAAAAAAAAGGAAATTTTAAAAGTTATTAATTTGGCCAATTTTGGCTTGTGAACACGATAACTCGACCCCACCTGGATGGATGAAGGGTCATACTTGGTATCTGTGGGTTCCCCCATGATGAGTACATTGGCATCTATTGTTTTGGGGTCAGAGCAGAGGTAATCTGAGGTCACTAGAGGTCAAAGTCTAAAAACCTGTGAACACGAGAAGTCCAGAAACGGTTGAGCTGATCAGGTTAAAAAATGGTGTGTAGCTTTCTTATTGGGGAATACAGGAAACCTATTGTTTTCTGGTCTAGGTCGGGGTGGTGAATTTTGGTAGAAAATAGGAACATTTGAAACGTTAATAATTTGGCCAAGTTTGGCTTGTGACCCGATAAAAGCTCGACCCCACCTGGAGGATGAAGCTTCATAACTGGTATGTGTGTTCCCCATGATGAGTACATTGAACCCCTATTGTTTTGGGGTCGCAGTCAGAGGTCATCTGAGGTCACTAGAGGTCAAAGTCTGAAAAACCTTGCGAACACGATAAGGCAGATGGTTATCTGATATGGTTCAAGTTTGGTGCGTTAGCTTTATCCATGGGAGCTACAGAAACCCTATCGTTCTTGGTATAGGTCGGGAATGATTTTTTGTGAAAATCGAAATTGTAAAAAGTCAATATTTTGGCCCATTTAGGCTTTTTGAACACGATAACTTGACCCCACCGGATGATGAAGCTCATACTTGGTATGTGTGTTCCCCATGCATGGACATCGAACCCACCCCTCATTGTTTTGGGGTAGGTCAGAGATCATTGAGGTCACTAGAGGTCAAGGGGGGGGTTCTGAACACCTTGTGTAACACGATAAGTCCAGAATATCTGATCAGGTTTCAAGTTGGTTTTGCGTAGCTATTTTATGGGGAGTAAAATAAAGAAAACCTATCGTTTATGTATAGTGTCGGGAGTGAATTTGTGTGAAAAAATAGGAAAATTTGTGAAAAGCAATATTTTGGCCCTTCGGGCTTGTGAACACGATAACTTGACCCCACCTGGATGGATGAAGTCTATTGGGTGGTGTGTTCCCCATGATGAGTACATTACCCTTGTTGTAGGGTCAGGTCCAGAGGTCATCTGAGGTCACCAAGAGGTCAAAGTTTGAAACCTTGTTAAAAACACACGATAAGTCCAGAATGGCTGTTGGTCCGATCGGGTTATCTTGGGTGTAGCTTTCTTATGGGGACTACAGGAACCTTGTTTTTTCTTCGTTAGGTCGGGGTGGATTTTTGTGAAGATGGAATAATTTGTGAAAAGTCAATATTTTAACTACACCCGATTTTCGGCTTGTGAACATGATAACTGCGTGACCACACCTGGCTGGGTGAAGCTCATGACTTGGGTATGTGTGTTTTCCCCATGATGAGTACAAATGAACCCTATTGCTGTTGGGGCAAGGTCTGGTCATGTGATGTCACAGAGGTAAGAAGTCTGGAAACCTTGGTGAACAGCTTATAAGTCCAGAATGGTTTACGATCTGATCGGGTTGAAAATAGGTGTGTATCTTCCTTTGGGGAGTACAGGATCGCTATTGTTTTTGTATAGGTCAGGTGAATTTTAGTCGAAATTGGAAATTTTGTGGAAAGTCAATGTTTTGTGTGCCAATTTAGGCTTGGTAACACAATTACTCGAACCCCACCTGAGTGGATGAAGCTCATACTTGGTATGTGTGTCCCCATGATGAGTACATGAACCCATATTTTGGGGTCAGGTCAGAGAAGTCATGAAATGATACATGAACCCTATTGTTGGAGGTCACCCGAGGCCAAGTTTGATCCTTGAAATTAGTGTGTAGCTATCTTTCCAATAGTATAGGAACCCGATTGTTTGGTTGGGAAAATGTGAAATTTGTCAGACATTGTTTCCCCCTGAGAGGGCTCTTTCTCCCCATTTTTTCCTTGTGTCTGGCTATGGGTTTTCAGAAAGAGTCAAGGAACACACTAAGCTTGTTGGCTTTTTTGTTAAGGAAACTTTTATACTAAAATTTAGCTCATTTTTTCCAACTGCTCATGGGGGATATTAAACTGGGTTTAAATATTTTTAACTAAAACTAACGCTTGGTTTCGTAATGCTGAAATTAGTGTTATATAATTATTGTGATGGGCATTACAAACGGTCGTGTGACAACATTAATTAATCTCTTTAAAGGACCATACAGTTTGGTTTCATGAGATCTGTTTATGTTGTTCTTGATAGGCCAAAATACATGTAGATTACCATCGTAATTATGAGTATCCTTTACTAACTATCCAGTTTGCAAAGAGACACTTTTGGTCATTTCACCATCCAAGGAGACCAACAGTAGCAACCGATCATGAAAGCTTGGATTATTTAGATCCATATCCATGTTAGTGACTTGGACTTGACGTGACTTGCTTTTGCTGTGACTTGAATTGACTTGATGATTGGCCTGACATGACTTGAAACTTGAGACATGTGGGGTGAATGCCTTGACTTGACTGGAGACTTGTTAAAAATTGGACTGACTTGACTTGAGACTCGGATTAGAGAGACTTGTTACAACAACTGGTATTAGGTCAAAATTCATACTTTCGTGGAATAGGTCCCTGTAGTGATGAATATAATTGTATCTCGCGTCGGCTTTTTTTTAAATCCACGGACTGATACCATTCTCTCCAAATAAAAATTATTTGAGTGAGTGCTGTACTGTGTGACTGAAGCTCTTTTTTTATAGATGACTATCGAACGATGGCCATTCTTTTCAATATAATACTGAGCTTCGTTTTCTCGAATATTTCAAAGGCTGAATGGAGTAAATTGAACAAACCTAACAAGGAAAAAATGCCCAATACCCAATATGGGGTGGGTTGTTAGTCCTTTTCAACGGCAGCGGAATCTCTGCGGTCCACGCATGTAGTGTGTGTGTCCGTACTGTATTGTTGTGTGAATGTTATATTATGTGTGTTGAGCGTGTGTGTGTACGAACCATTGGCGTACCACGGGGGGGGGGGGATTGACCCAATTGACCAATACTTTTCAACACAAACACTGATTTTTGTTGCAGTTTTGCCACTGTTATTTAGTCGAAATATTTCAGCAAGCATGGATCTAGGGGCCCATAAATTGGTACTTTTGGGTCCGACCTCAACCCCCCCCCCCCCCAGGCAAACTCTCGGTACGCGCTGTTGTGTAGCTCTTTAATGTATGATTGACACTTCTTGTCACAGGAAGTGTGAGAACACTAGCGTATCACTGGTATATTCCTGCGACGTTCACTGCCTGTTTTTCAAGACTCATCAGGCCTTCATCATTGAGTTTGGACAGTTACTCGGGGAAGTCGGAAACCTCACATTATCTAAAGAGAAGTGGCTTTCCAGAGTCACATTGTCAAATGCCAACTAAACCATGTGCAGTGGGTGAACCGCCGACGTGCATATTCCCCCTCAAAACAGCCTTTGTTGGATCTGTTTAGAAAATCACTTTGACCTCCAGTGACTTTGAAAGCCTACCGGTCCTGTTGTTCAGGACCAAGTTAGAAAAATGAATCATGAATCATGCATTGAACTTGACCTCCTGTACCTTGAAATGCCTTCATGTTGTTCAGGACTAAACAACAGTCACATCACCAAGTTCTGTTCAAATTTGACAAAGATTGGAAAAGCGTGAGGAAGACCTTAATTTAAATTCTCGTCATGTGTTCGGGACCACTTTTGTCCTCACCCACCAAGGTTTCTGTGAATCGGACTAACTCTGTATTCTCGCAAAAATAACACAATTTGACCTCCGGTGACCTTTGAATCACCGTCCTGTTTTTCGGGACCAACTTGTTGGTCCCCATCCACCAAGTTTTGTGTAAATCGGATAACTCATTAAGTTTCGGAAATAAGGGCAGCAGACATGCAATTATGCCCACTCAAGTTGAACTCCTCCGAGATTTCACTAGGGCGGAACATGTGTAACCGTTTCAGGTCAATCAGATGAAGCGTTGAAGAGTTTTGCGCTCACAGCCTAAATTTCCTCCCAGCGTCGGCGGCCTGCGGCGGCGTGGCGCGGCGGAGACAAGCGCGGCTCAGCCCACAACATAATATCCCCAAACACTTGGAAGTGTGGGTCGGGGATATGATTCTGGGGAGACCGATCGTTTGGTCATGTAGCAATGAGCTATGATGAATTTACTGAAGGGCCGTGGTCCAACATTTGTGTGAGTCAAGTGAACCATAAACAACACCCGACAATATGCTTCGATGATACATATGCTGTACCGCTCTCACTGTACGTACCTGTCGTCTGGGTATGGGGAGGGGTTTTTAGAGCAATTTAATCGGGGGGGGGGGGATTTTAAAAGAAAGCATCTGGAATCTCTCGGAGTCATTCAGTCGTGCTAGACGCTGGAAATGGCCAGACCGTTATGTGCTCTTTAGCTCACGTATGCTGTCTCCCTTGGTGGTAGAAGTTTAACGTGGACCTTCCGTTGAACTCGTGTCTTCTGTACATGAGGCCTATACTTGTCAATCTGGTTTTGATGCATTTGGATATCATATGCGAGTCGATCCATGAATTGCCTAGAAAAAAGTAGAGGTTTTTCACCTCGACAATGCCCAGTCTGGCGCTGCAGTCAGTCAGCAAGCCCGAGGCTTGTACACTCCTCGAGCGGGCATGCGGAAATCGTGATAATACTGGATAGTGCCGTTTGGTGATTTCGCTATTTCAGAGGAAAGAATTCCATACTTCTCAGTTGATTTCTGCTTCAGTCTCGATATAATCTAGGAATGGACCTGCGGGAAGAGCGGGGAGATTGGGGTGTGACACTAGATTGTTCCTGGACTGTCTCATTTTGATGCACCTTCGGTTATCGATGGTACGGTTGTTTCCCGATTCATAAAAGATCAACTGCGCTTATGTTCGGCATGTGGTGCGCCTCCCGGACGATGATTCTGTCTACTGCGTCCTGCCCGCATGGAACCCGGTGGGTTGGGGGCCACGTTTGAGAGAATGGGTCAGTCCTGCATCGTCGCCAGGATACCAAACATCCCGTGCTCTCAGGAATGAGTCAGTGCGTGGAAAATTCTAACGAAGTCGAAGGTACTCAATGCATCAGTACGTCTCTCCTCAGTTTTGGGACATCGGGCGACATTATATGGCTTGTGTTAGTAATTCGACAACAAGTGTCTATTAGTTGGGAATACATTCTGGGCATGGGGGTCCGTTAACAGTTTTCTCCATATTAAACATTCAGGGCTGCCGTCTGAAATATTGCGAATAATTCTAGTATTTCAACGCTGTTTCTACGTGATAGACATTGTCGTTATGGCAGGTTACTTTCGATGTATTTCCCCAAGTTGAATTTGAATTTTCGGGTCACCTAAGACTTGTCCACGTAATTGATACGTTATGTGAACGAAACATGAACGTGTGTTAAGGCTGTCCCTAGGGGAAGTTTTGTTCGTCTATGCGAAAGACCATCCGAAAACATTTGACCTCATTTGACCCTCATGTGACCTCTCTGACCTTTTGCTTCGTTGAATTTGTTGCGGCCGCCCCCCCCGCACCCCCGCGGGACTGGAATTTGTCTCGCTGATACGAACCAAAAAGGCAACTAAACTCGACGAACTCATAACTCAAGTTATTGACTTTTCAGGGAAAGGTCATGAAAGGGCACCACCTCTGAAACGGCTCTGACCTGAGATCTTGACGTCATTCAAACGTTGTTTAATCGTTTATATCAGTCGAACGCTGAAGCATGGGCATCTATTACCTTTACTGAAATACCGATCACGCCCATCTCAATACTCCAATAACCCACAAACCCCCCCCCCCAAAAACAAAAGCAAGAAATCACTACTGCTTCTTGTTGAAGTATGGGTAGACCTGAACCGGAAATCAAACCACGGTTTCCCGAAGTGGAAGGCCCTCGCTCTACCAACTGTGTCATCCTCGGTTATACAATGGAAACTGGATGCCTAATGGAACAGAATCGCCCTATTTAAAATTCGCCAGTACGATCGATAATTTCGATAGGGATGTATTTCTGAACCCTATTGGTTTTTAAAAGTGCATCTGACCATTCGTGATTACTGTTGTCACGGTAACGGAAATATAGGGTTGACATTTAGGCCTATGAGGGGTAATCAGCATTGACATAAAATAATAAAATTAAATAGAGACTTTTTTCCAAAGAATATCTTCACTGTTCATTTCATAGATTGAGAGCTGGTGAGAGGATTGCCAGTTTCCAGTTAACATTTCCTCTGCCAGCATCGAGGATGACTTATGATTTATTAGCATACGGTACGAAATTACTTTCATTATAAGAGCATATCATTGAGGCTTTGTTTTATACCCAAGAATTCCACAGAAGCGCTGGACAATGCCGAAGTAAGAAACGAATATAGGAAAAATAGCAGCAACAGAAATGCAATCATGAAGATAAAACAAACTACAAGCCCGCGTACAACATAAAAACACACACACACGAGAAAATCGTTTCAGACTATGTGAAAACTGATGGAAAAACCGTGTACACATTATGAAGAATTGCCTAAAATTGGATGGAGGTTTTCTCTTCTTCGCGGTATGTGATAGTCCATCGATTATCGAGTTAATCGATGAAAGACATCATCTCAAGTGGTCCATGGTCGGGGCCTCATCTCCGTATTTCTCATTCCATTGCCGATATGGAGTACTAAAAACGAATGAATTACTGGAATATAGCCAAATAACTTTAATCAGTTGAAGTGAGTCGGAAAAGTTGTAGCATGGCCAAAATTGATAGGGGTGAGGAAAGTGACACATAGAATATAGTGATGTATTGAAAAACTAGGAGAGTCTTTTGGTGTGTAATTGAGGATAATACTGCACTCTAACGTTACTGAGATCAAAGGGAGTTACGTACCGTATGTATGAAATTACCCGAAACGGTTGTAAATGTTAGTCGTGTTCATATAGAGGACAGGGTAAGAAACCCTCCCCCCCCCCCCCTCCCCTCCATGACCCAAGTACTTTGTATAAATTTTTAACACAAAAAACTGATTATTTGTTAGCAGTTCAGTAGTAGAGCCTGTTCGCAGCTGTTATTTGGCAATAATGCAGGTAGTGTCTAGGGGCCCATAAATTTGTACTTAGTGCCGTAGGGAGGGTGTGAATGAAGCCTTTATGAGGGCGCCACTTCCTCCCGTTCCGACCAGTCAACCCCCCCCCCCCCCCCCCCCCACAAGACAAATTCTCTCGGACGCGCCTGGATAATGACTAATTTGCCTTTGCTCATGTTCTCAATCTTTGTCCTCATTAAAAAGGGGTGGTACGGACGAGACTAAATGTGTACCTGATAATGAACGAAAACACCCAGCTACAAGGTAAAATTACATCAATTAATCGTGGCCCGCAATGCAGTGAGTTTTGAAACAATCGTTGTAGTCACTGCAAGTAGGTCCTTCTTGAGAAAATCGGTGTATCGTCCATTTTGGCAGCATTTCTGTTGATCCAGAATTGATTAGTGCTCAAAAAACGGCAGACGAAATGTCGAGAAACAGCACATAGCTCATTAACTTCTGACACAGATTAGATCTATTCTGCCCCTCGCAATAGGCTCACTACCCCGCTCAAGTCACTAGCCCCGCTGAGAGACGAAGTTTCATTTCTCCCTTCTAATGGGCCATGGATTAAGAAGGGATTCTAAAAAAAACAGTATCAGACGTTAATATGTGAGAACAACATAAGATTAATTGCTTCAACCAAGCTTTAATGTTTTTTCAGTGTTACTTTCAAGGGTAGACTCAGTAAGCTGGAAAGCAATTTTACTTGAGCCCTCGGACATATAAATAAACAATCAGAAAAAAGCTCAACAAAGAACAGGAAGACGTACACAGGAAAACATTTATAAAGTAAGCAAACAAGGAGCCACGAAAGCCAACAATGAAAAATATGATATAATATTCTGTGCTATCAATATAGGCGGTAGTCAGCTCCGAAGAAGTTGCCCATTCTTCCTTCTGAGTGGCAAGGATTGATAACAAGTGCTACAAACACAGTATCAGACGACGTGTTGAGCCTAGAACAACATATCATAAATGCTTCAACCCTGCTTGCTATATTAATATTACGCCCTCGCAATAGGCTGTAGTCATTACTGGCCCGGCTAAGGAGAAGTTCTTATTCTCCTCACCACGGGCCCAGAGCGACACACAAAAAAACAAAAAAAAACAAGTTTAACTATTTTCCTGAGGTAGGCCTAACAACTAGATCAGAAATGGATGACGGAGGACTTGTAGGTCAATTCTCGATTCTAGGACGGAAAAAAATTGAGGGAACGTCTTGGGAGCCTTCTGTTCAATAGCAAACGGAGGAACAGGAGGACAATGGATCGCATGATCGTCCCGTTTCTGTGAAATCGTCATCTGTGCTGCAGTACAGACCACTGAGGCAAAAAGTAAGTACCACATACAACTCCTAAATCAGAGTACGGAACATTTATGCAAGCTTATATTCCCTCATTACCGACATTGACATAAGAAAAGAAATTCCCAGGACATAGGTGTATGTTCCCCGGTTGGGCCAAATTTCCTGGCCGCAATTATGATATTTAATCTGAATGTACTGCATGAAGTTCATCTGTTCATTGTTCAAATCGGAATCCGCTCATGGCTGCTCTCATACCAATCCCTAGTTTTCGTCATAGACTGATAGGATGAAGATGTTTCCAAATATCATGTAGTCATTTGGAGAGTGGAAAACAAAAAAAGTATAAACTATCTTCTTTTTGAATTTCGATTGACGTTCATTTCAACCAGTCCCTCCCGTTCTCATACTCGGCTAGAGCCGGTGATGAATTTACTTTCCCTGAATCCCGAGTCCGACTTTAACACGATTCAACACGCGATTCGAATTCAGCTGAAAAAATAAGAGGTATACTGATCATGTGAGGGAGAGGAAAGGAAATGGGAGCGCGTTTAGTTCCATCGCCAAATGCCCAACGTTTTGAAAAACTAACCCGAGCGGGCGGTGCTGAATTGTCAATCAACCGGCTGCCTCCAAAAGTCACCTGCCAAAAACATTTTTCGTTTGAATTCCTCTTAGTTGTCGGTTTTATTATGTTTGTCCTCTTCTTGCATTACCTTTTTGGTAGCAACCGTTGTATCTATCTAAAAGACGAATGGAATGTCAGTTTCCATTAGTTCCGAGTCTTGCTCATAAACCCCTCCAGGCGCGATTTTAGAGTTCCATTTGGGGGGTGAGAATTTGGGGGCCTAAACAGGAGTGGATAATTGGTGGAGTATTAGGCGGATCGCACTTTAGGCTGGCGCGGAGAGTACAAGAAATTTTTTGACCAGTCTGAGTCTCCATTTTATCGCATATTCAGTACCTGTGGTCCCAACTAAAAACACAAAAGCTCGGTTTGGAATTGGTAAAGGTGTCAATGTAAGATTTGAATAAATCTTTGAATAAGATTATAATTCTTCCGATTGTAGCTTTTGGGGATTAAATTGTCACAGTCGTTCCGACAGCGTTCCAGGTGTTTAATAGTTAACCATGTACTTACCTGAACTTGCAAGGTATGTCAAATCAAGGTGACAATGCTTGGTTGTTTTTACGGGAAACACACGTAACTGTTAATCATCGAACCAAATGTAATTACTCCAAACAGCGCAGAAACAAACTGAGAACGAAGTTTGTAGTCTAATGGCTGCAGACGATGTTTAGTAATAACTGTATCAAATAGCGATCGTTCGAAAACAGGTAAATTCCTCCAAGTTCTCCAAACAAGGATATCTACCGACTGCTGGGTGGCCCGGGATAGGGGGCTGCTAAATGTTTTAACGCTGAGAAGAAACTTTGGGCAGTCAAGTGCTGGGTGCATACCCACAAGGGTACCGTGTTAGCAATGACAGCAATTTTCTTTTGTAACCCCCGGGGGGGGGGCACCAGACAGCTGGCCCAATAGAGCCCCGCCAGTATGGTGTTGTTCAGCTGAAGAAGCGCAAGGGTAAAAATTTTTGCTTTGAAACCATTTACATATATTACTGACAATACTCATCTCCAGCTTCGGGGGGGGGGGGGGGGGGAGGCAATGAGCATCCACTATGCGGACGGGAAGATTATTTGAAGAAAACATTGTAACATTTGGCAGGGAAAAAAGTCGAAGATATGTTATAGTTTTACGGTTTTCACTACTTACAAAGTATTTGGAGGATTGGAATAATTGACTGAAATCGTCAGAATTTGTGAAAGACGGTTGAAAAAAAAAACTGTTAAAGTTAATATTTGGTGATTGGAATGAATAAATGGTTTGAATTTTGAAACAAGGCAAAAAAAATAAGAAAAATATATTCCTAATTTTGCCAAAATTACTCCAATTACAGAATTCTTGGGAAACATTATGTCTCTGATCTATCATTGAAAAGTTACTGGAGTTACAGGTTTCCCACACAGTTTCCCAGAAAAATATTTGAGGATTTGGGTAGTAACTCCTTTTTTGGCGTGAGGTCTGAGTATCCAGGATTTTCAAGATTTAAACTGTCAAATGCCCAATCTAGTCAACGGAGAGAAAAGTAGCAGACAGGGCGGCGATTGGGTTGGGATTGGGGGCGGACAAGAATAAACCCTACGAACACAAAACGTTTTAAAACATTTTTAACATGTTCCGCTAATTGTTTCGAAACCATTTTTCGTTTGAATACACACGAAGGTTCGGAAGAATTTCCAAAGGTTTTGAAAACATTTCCAACCATTCTGAAAGTGTTCTAAAAGGGTTTTGGTGGCAAAAGATTGCCAAAACGGGTTTTAAGTATGTTAGTGGTTGTCAAGTTATCATCTTATCGTTTTTTGTTCTAGGTTGCTGTAGACTCCTAATTTAAATGAACTGAAATGTTTCTTGAAATTTTTCCCCAAACATTTGAAATGGTAAGGGAAACGTTTCCAAAACAGTCATGTTACTCAACAATAAATATTTTCGAAAACCATATAGAAACAGTTTTCGAAAGCCTTTCTGTTTTGTTGGGATATTATCCAAGCTGAGCGCCACCTGTTGCGCGTAGCGTACAAGAAAACAATCCGTTTTACAGATCCCTTAGATCGAGGAGATGTCACTTCCCGTGCATTATGGCAGATGGACAGTAGCAACATTCCTAAAATTGATAACCAATTTTTGTGTTTTTTTTAGGAAATGTTTCGCCAAACTATCGCCTTAGGGATCAATTTCAAATGTTGCGGTTGGGTTCTTGACATTCTAAAATATCATGCAAGTGAAATTTAACGTCATGAACGGATCAATGGAAATGGGCAATGACACACCACATATTTTCGCAGCGAAGCGCGAGATCTTTCAGAATCCAATTTGTCTAACGCCTTGCACTGAACCCCTCTTGACCTATCCCCTTAGATGGCCCGATTTTTGACTCAAGTTTACGGCCCCAATTTTTTTATCCTATTTGCGGACCAATGCGCATGGGAGGAACACTTCCAATCAGGGACAAGACCGGTGGCCAAATGAGTAGAGCACAAGTAAAACCGCAACTGGCGCGAAGTGCTCGCGAAAATTGTACACTTTTGGCATTTCCAATCGAAAATTCGGCAATCTTATAAACTCATCTTATGATCGTTTTCACCTGAATTTTGAATCATTGTTGGTACGAATTGTGGCGTTTCCCTGGCCGAATCTTCGAAGGTTAATTTTATTTGCTCAGTATGTGCACCGTGCACTGCCCACAACTTTCAACAAGGTCGTCGCCCCGAAAATTGTTTGCTGAAATGCTGATACTTACATCTATTTCAAAATTTGCAAATAGCAGTGCCGTCAGCAGTCTTTTCACTGGGCACAAAGGGGCACATGACATTTTTCACAAGAATATATCTAACGGAGGCACCACCAAGGTTGGTGCAGAGGAATAAGCCCCCCAGGTGGCCGCGCGTCCAGGAGGCATGTACCAAGCTTCAATCTGGTCACTTTGTGATCACAATTCGGTAATCGGTGGAAGATTTTAACATTTTTTGTCAGTCTCGGTCGTATCGCTGCCCCGACTTTTACTTTTTTGGCCAGACTATTCAATAATTTGTGCTCAACAGTAAAACGAATCTCAACACCAAAAAATTGGAACATTTTAGCTAGCTTAGCTCTACTGTCCTAACCATGATATGACGTCCTGCACCGATAGAGCAGAACTTCCGAAGTTCGCCTTTACCTGGTGAAAACATGCTTTGAAATTCCAGCAGGTCCGAAAGGCCTAGGCTCTGCAGTCCCAAATCCGCGCGTGGCGAAGGAGAAGGCGAACGGACCAGAGGCTAAATGTTTTAAGTGATCACAAAGAGAATTGATTCTCTTTCCAAGGTCAATTAGAATGCTGTTGTACTGGGGGTTGATTTCCCTAACAAATTATAGCAGCCAATGAGGCGGAAATTTCGATAGAGTGTGCGGAGATGGACGGGAGAGCAACGGGACACAATCCAGCACTAGTACACGTCCGCGGAGGCAAAACATTTGTTTCATTGAAATCTATACTGTTACATACATAACCCGCGAATGAAGCAGCAGAATTCTCAAACTTGATCATTTAGGTCATTTCTTCATGTGTTCAAACACGGTTGCTGCTAGATATGTCGGATACAATATCAGCGAAATAGTAGTCGTGCTCAATTCTTGGGGGGGGGGGGGGCCCATGATCGCCGACTTAGTAGGCAAATAGAAAAACATAATTTTTTGAAGCAGGCATTGCATCCGCGGTCCTGCCAATCTATTCTTTTCTTTTTTGTATGTCATTTCAGGCGGAGGGTATTCTCACGTGGCGGCAGAAGATTGACGCCCACACGATACAGCCACGATGATCGACTGGCGACGGCCAACATGACTTCTCTGGGTGATAGTGTACAAATGCCAGGTGTTCCCGTATCTAAAACACCGGTGAGTGCACTTTTTATGTTGTCGAATTTAATAAGCTGACCTTTTCCTACTTTTAGACACTCCAGAAATATATCATAGCCCTTGCAACGTGCATGATATTTGGTTCGATTCGTTTTTCGTGTTTATTGAATTTGTAAGGGCGTCCGTCGAACGATCATGGCGTGAGGGGTGGGGATTGATGAGAGGTAGAATTTCTTCCAAACCTGAACGCTCGAACCAGAAAAGCGCATTGCTGTTCGTTATTTTATCCTGAGTATTCATTAAAAAACAAAGTCGATAATCACCCACCTTCTCCGCCTCCTGTAGCCGATCCATACCCGTGCCATCGCTCCCCGAACATTCTTTTCCGGAACCCTTATCATGGGCAAAGAAGCCAGATACTTTGTTCAGTGGTTTTCCCACACTTAGAATCGGCCAACCTTAGCTGGTATCCATGATATATCACCATTACTGTAATTTGCAGTCTCCATGATCCCCCCCCCCCCTCCCTCACCCACCCCTTCACAACAAATCTCACCATCTCAACCCCGACCGTCCTTTGGTTTTCCCCTGCCTCAGGGTAAGGTGTTGGATGCACATTGCCAGGTTTCCCCTTCACCTAGTGGCCTCAGGGGTGCGACCCAGTATGTTTTTTTTATCCAGCAGAATATTTCCCCCTGTGAAATCGGTCAATAATTCGTTTCCAATCCGATCAAATCCGCAGTTGGCCCTCATCCAAACATGTCTGCAATCCTGTTGTGGGCGTGGGCCACATTGTTTATGTGGTTATTGTTTTTTGCAAGAAACATGTTTTCCGATATACTTCTTAAGAGTGCACTGCTTTCTTCGTTCTGATCCGCCCACCAGGGTTTCTAGTGCAGCTGGTCCTTCCACAGTTTTTACTCTCTTCAGACTTATCCATGTTATTGTTGAACTCTCACCCTGCGGAAAAACAAATCAACGACGTAATCGGAAACGAACGAATATCACTGGCCTACGCCTCATTGGTGTAACGCAAAATGTTGCCTACCTCTCGGCCGCGAATCGAAATTGACAGAGCGTGGCAGTGCCACTATTTGTGCTTATTTACATACAGTGGCAATAGCTAGCATTTTCTACAACAGGAACTGAGGGACCTGACTTTTACAACCATTACAAGATCTCTGTCTATCCTTTCGCTTTCATCGCGTCTCCGTTTCACGAATGGGGGGGGGTGGTTGATTGAATGTTGTGATCGCTATCCCGGGAGGGGTCCGAAGGGAGGGATTGGGGTGCCCTTTCCTCCTTGTGAGTGCCCTCCCCTTGGTGAAACGAAGGCAACCCGATGCATCTGGGCCCTATATTTTCCTTGTCACTCACCGGAGGCACTAAAATTCGGTGATAGCATTCTTGATGGTGAGTAATTAGGGTCCCCTCCCCTTGTATATTTTTTCTTCATATTAAGTATTCAATGTTGCGTTTACCTCTTGGGTGCTGCTGCTACTCCCCGGCAGAGATAGCAGGTATGGTATCGTTGGTTTGGCATCCGAGGCGTAGCATTGGTCATGGATACAAGGGTTAAATCACGCTTGGGTTTCAAGTTGGCCAGTTGGGAAGTATAACTATCCCCGTTCTCCCACCTCTCTGAATCTCGCATAGGCAACGACTGATTCCGCTAAAAGGAGGGAAGGCATAGACAAAAAAATACCGTGACGAACTAATAGAAAACGCAATAATGGAAGCTGCGTTTGGTTCTGGCTTCCGGGAGACATAGGGGGTCACTTGCTTGTTCTAGCTAGATGCGAATGAATCAATATCTGGCTCTCCCCCAATGATCTGTTAGTCGTGAAAAGAATTCACAGTTTAACATTCACTCCGTGTTCGTGTACATGGCGGGATAAGGGAAATCGGCCTGCGGATTCTGTTCCTTGGAAATGAAATGACACTAAACCAGACCTGCTTTCTTCGATACCCAAAGCAAGATCCGTTTGGTGACTGCATTACACGATTGAATGAGTCCCACCCATGGAATATACCCCGCGACACGTGGAGGGTCCAGGCTATTATGGTTATGGGTGTGTAGCCGCCGCTGTCGTCCCAAGCTCCGCCGCCGCCGGCACGTCCGCCGGAAGATTTTCATGTTTGCGCAATAACTCTTTCACGTTTTATCCGATTGACCTGAAACTTGGTACACATGTCCGCCCTTATGATATCTCGAGAGGTCGAAAGTGGGCATCACTGTACTGCTGGGGGCCGCTAATTTGCATAATTACGCGAATTTTCGAGGTAAATTAGATTTGGACTGAAACTCGTGGGTATGACTGTAGTTGATCCCGAAAAATGTGGAGGTCATTTCAAGGTCATCGGAGGTCAATTTTTGCCATAAATTTAGGCGATTTTCCAAACTTTTTCAGATTGAACGAAACTTGGTGAGGGGCTAACATTTGTTCCCGACAAATTCAAAGGTCAAGCAGGTCATCGTGGGGTCAAATTTGCATAATTCATGTGACTTATTGTGTAACCTTCATATATTACGACAAAACTTGGTGGAGGAGGCTATCTTAGTTTCTGACCAAAATGAAGGACTTAGATACTTCTCTCAAGGATTGCTCAAAAGCGGGGATATAAAAGTTGCGGATTACCCCCCAACAAATGTCTAGTTAAGGTAAGCAAATGCAGTGTAATTGTCACACGTACCTAACTCGGATGTGCTTTCTTCGAGCATAGGTAACAGAGAGTTGACAACGCCAGAGAAAAATGCTTGTATTCCAAAACTTTTATATGACGCGGGGGCCCTTCGCCTCTATAACGGACGCATCGTCCTGCAGCCCCCCATTGAAGTAGTGTTGCACAATCAGGGCGGCCCCGAACCATCTTTTGAGGAATCGGTACTAAAAAAACACTGGATCGGATTTAATTGATTGGCATTCTGCTGTAGCTAGATGTTGACAACCACCAATCATTTCTTTCATTGCTTTGCCTGCTTGCGAGATTGTTAGAGTGGTTTCGAAATTGCCCGAAACCCCGTTAATGCTTTCATTCTTTTCTCGACTCCCATTGTTGGTGGAACAGTCTGCAAATTGCACAAAACCCTGGCAGTGAGGATACAAGGATACCAATTCATCTTGCCAACTCACGCACGTAATCTTTCCATGACCCTTAAATAACTTGGTCTAGGTAGGGCGGACAGTCATGTTCCCGGAGTCAAGCTGAAAAGCAGAAAAATAGTACCCTGATTCGAAGTGTGTGTGTGATGAAACCCAATTCCTGGAAGAGGCCATCAGCCTGCCTGACGGTCTCCAAACAACCCTGATAAGTTTGGGGAGCAGCAAAAAGTCTCAACGTACTCCAGCTTGCATGTCCATGGATGGGTAAGTTGAAATAGGGCTTTTTTGCAATTTGTGAAAATCGAGGGGGTGATGAAGACCGTTGTGGAGTCAGGTATATTGATACAAATTACCCTCCCATTCAAACTTCAGGATTTCCTGGGGGGAGTAACGATTGGCACGAAGTCACAACCAACTTTAAGGCTATTGAGGGCATGCACAATCCTTCCCATCAAAGTTAGCGCTGTCGGTAATGTAGCCCTTTAGAATGGTTCTACTGCACAAAAGAATCCATCTTTCATTCGAAATCATCCATATGACCCAACCTTGTTGACCTGATAAAAAAATTGGGAAAAAGAACTCCCGCACTGAGTCGTAACTGGTTCAAGAACATCTTATTTAAAGGTTCCTCCATCTCTCCCTTTTTCTGTTCCTTAGGCTCCGCCATTGGCGTTAAAAACTATCATTTTAGTGTATGACGTTGTAGCGGAGGACCTGACTCGAAACTCAGCCTTGTATCCGTGAAAATGTCAGTATGAATTTGTCTATGTAAATTTCCTCGACTTGTTGTAAAAAAATTTTGTATTTACCCCCATGGCTTTCAAAAACCGGGAAAGTCATAGGGAGACCTATATGGCAAAACTCACCTGCCTCTAGAACTGTTTTTTTTCTTGCCTCCTCCGTTGTGTGCTGGATCAGCTTGACGGCAGCCCCTGTCTCCTGAAAAGGACGGTTTGATACGGGGAGGGAACCCGTTTTGCCTTACCCCGGGCATCCGCCACGCTGGTAGCTGCCACCTTCCATTTTCCTTGAGACTTGGGGGTCTGGTCTGGCCCATGGAGCTATTATATTACTGGAGAGGACATCAGAAGCGGCGTATTGTGTGCCTGTCCAAATCCTCGGGTCAGAGCAACCAAACAAAAACTAGAAGTGAGGAGGCGCACTATTGTTTGTAACATTGTAAAACCCATTCCAGTTTGTTTACTCTCTATCCTGCGAATTTCCTTCGACCAGAGACCCCCCGAAAATACCGTCCGTTTTGTTTCCAAAGTTAAGATGGTATATCATTGTACAAGATTCTGCAACATTTTCAGTGAGTGTTACCCTGTTTCAAAAACGCGGGAAAATCGACATCTATTACGGAAGCACGAAGCAACATGATTAATTCGGGAAAGACTCGATGCGTCTGGCAGAAACACCATCTAGAGGCGTAAGGTAGACATCAGGTAGTTAAACTAGACTTAATTAATGTGAAGCTCGAATAAAAGGAGGCTGTTAAACGGAACATTTACACTTTTACGACAAATGCTTATCATTGTCGCCTGAATGCCATGTACACTATAACACACTGTCAAGTGAGGCGCTGTTTAGCATAGCCCAGGCTCCATCAAACTGACTTCTTGTTTGTTATAGGAGCCCTTTAGTTACCAGCATGTCCGGGGCTTGGTCTGGCCTCAAACACGTCTGCCGACTGGCTTTAGTTCTGAGTTACAATTATCCACAAAACATTTTTGTGTGGTAACAGGGACTGTGATCGAGGCCAACCCCGTGAAATTTGAAATTTATTCCGGGTTATGAGGGCGCGCTCCGAAACAAGTTGAGGCTTCCATCACTCCGTAAGCATAGCCTCAAATTCAAAAGTCGGAAGGGGGGATCCTTCTCCCCAAGCTATTTTGGAGCCATCATAATGTCATTGGATAAGGTGTGCCGATACTCTGGTGCTGTAACTTGCCCACTGATTCTTTCGAGTTTGACATCTCTCTTTCCTGTGTTACCGCTCTTCAAGACATTCCGAAGACCGGTTAACAGTCGTAGCTGCAGCATTGTGGTCGCTCATAATTGCGACTAGCTTCTGTCTGAACTGCGTCATCGGTAAGACCCTGGGGGCCGAACTGCAAAGATCCCCAAGCAATTCTGCCACTTATAGCGCCTTCCATCCACTTTACTGTGTCCCCTGTAACTGAGTAACGCTTCGAGGTCTTCGCCCCATCACACTACCGAGTATTTCTACGAACTGCTCCTCCACATCGGACGGCATCGTTCCCTCATGGGCTCGGAGGAGTTGTAACTTCAGTTTCGCATACGCCTTGTACGGAGACCCCTCTACCTCCGTCCGGTTACTCGGTGCGCTTTGCTCATCAGTTTATTCAGCTGTCGCTGTATAGTCAAAGGACCGTTTGTTTCAAGCCCATATCGGTCACCTCAGCACCGCCAGGATCCCCCGGGCGTGATATCTGTGGCTGCTTCCTCGATGTAATCAAAATTTAAAATAAGCACAGGCATCAATGCGCCATCTCCACTATGACACCCTCCTGTACAGAGGCTTTCAAGTTAGATCTGAAGGTGAACACAACAAGGTGGCTATTATATTTTAGAAACCTACCCCAACCTAGGCATTCCACAGGCAATAGGTTAACAGGTAGGCAACATCCAATACCTGGTAAACGGGAGTTGTTAGCGGCGAGCAACCAGCAAGAGGGGTGAAGATGCCCTGAGAACCACGTGAACATTTTCACCGATGGGTTACTGTCTGAGGCCCCTAATGATTTGAAACGAGTTAGGCCCCGAGGCCCCGTGAGAAATTACACAATGGGTTACCTTCGTAGCCCCGATGATGCTGGAAAAGGGTTATATGCCCTGAAGACCCCGTTGAGTGGAAAATTTTCAATAACGGGTTATTGCCTGTGGACCGGGCCGTTAGCCAAAACGACAGTTATGCTCAAAACAGTGTACACAAAGTGCGGAAAAAGTGAGGACCCATACTCAAAAGAGGTATACAGCAAAAAATCCGAGTAGGCAAAGCGGAGAAGCTAGCGAGATGATGGGACAAGCCAAAGTGATGAGTTAACTCCGTAAAATCTCATACACACAATAATGGGAGGCTGTCAATGAATGAGTGACACAAAAACACACCATGAAGAATCAAGCAGGCGCAGATCCGAGGGACGGGAGGCTTTCCCGGCTTCAGCCCCGCTTTTCCAGCGGATATGAGTGCAGACGGTTTCAAATCGCCTGCCTCTGTCCTTCACAATCGTGTATTGCGTGAGGAGTTTTGTTTGCATGCACTCATGGTTAGTAATTTGCTTGCAGTTTAGTCGTAGTTCCTAGGTTCATTTGTAGTTTGACTCCGGTATTAAACCGGACTCTAACTCAGCGGTGTCTATATATGTTCATACACAAGCTGTCGCATTCATTTAGGTTCACGCTGTTCTTGTGGATGTGCTTTTTATCCACAGATTCAATGAAGCCATCGAAGGGATTTTCGAGCTTCGGCGCTGTTCAAGACTGGTGAGCTCTCCTTCTTTAATTATTGCTTGATGTTGGCAACATCCCCGGTGCCACTGAACGCCCAGACGTGAGGTCAGCCACATGAGTGTTTGTCGGCGTTGTGCAGAACACAAAGCAACAATTGGTTTGCCATGATGGGCATATATGCACTTGTGAGCAGCGTGTATGCCGCATCAGACCGACAGAGGGGCCGAAGACGAGTTTCCTCATTTGGGCATTCCTTCCCGGGTTTCCCTTTGCTCACGAAAGTCATCGCGATTAGTGTTTTTTTTTTTTTTTTTTTTTTTGGAGGGGACTAAGGCTTTCATGAGCAGGCTCGCCCCCGCGTACCTCACCATACCCCCAGTACCCTCAATTCCGTATTTGGGCCCACGTATTTTTGGGTATTCAATTAATTCCTAACTCCACAGGATTTTGGGTTTGCTACTATTTTCTTCTCGTTTTCCCTCTTCCCTCCTCTTTCCCTTCCCGTTGTTAAGCCTTCGATTCCCCGATGTGTCTTCTCGCTCTTTTGTCCTGGGGGATTTTAAGGACTCCCGTGATGGCTAACGTGACTTCGTTTTGGACACCTTGTACAAACTGCTACTGATATTTTCCTATTTCAATACAATAATGATACTTTTAAAATACATTGGTTATGCGCATTTGTTTGAATAGTTCATCACAACAGAAAGCTATGAAAAACAGAAACTAACCAGTAATGCTTTGCCTCTTCTATTTTGTTCTTTCGTAATCGGCCGTTTTTCATATTCACGGATCCGAGATACGTGCTAACACTCGTACGTCACAATAGCAAAATATCACCCATTGATCAAGTATGTATAGCCGGCTAACAACATAGCGTGGCCTATAGCCTGGTTGTAAACATTATCATCTACTTGTTCGTGAAATATTTAGTGCGGTCAACAGAACAGCGCTTATATAACTAGGAATTGAATACTCCCGTCGTGAAGGGTTTGTTGCAATGATGTCGTGAACCCTCTTCAATTTTAGCACCTGGTCCATACCTAGCAACACACAAATATGTTGTTCTCACTTCACGTATCGGATAGAGATACCCAATAGAAAATTCTGCATCCACCTAAAATACAATTTCATTCCACCCGTATATTCAAGTGTTCTACAATGCACCAAATGCATCTATGACGCCTGAAAATAAAGAAATGAAGTACAGAACACCTTACACCCCATCTAGTAAGGCATCAGGTTTTAGTCACGGTAGATGGCAAATTCGAATTTATATTCTTAGGGGATTTGCATCAAAGGCTGCACATTTGGTAACGCCAAATTCAGGCGTATTTCTTGGGACAAAATCCAGCTGCAAAAAGCGTCAAACATTGCCATTTCACTCATTCTATATATTTTCATGCATTACGATAGGAATGGGTCAGAAAATGTTGGCTAATCTAGGAGGCAGGTGAAAATACTCTTATTATTTCCGAACAGAGTGGGTTTTTTTTTTCATTGTGCTATATTGCAACAAATTGCATTCAATGGGACCTTGAAATATAATTGTACCATAAGGTAGAGTGTTTCCTCCCCCAACCATGTGTGCTAAGACTAAGTGGAATGCAAATTCATCAGCAAACCGAATTGGGGGTTAGGTGGGGTTAAATTTTGCACCTAATCGCTTCATCAGCCACAAGGGTACTGGGTGCAGAGAATCCCCATTGCCTAGGTCTGTCCCCACTGTTCATTCCCAACCCCACTAAAATACCTTCATACGCGACCCAATATAACTATACTCGGAATCGCCACCAAATAATCTTGCTAAACAAGATTCAATCATCAAATAGTTCCTCAGATAAATCAAAATACAGATTCAATTCATTAAACGGTGCATTGAGATTGTTTTAATTGATGGGCAGCTCATGCCGCCCCTGCGAAACAGTCCACCGACCCAGCGGGAGAGGATGTGTCGACTCAAACATCTGACGACCAGCCCATACATCACTACTGGTAGTTACTTGAAATAGTTGGCAGTGATACCATTAGTGAACAGTTAAGGCTTTAAAGCTGAAGTACCCCGAGTGGGGTCTGGGTATAATCAAGTGTTTTTCGAGTCTGCCTCACATCTGGACGGGGGAAAACCAAAGTCGTTTCTGGTACAACTGTTAACTGCTGATTGAGGGAGATGCGTGGGAGTGGTATGTCTGTTAGTATTCTCACCTATAAGTACTCCAATGTTAGTATTGAAGTTCCCCTGACCTGAGTGATTGCTTCAGAAGGGGTCCAAGTTTCAATCACATAACACCATTCCTTTGTCACATACTCGTCTTCGTACACGCGGCAATCGTCACTCTCAATGGCATGTCATAGTGCATTCGCTTTTAGTTGAACTTGCCTTTCACCTTTGTACAATACAATATTCAGGTTACAATTAGTTCTACTGTGATTTTAGTGTGAGTGTTCACCGGAATCCATGGTTGTTTGGTTGCTCGTTTCAGTAGTTCTGGCTGCCTCTCCTTCATAAAATACTAGTATAACGCTGCCATGCCCGTCCCGAACTGCAGAAACATCTATCGTCTTATGAGAAACGAAAGAAAAGTGTGTTTTTCGGTGTATCATTGGGGGGTTGGGTTGCAGTGATCTAGTCGCCTCAGATCAGCTTCCACCACTTTAATTGTTTGTCACTATTAAACATAACGTTAGGTTGTCGACAAACATACCCACCAATTGTTAGCTGTGGGGTGCCAACTTCCATCGGATATAGTAACCCTAGAAAATTCTGCCTCACTTAAGCACGGTTTCATTCATGGACAGCTCATCCGCCCCTGCGAGCCAGGGGCACTCTGCATGGGGGTAGAGAGATGCGAATCCAACATCTGACGACAACGCCCATACATCAACTACTGGTAAAGTCATTTGTGAAGAGTTGTCGTTTATATACCATTTTAGTAACAGATAAAGGCTTTATAATCTGAAGTATTCCCGAGTGGTGGTCTTGAGGTACAATCAAGTGTTGTTCGGAAGACTGACATCAGAGCATGGTCGTGACCACAGTCGATTCATGTACAAACTTGATTAACTGTTAGGGAGACGGGTGCGTGGGGTGGTAGGTTAAGTTTTAGTATTCTTTACTGTATAGTTTCCAGTGACAAATTATGAAGTCACCTTCCAGAATCCACTTGGCCTCTCAGTCATGAGGAATTTCTCAAAAGGGTCAAGTTGTCAATCACATAACCACCATTTTTCAGAGATAAACTTTGTCACATACGTCTGTCTTCGTTCACGCTAACTCTCGTCCGTCAATGCATGTTCCTATGCCTTCGCTTGTACTGACTTGTTTTTTCACACTTCCTGACTTTAAAACTCTAGTCACCCTTATTAGAGAAAAAAATGTTTTTTTGGGGGGGGTTGTGGTGTATCTAGCGCCTCAGATCAACTTCACACTTTAATTGTTTGTCACTAGTTAAACATAACGTTTGGTCGTCCGGCAAACAATCCCCACTATTACGTTACCTATTAGGGGCCAAACTTTCCGTATCGGATAATAGTAACCATAGAACTCTACCTCCCTAATACCATTTCTCATCATCACCCTTGAATCCTATCAAATTTCAAAGTCCACTTGTCAAAATTTTTATCTCAATGTCATTCGGTGTTTCTATAATGCACAAATCGCACCTATGCATGCACCCCTAAAATAAAGAAGCAAAGAAGGAGCAAGAACAATCTTATCACACCTCTACTAAGTTATCTGGCCTTTCAGTAAATGAGAATTCAAATTTCTACTTTGACCGAGTTTGATGTTTTAGTGTGGCTAAATTGTACTAGAATGCATCAAGGTCTGGCCATTGAAACGGCCAAATTCAGGCGCATTCTAGAGACAAAGAAGGACCGTTCAGCGCAAATAAGGCGCCAAAACATTGCCCCCTTTGAGCATTCTTATTTTCATGCTTATGAATCATAGGGGGGAGATTAGAAAATAGGGAGAGAGAGGCAAGTAAGATTAACAATTAGTGTTGCCGAGTGTTTATATTTGTGTTTATAGTGCACCAGATTGCATTGAGGCGACCTGAAATGATTGTTTTTTTTTGTTTGTTTTTTTAGGAAGGGGATGTCTCCTCTCCATAGGCTCTATATTCGACGACCAGGATGAAATGCAAGTTCATCTGCAAAAACCGCAGTGGGGGTTCAGGTGGCTAGTTTCTCCAAATTGTTTCAATTTCCTCAGCCGCCATCGATAAGCTGAGTGCAGGCTTCCTTATACCGCTCGCCCATGTCTGTCCCCTGTTCATTCCACCCCATAAAATACCTGCTACGCCAATTCAATATATCTGTACACGAGATCGCCATTAAAATCTCCAAAAAAAACAAAATTCAATCATCAACACTACATTTCATTTCATTGGCGGTGTCATAAAATTGTCTCCCATCATGGACAGCTCCATACCGACCCTGCGAACCAGTCACATCTATTCCCATGGGGGAAGAGGAGATGTCGAATTCCAAACATCTGGACGACCACGCCCATAAATCTAAACTAATGGTAAGTCATTTGTGAAGACCGTTGGCCATTATATACCATTTAGGTAGTAAAACAGAATAAGGCTTTATAATCCGAGATTCCGAGTGGGGGTCTTGAGGTACAATCAAGTGTTGTTCGGAAGGACTGACATCATAATCATGGATCGACCAAAGCGAGTCATGTACATGGTAAATGTTATGGAGAGGGGTGCGTGGGGTGGTAGTCGTGTTAGTATTCTAGTACTGTTATAGTTTTCCAGTGACAATACTGAAGTTAACCTTCCCGGAATCACTTGGCCTCTTCAGTCCTGAGTAATTTCTCAAAAGGGTCAAGTTGTCAATCACATAACCACCATTTTCAAATACGTTGTCACATACGCTGTCTTCGTTTCACGCTACTATCGTCAATGTCAAGGCATGTCAAATTGCCTTCGCTTGTCGCTGAACTTGTTTTCACACTTCTAAAACACTTCCTGAACTGTTAAAAAACATCTATCTAGCTATTAAGAGAAAAGAAAAATGTCTTTTTTATAGGGGGCGGGGGCTGCGGTGTATCTAGCGCCTCAGATCAACTTCACAACTTTGATTGTTTGTCACTAGTAAACATAAAGTTTAGGAGTGTCGGCAAACAATACCCACTAATTAGTTAGCCTATGAGGGCCAACTTTACGTATCGGATATAGCTAACCAATAGGACAAACTCTACTCAACCTAATACACAATTTCATCACACCCATTGAATCTATCAAAATTTCAATTCAACTGTTGTCAAATGTGATCTCAATGGTGATTCAGGTGGTCTATAATGCACCCAAAACGCACCAATGCATGGCATCTGAAAATAAAGAAATCAAAAGAGCAAAGAACATCTTACAAAACATCTACTAAGTTATCTGGGCCTCAGTAACTGAGTGAAATTCAAATTTATTACTTTTGACAGAGTGATGTTTAGGTGTGCTACTTGTACTATAATGCATCGAGGCTGCAACATGGGAACAACGCCAAATCAGGCGCAGTTCTCGAGGACAAAAAAAGACCGGTTCAGCGCAAGAAGGCGCCAAAACATTGCCCAATTAAGAGCATCTTATTTTCATGCATTATGAATACTAGTGGGGGGATTAGAAACTATGGAGAAGGCAAGTAAGAATACAATTATTGTTTCCGAGTGTTTATTTGTGTTATATTGCACCCAAATTGCAATCTGAGGCGACCTGAAATGATTGTTTTTTTGTTTGTTTTTTAGGAAGGGGGTGCCTCCGCTCCATAGGCTCTATATGCTAAGACCAGGAGGAAATGCAAGTTCATCTGCAAAACCAGAGTGGGGGTTCAGGTGGGCTAGTTTGCTCCAAATTGCTTCATCAGCCGCCACGATAGCAGGCAGGGTTCCTATACCGCTCGCCACAGGTCGGTCACCAATGTTCTCCAACCCACCTAAAATATCTGCTACGCAAACCAAATATATCTGTACACGAGATCGCCATTAAAAATCTCGCAAAAAAAAATTCAATCATCAAAAATTTACATATTCCAATTCTTGGAGGTCGGTGCATAAATATTGTCTTCATTCAATGGACAGCTCTACCGACCTGCGAAAGCAAAATATATCTACCCATGGGGGAAGAGGAGATGTCGAATCACATCTGAAGACCAACCCATACATCAACTACTGGTAAGTCATTTGTGAAGACGTTGGCATTTATACCATTATTAAACAGATAAAGGCTTTATAATCCGAAAGTATTCCGAGTGGGGTCTTGAGGTACAATCAAGTGTTGTTCGGAAGACTGACATCATATCATCATGGTCGACCAAGTCGATTCATGTACAACTTTTCCTGTTATGGAGAGGGTTGCGTGGGGGTGGTATGTACCGTGTAGTATTCGCTTACTGTATAGTTTTCCCGTGACAAGTACTTAAGTTACCTTCCAAATCACTTGGCCTCTTCTAGTCCTGAAGTACTTTTCTCAAAAGGGGTCAATTGGTCAATCACATAACCCCATTTTTTCCAGATACGTGTCAACCTATACGCCTGTCTTAGTGCCGCACTCTCTCACTGTCACTGCATGTCATAATGCCTTCGCTTGTAGCTGACCTTGTTTTTTTCACACTTCTAAAACACTTCCTAACTGTAAAAACATCTATCTAGCTTATATAGAAAGAAAAGTGTCTTTTTTAGGGGCGGGGGCTGCGGTGTATCTAGCGCCTCAGATCAACTTCACAACTTTAATTGTTTGTGACTAGTTAACAACGTTTAGATCGTCGGCAACAATACCCACTACTTATAGCCTATATGGCCAACTTTACGTACGGATATAGTAACCAATAGGAAATCTAACCTCCACCTAAACCACACAATTCACATCACACCCATTGAATCCTATCAAATTTCAAATTCCTGTGTCAAATGTTTATCTCATGGTGCATTCATGTGTCTATAATGCACCAAATCGCACCTAATGCATGGCATCTGAAAATAAAGAAATCAAAAGAGCAAAGAACATCTACACAACATCTACAAGTTATCTGGGCTCATAAATGAGAAAATTCAATGTTATTATCCTTTTGACAGAGTTGAATGTTTAGGTGGGGGTGTTGGGCTATTGTACTAACTCAGGCATCGAGGCTTGCACATGGAAACGCCAATTTCAGGCGCATTCTAGAGACAGAAAAAGACCTGTTTTCAGACGCAAGAAGGCGCCAAACAATTGCCCATTAAGAGCATTCTTATTTCATAGACTATGATAATAGTGGGGGGGATTAGAAAATTTGGAGAGAGCAAGTAAGAATACAATTATTGTTTCCGAGGTGTTTATTTTTGTGTTATAATTGCACCAAATTGCATCTGAGGCGACCGTGAATTGATTTTTTTTTTTGGTTTTGTTTTTTTAGGAAGGGGGGGGTGCGCCTCTCCATAGGCTCTATATGCTAAGACCAGAGGAAATGCAAGTTCATCTGCAAACCGCCTGGGGGTTCAGGGGTGGCTAGTTTGCTCCAAATTGTTTCATCAGCCGCCACGATAGCTGAGTGCAGGGTTCCTTATACCGCTCGCACATGGTCCTGTCCCACTGTTCTTCCAACCCCACTAAAATATCTGCCTACGCAACCAATATACTGTAACACGAGATCGCCATTAAAAATCTCGCAAAACAAAATTCAATCAGCAAACAAAACTTACATAATTCATTTCTTTGGCGGTGCATAAATATTGTCTCCCATTCATGGACAGCTCATAACCGACCCTGCGAACCAAGTCACATCCTCCCCATGGGGGAAGAGGAGATGTCGAAATCCAACATCTGACGACCACCACCCTACATCCACTCCTGGTAAGTCAATTTGTGAAGACCGTGGCAGTTATATACCATTAGTAAACAGGTAAAGGCTTTATAAACTGAAGGTCTCAAGTGGGGACTTGAGGTACAATCAAGTGTTGTTCGGAAGGACTGACATCACATCATGGTCGACCAAAGTCGATTCATGTACAACTGTTAACTATTATGGAGAGGGGTGCGTGGGGGTGGTATGTACGTGTTTAGTATTCTCTTACCTGTATAGTTTTCCAGTGACAAGTACTGAAGTTACCTTCCAGAATCACTTGACCTCTTCAGTCCTGAGTAATTTCTCAAAAGGGGTCAAGTTGTCAATCACATGACCACCATTTCGGAGATACGTTGTCACATACGTATGTCTTCGTTCACGCGACCCTCGTTGCTGTCGAAGGCATGTCATAAAGTGCCTTCGCTTGTAGCTTAACTTGTTATCCACGTCCTGAACTGTAAAACATCTATCTAGCTTATTAGAGAAAAAAAAGTGTTTTTTTTTTTATAGGGGGCGGGGGCTGCGGTGTATCTAGCGCCTCAGATCAACTTCACAACTTCAATGTTTTGTCACTAATAACATAACGTTTAGGATCGTCTGCAAACAATACCCACTAATTAGTTAGCCTGTGAGGGCAAACCTTATCATCGGATATAGTAACCAGTAGGAAACTCTACCTCCACCTAATACAAACAATTTTCCTCATACCCATAAATCCTATCAAATTTTAAATATCACTGTGTCCAATGTTCATCTCATTGTGCCATTCAGGTGTCTATAATGCAATAATCCACCTAATGCATGCACCTGAAATAAAGAAATCAAAAGAGCATAGAACAACTTACTAGCAACTTACGCCCCTCCTACTAAGTTTTCACGGGTCTTAAGTAGAATTATAAACTCAAAGTTATGACTTTTGACAGAGTTGATTTGAGTGTGCCACTGATAAACGCTCGAAGGGCTGCACTGGGAACGTCACTTCAGGCCATTTTCCTAGAGCCAAAAGAACCTTATTTCAGGCTGCAAAACAAGCTCCAAACATTGCCCATTTGGGGATCTTCAGAAATACCATTATATTTCTGAAGCAGATTGAGTGTTATTTGTGCTATACTTCACCAATTTTCCCCTTCCTAGACCCGGGGTTGAAAAGCAAATTGGAGTGGAGGATCCAGGTGCTTGATTTACCGTAAGGCATCAAAAATAAGGATGTTCAAGTGCTTCGCCCCGTTCACGATCGCTGAGTGCAGGCTTCCTTATACGGCGCGCCCAGGTCCTTCCCCTGTTCAGTCCCAACCCCACTAACAACTGCATATTCAACATGGTATATCTGTACATGAGATCGCCACCAAAACCTCGACAACAAATTCAAATCAATCAATCATCAAAACGTACTTCAGAACTAAATTAATATACCTATCCAATTGATTTGGCGGTGCGTTTATCCTTCTTTCATTTCATGGGTAGCTGAGGCCGACCCCTACGAAACAAGTCACATCTACCCAGGGGGAAGACGAGATTCGACCTTTCCCAACATCTGAACGACACGCCCGTACATCACTACTGGTATTTTCTTCGTCATTCGTTGGCAGTTAAGACCATTAGTAAACAAAAGTGTGAAGGCTTTATAAGTTGAAGCATTCCGGTATCTTGAGGGCACAACCAAGTGGTCTTTCGGATGACTGATATCAGGTCCTATCATATCAAAATCATATCATGAGTGGTTTACGTGTCAGTATTCTCCTCACATGTATAGTTTTTCCCGATGACTGGTATTTAAGTTCCATCCAGAATCACTTGACCTCTTCAAGTCCTGAGTGATTTCTGAGAAGGTTGGGATGTCAATCAATTACCACCATTTCTGTTGAAACTGTAATGGTATGTCATAATTGTCTTCGCTTGTAGTTGAACTTGTTTCCACCTTTGCACGATACCAAATTCGGATTTCAATTTGTTTTTACTTGTTTTTAACCGTTAGTGAAGTAACCGACATCCATTGTGGCGTGTTGGCAGTACATACTTTCTGGCTTTTCATTCATCGTATATAGTTCTTGACTGCCTTCGAAAACAGAATGCCATTGTAAACGCTGCCTGCATTCCATGAACTGCAAAAGCATCTATCTCGCTCATGAGAGAAACCATAACTTTTATTTTCAGATGGACTGGTGACGACCTGTTCCCCACCAATATATCTACGGTGAGTGCAGTTGCGGGAATCGTGCCATGAGCCAGGCACCACCCATTTCTGGAAGAACTGTCGCTTGGAACCGAATTGTGCTTCTGTCCAGCTGGTTTTTGATGGACGGAGATAGTTGCGTCCTCCGCCCGATCGAATGTCCATGTTTTCTGTCGACAACCACTCAGGTAATCCCGTGATATATCACCGAGCTTGATATTAAACCTATAACGCTTCAAACTCATTCCTGAACTATTATATGTATATGGTAGAATGACGGGCAACTGAGGACCAATCCTTACCAAGCCCAGGTGTGGTCGGAAGTTGGAAAAGGGTAGAACTTGTTTCAAGTCTTAACAAACCGGGAGCAGGCGCGAATCCAACCAAGAGAGGCAAAAGAATCGAATGAACGAGATAAGAAGTAGCTATCGTCCGTTCAAGCTTGTTTAAGGGAGAAGAACAAAATATTCCAAAAGGACAACAAAAACCGAGTTTCCGAGACAGTGTAAGTATAATACGTATCAAAATCATACAAACAAAATTATATTAGGACGAAGTAACTAATGACAAAATAAAGATGCGATATTTGAAAATTTTGCATTTAGGTGTAGGCGGCGGTTTAGCGAAGAGGGGCACTTGGTATTAAATTCATGTATGTAGGTTTTGCGTATACCGTATTGAAAAAAAAAATCTTCTAAAAAACCATATCCATTGTTCTACGTAATGCGGGCTCTATCCCCACACAACCATCCCTATTTTCGCATGCCTCTGTTGCCTGAGTCGAATTGTTCTCGAAAAACCACCGTATGCCCCTCTTGCAAGTTCAGGCGTGAGCTCAATGGGTCATGCAAGATGGCAATGTGATCTTGTTCTTTATATACCCGCCTACCCTAAAGTACGTGGGCTACATCTTGATTTACTGCTACAACCAACCCCCTACCCATGCCGTATTAACCGTACTGGACAGTAAGTAGAAACGTAGATGCTAGCGATTCGTACTAAGGTACATCATGGAGAGGGTGACCGACCTTAGAACGGAGGGGGAAGTATCATTAACGTCTCTCCCATCACGGCCCTATCCGGGCCCCCACCACCGACAACTATATGTATGATTTTTTTTTTTTAAGAGCTAAATCGGGGTATGCGTTACATGTTGAATATCCAGAATTTCTCAATTAAAGGCTTGGAATGGAAAATGAGAAGGGAGATGTTTGCGTGTCGGGCACCTACGCCCACAACTCCCAAACTTCAGGCAATTGTGTTCCCCCTGTTAAGGTGTGACCCTCTAATGCTTCATTGATGAATTCTCGTCGGCTGGTTGGACGATGTGCCAACATTAGCCAGAGTGAGTTTCGCAAACTGTAGTTTTTTTGAGGGTCTGAGGGTCTTGGTGTGCGTGGATCTATGGAATCTCGGCTGATACATTAAAAACCGCTAAGGATATTTGATAGCAATTAACAGGCAAAATGTATCTTGTACATGTGGTCAAGACATTTACCCACATTCTAAAAACGTTCAAACTTTCCAATTCGGCAGTTTTCAGGCAGGTGCAAGTTTGGTGCTGTTTTGGAGAATGCCTTCCCTCTATTTTCAAGTCAGTCAGTAAGTATGAACTTCTGCATACTAAAACTATAATCCTGATTTACCAAGTGCCACATTTCCTTAATTCTGTGGGTTTGAGGGTTGTGGAATTTTGCCCATAGTATTACCACTGTCATTTAGGTGACTAAGGGGAGGACCGAAGGTGAAGCCTCCATGTTTATTTGAACGATCGACACTTAGCTATTATACCACATGATGAAGGATGATGTTCTGCAACTTATGTTAAACTTTCCACCTCTGCCACAGTTGTCGTTGTTCATATTCTATTGTTCTATCCGAGGTACGTATTTCGTTAGATATTTTGGGGAACTAAAAATAAGCTCTGAGATCTGTTGTGTCCATTGGCTTTTTCTTTTCATATGGGATTGGGAGTCACTCCTATAGCAGAATATCAGGATTAGTACAACTGGTACCCATTCAGCAATATGCAATGCATTGTAGAAAAGGTATACACTAAACTATAGGAAATCAATCAATTTCGAATGAATAGCATTAGGGATGTATTCAATATATATAATTGAGTCTGTTACCATGTTTCGTACGTTTTACTTTCGTATGGTAAATTCCTTAGAAAGTCTCATCAATTGATTTTCAGCGAGCGTAAGACGTACAGAAGTGGAAAAGGAAAAATCGTCTGGCGCCCCTGAATAAAGGCTTGTTTTTTTCCTGGACAATAACATTCATTAACTCTTGTCAGTACTTGTTTTGAACCCTTGAGTGAATCAAACTTCGAATAATACATATAACAACCAAGTAACAGTGTATTGTGATTATTGTCCATTACCTGCATAGAAGAACCCCTACCATTTCGGAGAGTATATAGCACAAGGTATCATTCTGGAAAATGAACCAATACGAGGGCCCTCGTTGCGGAATTGAAACCGGGATGACATCATAATAGAAGGTTAGAGAATCCCGAGGCGTAGCCGACGGATTTTGCCTCCTATTATGACGTCAAAACCAACCCTTAATTCGGAAACAAAGGCCCGAGTATCTGTTATTATTTCTATTCATAATAACACAATCCATCGTCCAATACTACTAGTATGCTAGTCTTGATTGCGTCGATCGAGCGAGTCGGTGGATTCGGATACAGACCAGGAGCGTCGTGCGGAAAAAAAATGGGGGGGGGATCAACAGGTGATGAGTATCTAAGCCTAGCGGTCACCACGGCGTTCGCATACATACATACATACATACATACATACTACATACATACATACATACATACATACATACATACATACTACATACATACATACATACATACATACATACATACATACAAATTTCGTCGGATAAGAAAAGGACACTTCCCACTCGCAGTTGGCTTAAGAAGCAATAATTTTAAAGATGGATTGTCGTTGATTAAAATGAACGTTCATATATATATATGCAATATATATGCAATATACTGCACCCAGCAATTTAGATTAATTGAAACCAATGGTATTTTCACGCATTTTTTCCGTCCAAATAAAATTGATATAAGCATATTGAAAGTATGTGATTCCGATATACCGAGTTGTGCTGCACATTCGATATTTTGTCGTTGACGTCACGCAAAATTCGTCGTCGCTTGTTCGCTGGACGCTAGCAGACGACAATCCACCTTTAGAGCAAACCCCTAACATTTACAAAAAACCTCCAACTTTTTTATTCCGGGAAATATTCTCGGGAATCATCCGTGATAGGCGTCTGGCTACAATCTACTCCTTTTACACCTCATATATTCAGTTGATAGGCGTCTGGCTACAATCTACTCCTTTTACACCTCATATATTCAGTGATAGGCTTCTGGATACAATCTACTCCTTTTACACCTCATATATTCAGTTGATAGGCTTCTGGATACAATCTACTCCTTTTACACCTCATATATTCAGTTGATAGGCTTCTGGATACAATCTACTCCTTTTACACCTCATATATTCAGTTGATAGGCTTCTGGATACAATCTACTCCTTTTACACCTCATATATTCAGTTGATAGGCTTCTGGATACAATCTACTCCTTTTACACCTCATATATTCAGTTGATAGGCTTCTGGATACAATCTACTCCTTTTACACATCATATATTCAGTTGATAGGCTTCTGGATACAATTCACTTCTCTTATACCTCCTTAGTCTATGCATCACAGAGAATTTACCAGGGGGTCCTGACGATGGGTTCCAGATGGGTCAGAAAAATATGTGAAATGAATTTCTGTGCCACTGACTTCATGTCGTGATCTTTCTAAGCTGCGCGGCCACCTGTAATTGCCGCGCTCGATTTTTCGAAGTGTGTCCTTGTCGAAATGGGGAGTCGCGATAGTCTTGTTATTCAAAATAATTAGAATAAACTTAATTTGGAAATTGGAAATGAAAAAAGAAGGAATTTCACTTTAGCCAACAGAGTTGATACGATATATCCCATGAATGAAAGCAGAAGCTGGGTACAATGGTTGCCGCGAAGCTTAGCAAAAAACTTCATTATGGTCCTCTTCAGATGCACGGTGAAGCCCAAGAGGGGCTTTTTTCATGTGGTGAATGAAAATAAACCGGTCGTCAAAGCGGCTTTATGCTATCCATTCGAAGCAGCACCATTAGTTGCTGTGCAGCGTAGCGAAATTTTCGAAGTTAGGTATTCTCAATGCCTTTTTTTTTAAATCTCCAGATGGCTATTTTCATGAGATAATTAAAAAATGAACTTGAAGCATTAGCATGGATTTCACCCTTAGCCACTCTACTAATGTTCTTGCGATCTGAAGGCTATCCAAGCGAAGCGCACGATGTGGCGCGTCAGGTGAGTAGCAATTTTGTTAAATTAATCATTATTAAATGCAAATGGTGGGTTTTCAATAGATAAATAAAAGTTAACTTTACAAATCAGAATGAATTTCACCTTAGCCTCTCTAAGTTCATGTGAATTTGGGCCTATAATTACGAAGCGGCATAATTGGTTTCCGCGCAGCGTAGCAACTAGCAAATGTTATTAAAGTTAAGTCTTTACAGATGCCAAATGGTGATTTTCAATCTAGATAAATAAAAGTTAACTTTACAAATCAGAATGAATTTCACCTTAGCCTCTCTAAGTTCATGCGAATTTGGGCCTATAATTACGAAGCGGCATAATTGGTTTCCGCGCAGCGTAGTGAAACAGCAAATGTTATTAAAGTTAAGTCTTTACAGATGCCAAATGGTGATTTTCAATCTAGATAAATAAAAGTTAACTTTACAAATCAGAATGAATTTCACCTTAGCCTCTCTAAGTTCATGCGAATTTGGGCTTATAATTACGAAGCGGCATAATTGGTTTCCGCGCAGCGTAGCAACTAGAAAATGTATTAAAGTTAAGTCTTTACAGATGCCAAATGGTGAGTGCCAGATAGCCGTGCTATGCAAAATTTACCAAATGGGTGTTGTTAGACGCCAATGGTGAAGGTCCAGAATGGCCATTTTTTTTTATATTCAAAAATTGAAATAACTTCACACATTAAAAAGCCTTCACACAGTTCTAGATGAGCATTAATATCAATAAAAAAAATAGTTAAGTGGTCACAAAATTAATTGACTAAAATTGAATATGATATTTTATCGATTGTGACATTTTAATAGATGCATCGACGTGTTGCAGCATATTTTTTCCTAACTTGGTATTCATGGTGTGCCGCGTACATTCGCGATATAGGCCTTACATTTTGTAATCGTGCGCAACTTGCACAAATTGAAACTTCCCACAAGTTTTGTTGATCGCCACTTGAAGTTCTCCCAAAACAAACTTGTGTCGCCTCTAGCAGTCTAGCCGGTGTTAGTAGGCTACTGGAATTATACCGGGTATAATTCACTTCACACACTAAACTTATATTCATAGGTCACGTGGTATTTATGAATTGCATATAATGACCAAAGGAGGGGATGTGTTACTTGAAGCTAACTGACAGCACAATCTGGACATGTTGTGTGTGGGAGGTAAATTATTTTGCACTTGCCTGCTTGAATGAATATTCAGATTTTAGGTCTCCTTTTGTTACAAGTTTGATGTTCTCTTAAATGAGATGGCAAGGGATCACTACGCATAGTTGCGTTCTCGTATATGCTACGTACGGGAATAAGATGACTGGACAGATTGATTAGTGTTTCCCGTGACGAGGGGGTTTCTAGGAAAACACTGTCACCTGAGAAAAATTGAGGATTCATGACTAGGGAATGGAATTATTGAAACACGGGCAATAGCCTAATATAGGGAAATTGCGGGCATGAATAAAATGAAAATTTCACCCGATTATTGTGATTACACAAAGTGTAAAGAGGTATCTATTTATTTATTTTCACAGACGAGGGCAAATAATTCCCCCCCCCCCCACCGCTAGAAGTGGTCCCATGATTAACGATACCCTATATTAGCATGTAGCCCATATACCCCTCTCCGGGCGCCGGAACTGTACTAAAACAATTAATGTGATGTGCAAACCAGATACCACAGGGTGCACCAGACTGTACAGGAGATAGTAACTGTCGTTTGTGTTATTTTGTTCTCTAGAATGGCCTCACATACGTTAACGATAAAGCACAGAACAGCGGTCCTGTACTAACAACCAGCTTCTCGGAGGCCCATACCGCTGTGACTCCAACGCTCGGTGTGATGTGCGGGACGGGGTAAGGCAGTGTTACTGTAATGATGGTTTCATGGAGATGGACTAAGCTGTGAGCTGATCCACGCGGATTGTTACGATGCCCATACTGCTGGTGAACGCCGAGACGGAGTCTACCTCATCAAGCCGACTCACTGGTCTGGGGAGGCGTTCAACGTATCCTGTGACATGAGCACTAACGGTGGTGGATGGACGGTGAGTCCACCATAACTTGAATCATTCCAACACAATAATGTATAGCTTCAATGTGTGGCCAGCAATTTTTAAATGATGTTGAAACCATACATAATCTACAGGAGGCTAATCAGTCTCTCTTGGGATTCTCCCATAAATGATTGAACAGTTGGTGGTAATAGGACATGATACTCAACGGACGTCGCGAGCGGGGGGGGGGGGGGGAGTGCCTCACCCCCCCCCCAAAAAAAAAATCGTCAGAGCGACTTCGCAGTTGGAATTTTTCGAATCTCCAGTTGGAATTTCCGACAGATCGTCAGATTGTATATTTCACGACTGAGGTCCTCAGCCCAGTCAAATATGCAAATTTTCCAACTCAACCACAGGAATATTCTTTATTCATGTAAAAACGGTTGATTACTATTACAACAAAGAATTATACTATTTTTATCACTATCCAAATAATGTCCAAAAATTTTGCGCGCTTTGCGCGCAATAACAGTACTCTTTCCTTCGATTAACAAGCATATTTACGACAACGTGATGACTGTCGCTATTGTATGACAATCAATTGTGTCTATTGTTATGATTAGAGATTAGGGTAGAGATTAGATTCTCGTACAACCAACACGGAAAAAGCTAGTAATGTGCGAATTGACCCACAAGCATTATTTTACATTAGGCTAGTGTAATTTTGTAATCCCGCATGGGAATAAATATACAAATACCGTCCTGAATAGTCAGCTGAAGGCGTGGACATACGAGATCCTGTTTTTCCAGATGTGCCGGGAAAACCCGAAAAAAGGTTGCGCGCTTCGCGCGCACTGGTGATTAGTAGTGCGCAGCACAAACTCCTGAACATTCTGGCCAAAAAGTTAAAGTCGAGGCAGCGATAAGACCGAGGTCTGACAAAATGTTGAAATTTCGCACTGATTACAGAATTTGGGATCACAAAATGCCCAGGTGTCGAGCTTGGTACATGCAGCCGAAAACGCCTGGGAGGAGTCATTTTTGGTAATCTGGGAGGCTTGCGCAACTAACAATTGTTTCGGACGCTCCGCGCCAACCTATGGTGGCGCTCCGCTTATATAGTATTATTGTGCTTGTGTGAAATGTCTCTGTCTCCCCTTGTTCCCCCAGTGTACCATTCTTCCGGTGACCCATTTAAGAAATTCGGGCAAAATTTGTCGGCCCTCTAAACTTGGAATGGTCCTGTATGACTATGTTGGCAGTCCTCTGTCAGGTAAGAATTACACCAACCCCAAAAGAACTTACTGCCCATGATGAAGCTCAGTACAATTTGACTTAAAAAATAACAGAATCCTCAGTAGCAGGTCGCATCTGAGGACGTGAAAATGGAAAATTATTTCTGGTTTAGAAGTGTCATAAGGACATCTATATGGCCACCTGAAATGCAAACATTCTCTATAGTGGGAGGTGGAGGGATTCGGCGGTCCTCTGAGAAGTGAGATCTATAAATTCACTGAATCTTGCTGCCCCCGAGTCAAAATCCTGAGCAGCAAATCGTATCTAGGACATGTGAAAATGCGAAAATTATGCAATGAAGGTGCTGTTTTGGAGTGCTATATTGCACCAAATTGCATCTACTGTCACCGGAAAATGCAAAATCTTGCAAAGGGGAAGGGGACTCCTCCTCCCCCAGACCCTCCCCCAGATCCATTATTAACTTCAGCACTGATTGTTACTTAATATTTGGTACTGCTGCCAGTGCTGTGAGTCGGTGGTGCGATTGTGGCGACCAGCGCCCGCACTACCCGCCAACAAACTACCGAAAGTGCCACTAAGGCCAGTTGAAAGCATTGGTTATAGAGAGTACAATTATAATTATGCTTTGTGTTACTTGTGTAAGCCCCCCCTCACAAACCCGAGCCTTGGTGGCCGAGTCGCCACCTTCCGTGAATTAGGTGGATAGAGGTGTCCACAGCTCATCCACGAAAACAGTTCATAGATGAGATGGGCCCAATTGGACCACTGAACTCCTTATCTGTGAACACTCGGTCTCGGTTGATCCATTTTCACAACGTTTACGGACTTTTTTTTTTAATAAAAAAAGACCCCCCCCCCCCCCCCCCCAAAAAAAAAAAAAAAACCCTGACAAAAATTGGAACGCCAAAAATGCACCTTTCAGTATAGGGGGTAGGGTGAGTTGGAAAAAAATAATCTGGTCAGTTGGAATTTTTCACTTCTTCACCCCCCCCCCCCCCCCCCCCCCCCCCCCCCAATCATATTTGACCTTGCTACGTCCTGATAATATGACCGCGTGAATGAGGAAAAGCCATGTGTAAAAATTATAACCAATTACAGCCCAATTCGTTTGGTCAAACCACTAACTAGTATTTGTTTTGGTTAGTTTACGCAGGTATAGGTATTTCAACGTCGCACTGGTACAGACCGCAGACAAACCTTTTTACAACAACTGGACGACTTACCGAGAAGGATTCGGATCTCTGAGTGGAGACTTTTGGCTGGGGAACGAGAAACTTCATTACCTGACGAAACAGAAAAAATACAAACTACGAGTCGACATACTAGATTCTGGAAATTTAGCAATATATGGGGGAGTGGTCATCATTCAGCATCGGAAACGAACAGGATCATTACCGTTTGGCGGTCAGCGGCCCGAGTATGGGAAATACAGGTATGTATTTTAGTAGTAGTAGTAGTAGTAGTAGTAGTAGTAGTAGTAGTAGTAGTAGTAGTAGAGTAGTAGTAGTAGTAGTGTAGTAGTAGTAGTAGTAGTAGTAGTAGTAGTAGTTAGTAGTAGTAGTAGTGTAGTAGTAGTAGTAGTAGTAGTAGTAGTAGTAGTATAGTAGTAGTAGTAGTAGTAGAGTAGTAGTAGTAGTAGAGTAGTAGTAGTAGTGTAGTAGTAGTAGTAGTAGTAGTAGTAGTAGTAATAGTGGCAGTTTTGAAGCCCACATAAATGCTTTGAATTGAGACATCATAGTCACACTTATTCTGTAATTAATTTTGCAAACTGTAACTTACTATGTCATATCCTCAGAGTTTTGATATGCAGCAGTGCACTGTTTCGAAAGGTATTTTTTGTTTGACTGGTTGGCTTGTATTATTTATAATGTATCTTTTAGGAATTGGGATTAGGTATATATCTGGGTTCATCATGAAGTCACAAATACATAGAGCTCAGGCGCGGCGGAACGGAAAATTATTAGGGGGGGGGGGGGGGGGGGGGGGGGGGGGGGGGGGGGGGGGGGCTATGTGTGGAGACTATCTAGCGGAGCGCCACCATTGGTTGGCGCGGATTGTACCCGAAAATTGTGGGTTTTTCAACCACCAGAGGAAAGGAAACGGCACTTCCTGAGTACCTCATGCTGCAATTTCTCAAGTTGCACGTAAATTCTGCAAAAACATCGTAATTTGTATATTCGATGGCGGTCACGTTCCGCAACTACACCCCCTTCATGTTCGGCCTGCCCCCTCACTCCCACCCCACCCCTTCTGTGATTCCTTACCCACACCAACCACCATCCCATTGTTTTTTACTCTCGTATCGACTGAAACTCTTTCAGAAAACAACAGAGATATAGATTCTTCCAATGTTGAAGTTACCGAAAAGTCCAAAATAACCAATGGCATCATCTTGTCATCGATTTATAACTTAAAAACCGTAATCCGTATAGTCCCCGATTAGGCAATTTGTGACATCTGTACTCAGATGTAGCCGCATAAGGAATGTTTACATCTGGCTAAAACACCGATAGTCCAGGTCAACCCAAGCGGGCACAGACGAAATGAGGGAAGTCATTGACCTAAGATGAAGTTGTGTTCTGCTTACTGGTACCCATTCTCTCTGCTTCCACTTTTCATGGGGCGCGGAGACGCGGTTGGGTGACAAAAGAGACTATAGCCAGTGGAAAACGGCTGAGGACATTTATTAAAATGCATTACACCATATATATGAGTATACGTGTGCCGGAAATTTATTACACCTATATTAGTAGTATACTGTGCATCGTACAGATCGACAAGTATGCATTGAAAATGGGCAGATGCACGTTCTGGAGCCTTGGTAAATATTTGGGGGCTTATCCTGCATTTGCCCCCTCAACTTTTCAAATTGGGACTGATCCCCCACCCCCGAGCCCCTTCCCGGTTGGCCGCCACTGATAGAGCCGACTATGAACCCGTTCTCATTGTTTCTTTCAGCACTTATTTGGATTATAATAACGGGAAGGCGGCGCCCTACGACGCGGACAATTGATGAGTCGGACAAATCAACTGCGCAGAGGAACACAGAGGAGGCTGGTGGTACTCGTATGGTCGGTGGTGGGAACAAATGGCTACCACTGCAGGCGTTTCACCAATGGGAATTGGCTACTTCTTGCATTCTACCAACATCAATGGCGAATACAATGGAACGAACGGACAGAACATCTTCTGGCGTGACTCCTGCAACCTCCGCTTTGCTGAGATGAAAATACGAAGACATCTGGATCGCCCCTCGGTTTCATGTGACAGATTCTGTCAGCTATCTTTGGGAGATTATCCCTCGAATACATTGACATAATGTGTATTTTTAAATTTTGTGTGTGTCCGACTGATGACGAGTCAGGCAACAATACAATCAACGAGACATCAAACGTGTGGTCAATTGAGATTTTCCAAGCGACAAGTCTGTGTTATAGAGAGGATTCGTTCAATAGACCAGTGTTTTGCTGTTGTTTACCACTGTTTACTGGTCATTTGAATAATCTAAAAAAAATATGAAAGAAGGTTTTGCACTTAATCTATCAACAAAATGTTCAGATCGTGCAATAGATTTCTAAACTGGCTGTAAGCATTTTGTTATTATCTTTAGAAATGTCATCCCGAAGATTTACATATGACTGCACTGGTCAGCTAGTGGCATTGTTAGCGATCAAGTTATGAAAAAACAAAACAAAAACAGTTCCAATCTCCCTCTATTGCTGTCAGAATACGCTACTTGAAATAGTCGATCAACAGTATTGCAGCTCCTTGAGTCATCTGGTATTACGGATAAACTGATCTCGTTTCCCCTGGGCTTACCGAAACGCCCTATATGCATTCTGCAGAACACCCACGACAAACAAATCAAGCAGTGTGTGTCGGATATCACATTAGTAATATAGTGCTTGGCTTTGTTGAAAAATCTTGACACATGTAGATAGTTACATGCAGATATTTCGATGGTCTTGGATATGAAGGTCTTGTCCGTAACACTGACGCATGAGCTAACCTGCGACAAATTGGATATCAATGACCTCCGAAATCACACTGACACTTGGTTGGGTGGAAAAGCTGTAATACTGATGACAGTGGCGTAACTATGGGGGCGGGAATTTGGGGTCTCACCCTCCCCACCCCCAAACTCCATCTGACCCCTAAACGAATTCAGGTGATGTGTCAAAAGGTTCAAAGATTACTGGCGGATGAGACCCAAATTTCTTACCTTTCGCTTGATATAAGTTTGTGCCAGGTGGAATCGTTCGCTAGTATTGCTTACATGGTGTAGTTTGTTAACAGTGACTTTGTGTTTGCCAGTTGCTTTATTAAAGTTATTCACGTTGCTCGTGTATATTACTCGCCACTACTTCCCACTGAAAACAAACAGATTTTTCAAGATCTTTTAGAATTTTCCACTTTCAAATTTTGTGTGTAACCGAATACATAATGTAATTGTAAATAACTAATTTGTTGCTCTGTGTTGTTTGTGGAGTTGATTGGAAGCCGAGCGCCCAATTATTGTCTCGAAAGAATCACGAATCTGAAACTTTGTTTATCGGTCATATTGAGAGAATTCCATTTTCAAAGTAGCATCACTATATATCGGATTGGATATAAGGAATTGATGAAAGTCAATCAAACAACGACTCGTCTCCCGAAACGGCGACGGAACCTCAGCTAAGATAGAATATATTTCGTTTGCGCCCAGGGGCGTAGCAAGGGGGTGGTGGGGGCCCGACCACATGAAAGTCGATTCGCACCCCTATTCGCCCAATGCGAATTTTTTTTTCTTCATATTCTCATGTTTGGAGAAAAATACGTCTTACACTTCGAAGTCATGTTACGCATGTGAGCTCGAATGTGAATTTTGCTTTGCCATATTTATCATCAGTAAGACTCATTCTGAAGAATCTCGCGCTACGCGTGAATAAACCTGCGTCTGTTCTTGTATGTATTCATGGGTCATAACTGCACGAAAGATGGAACTGCGGTATAACAATATAATCCAGGATGCACAGATTCCAACTTTGTAGAGAAGTTGTATTTGTTTGCAGAATGCAGTGCACTGCACCACTCTATGATCATTTACGAACATAAAGGTGATGGGGTAGTTCTAGTTAGTTAGGCAGCAGGAGGGCAACCGAGGAGAGTATCGTTTCAGCGGGGAAATGGAGAGGACGAAAAATTTGAGCAAAACATCGATGAAGGTTTCGGGCGAAAAAACGGACGTTAGCACTCTAGTCTGCACAACCACTCCTGGATCACATCCTAATTGATATTTGTACAGATCACTCAAATATTTGGCGGTTCAATTTTGGTATTAAGAAGACCAAATGTATGGCTGCTGGGAAAGCGGGCAATTATTTCTTGTTACCCGACTTTCTATCTGAAAGATGACTATAGGTCATCTATAATGTAATGTCTTAAAATATTTGGTGTTAATTTCAATTATAAGAATAATTTGATATCTATGTAAAAATTGGAATCAGTAAATTAGACCTACTCTCTGAGCGCAATTGGGATGTCCTATCCCCGTCACAATACTAGTAGTAAAGTATATATGTTAGGACTCTATGTTCTCATATTTTGTGTATGGGACTAGACTGTGTGCTTGAAGCCAAGCAGATGTAGGACCACTTAAGTCAGGCCCAATGTGTTGTCTTATTAAACAGATGTTCAGACTTGGCAAACGAGCACGTCACATACAGCGCCTTTCTGCAGTCTTTATGGATTCCCGGTATTGTCCACTGCAGGCATATAGAATGTCAATATGATCAGGCAATTTTCAACGCATGTGCCACAATGATTCATAAACCAGGGATCTCTGTGCCCACTCCTAAGCCTATATATTACTAGAAATATCCTGATTCCAGGTACTCCCGTCGAGCGCCTTGTGAAGTTTCTCTGTTCGCTTGACTCGCAATGTCAGTTGTCCCAGTCAAATGAGGGCCCGATTGACAGTTGAATGAATTGATGTTCTCGGATAGCTATAATTCACCGCTGTGAATGAATCATTTTAAAATTTTAAGGTTTCATATTACAATGTCTATTCTTGCATCATTGTATTCCGACATATGTATATTAGATATATAGATATATATATATATATATATAATATATATATATATATATATATATAATATATATAATATATAGGATATATATACAGCAGTATTAGAGTTTAAAGAAGAATAAATAGGTAAATAACGTCAGTCCTGATCACAGCTCAGTGTGTAAGAGTTTGTACAGAGTTCATTAAACCATGGTGGGTTGGTCTTCAGTTCCCAACAGTTTCAACTAGTTTTGGGTCACTGGAGATCACTCAATGTCACATTAGGCCTAATGTATGAGAAAGCTCGTTGGTTTCCATCAAACGTATAAGTGCGGTCCCCCATTGGTCTTGAGATATAAAAATTAGCGAAGGGGTCAATGAAAGTCAAGTAAAGTGCCTAATTTGCAGGATTTTCAATTTTCTAAATTAGTCACATCCCAGCCATCATTGTTATTGGTACTCCATTGGTGGACATGGTCCCAATGAATTTGGAACTGTGACTGGTTACTGAATAATGCAATTAATAGTAAAAACCTAGGGCTGAATAGAAACTATATCCACATCTATATGCCATAGAAAACATTTTTTTTTGTTTTGGGGTTTTTTGGTGTAATACTGCTAACTGGAAATTGCTTCTTTTGACCTCTACGATCAGTTTGTTGAAACATACTAAAATGCCTTGAAATCAACCAAGAGACATCCATTCAGCGCGAAAATGGCACCTATTCCACAAAATAACGACTATTGACCTAATACTGTACCATCGGAATTTACAGACTATGGAAACCCTTCAACCTTAGACCAGACCCAAATCAATAGAAATCTTTTGCACATTATAGGGAACCCACATACTAGTACCACATATGAGCTTCATACATCTAGGTCGGCTTGAGTTATCGTGTACAAGATGGGAAATATCACAGTTCACAATTTCAAAATTTCCTTCGAAGTTGAACTCCAGTTTACACCAAAAACAGTAGGGGCTCCATTAACGTCATAGGAAAGCTGCATTTCAAGTTTCAGAGTGATCGAAAAAGCATTATTGCTCCAGTGTGGAAAGGTTTCTTAAACTTTGAATTCTGTGACCTGAACGACCGTTGACCTCGCACCGCAGAACAATATGGGTTACAAACTCATTATGGGAACCCATATAACAAGTATGGTCTTCATCCATCAGGTGGAATCGAGGTATCGTGTCGACAAATCAAAATTTGCCAAATGATCAGTTTTTCAGAATTCATATTTATTTCCCAAAAATGAGCCCCCGTCTAAACCATGGAGGTCCTGTGGAAATCCCCATTAAGAAAAGCTGCATAACCGAAAATTTAACCTGACGTTCGGACAAGGCCACCGTGGACTTATCGTGTTCACAAGGATTTCAAAACTTGGACCTCTCTCTACCTCATGTGACCTTTGACTAGACAAATAACATAGGGACCATTGTAATGAGTTTGGGGAACCCATATTATCCAGGTAGAAATCTACATGCATCCAGGTGGGGTCGAGTTATCCTATAACAAGCTAAGCGTCACGCACGCCACATACACACAATACACCACGCACGCACGCGTGCGCACACGCACACACATCACACTGGCATGGCATTGATTCCCGGAGTCAAGGAATGAAAAGGTTCCGGTATTATAACAGTAAAAAAATGGTCATTATATAAACAGGACCAAGGGTCGGTTCCGTCATACCACAAAAAGGTTGGTAATTCAAATCTGGGTTGCAACCTAAGTGGCGTAGTGGCCTTAGGGTTATTCTCGTTGGCGGAGAGGGGGCGAGTGGGTGGGAATTTATAGGTCTAGGAAAAAATTCGGGTGGATGGTAGGCGGCGCGTGGATGCATCGAACCTTTTGTGTCTATCATGAATCTCGAACTTTCCTTGTCGATAGGAAATATGCACCTGCTGTTCGATTATGACTAACAAACCTTATTATTGATTTTAAATTACGACCAATTCGCTTTATTGTGGATATCAAACCTTCCGTCCTATTTGAAGACGACCCTTTGATTCTTGACGAAGTCAGAGGAATCTATGCAGTCATGGATAGTGATGCGGGAAGAACGTCTCCCATAAAATGAAAAAAATTACAACCCGTGTGTCCCCGCCCCTAACAGGGTGTTGGATTCAACATAGCAGTTACATATGAAGATAAAAGTGGGAAGGAAGCCGATATTTTCCCAGAGTGACGTAATTAATACTCCCCTCGCTAGCCTCCGTACCATCCTCCACCCCCTCCCGTCACATCGATATCGCATGCCTGCCACAAAGAAACGGGAAAATGCAAACATGGTCTAAAGAAAATATTCCCTTACATTGATAACAAACAAGTTGCGGAAAGAGAGGTAATGTCAAATGCGGTGGGGGGGGGGGTGACGCGGGCGTCTTGGGGTTACGTTCGGGCGTCGTGGCGCAAGGTTCGATTGATCCAAGAATTCGGTGTAACAATGGTTCGATGTTCCCAGGGTTCGGCTGCTCCTAGGGTCGGATGTTCCCAGGGTTCGGTTTCACTAGGTTCCACCCTAGCCCTGACGACACTCTGGGTTCGGTACACCCAACGCTTTAATGGCGATGGGGGAATGTTTCAGACCACAATATTTGACACTATACGCTGACATCCTGGGTTGGAAAATCGTATACGCGCTGCCTATCATCGACCCTGTTTTTCACTCCTAATCAACCACCACGCCCCGCCGCCGCCTCCAAAAGAAGTAATTTCCTATGATCACTACTCCCATTAGGGTTGAGGCAACCCAGGTCAGAAGTAGGAACTCTTGTCGATATAAAGTACGGACTTTTTCCTCTATTATGAATATCGAACTCCTTGGTCCCAATAGATAAAACGAACCTTTATTCCATAAGGATACCGAACTTTTCTCTATATGGGAATACGAAACGATTTGTCCCATTACGAATAAACGCCATTTTTTTATATGAATTACCGAACTTTTGCCCATTATGAATATCGAACCTGTTGCATAGGAATACCGACTTATGATTGCCCCCTCTTTTGAATATGAATATCGATACTTTATTTCCATTAGAATTAGGAAAACCTTTCTTAGAAATTTTTGCACCGTTTGAATTACGAACGTTATGAATAATGACCATTATGGGGCATCGAACCTGTTGGATATCAGGCAGACCCCCTTCATTATAACCCCAATGTTCAGATTATCAGGAATCTTCATGATATGAGATCCGATCACGTCATGGGTGTCCGACGCGCCTATTATATAAGCGTTGTAACTGCGTAGCAGCTGCAAATTCGGGACATGTGGGTTCAAAAAAAGCTTCACTAAGTGACATATTCAAGATGTACTTTCCTGAGCTTACTCCCCCTACTATAACTCATAACGGACGCATCAGTAGCAGGACAACAGTTAGACAATCCTGGCCAGGAGTATAGAAAAATTCGCTCGTATCCACTATGTAATGTTGCTGTGATGCACTCTCACTGGCGCAGCGCGTAGATTGGAATCCAATTAGGACTAACAAATTCGTTCAACAGTTGAGTGGTCAATTTAATTAATTAGATCGGTCTGTACATGACTCGTTTAGTCACGCGATGGTGCATTCGATTGGCCCCGGTACTCTTATGCATGAAATTACACGTATTCATAACCTGACCGTAGAAAGTGCTACCAAGACGTTTTATCTACATAGATCACAGGATGCCTAAACATGTGTGTAGCGCAGTAGAAAGTGAGCCATTGAGCTAAAAATGAAGGGGCGCAGAGGCACAAAATCCAGAGTTCTGAATCACCAGTTCGGATTACAGTTAATTGAGATGTTAATGATATTGTGTCTAAGTTCATGCGGAATGACTGCAGTTCGACGTTGAACCTTAGTAATGCAGAACGACGCTTGGTTGCGAAACTCCCCTGCCGAAAAATTAGGAATCCTGTCCTGCTGGAGCATACTGCTAACAGTAACAGGCAAATGTGAACCAACACCAGCATAGCAAATGATCGCCAAGTCTCTTTTGAACCTCGTTGTGTGTGAGACAAACCCTATTTTTTGGTGCATCTAATCTATGGTCACTCCCTCCACGTTTTACCAGCAACTAGTCAACACAAAAAATCATTGTAACCAGCCAGCACATTCCATGTTACAAGCACTGTCATTCCATTAGTTTAAGCTGGGGCATTCCATTGTTATGAGCAACTGATCATTCCATTGTTACAGCAACTGGTCCATTCTATTATTATAGCAACTGGGTCTTCCATTGTTACAAGCAACGGGTCATTTTCCATCGCTATAAGCACATGCATTCCATTGTCTAGAAGCAACTGGTCATCCAATTGTTACAGCAGCTGGTCATCCATTGTTACAAGCAACTGGTGATTCTTGTATAAGCCGGTGTATTCCAATGTAGGAGCAACTTGGTCATTCCATTGTTTTAATAAGCACCTGGTACCATTGTTACTAGTAATTGGTCATTCCATTGTTACAAGCCAGGGCATGGATGGATGACCGAATAGAATCCTCCTGTCTCTAATGAGGAATAAAATTTCCTATAGGGTGACAGGGGCCAGAGAGAACAAATTTCTCTAATATCTGACCTAACTAATGCAACTCATCTAAGATCCCAGCATAGAAATAATCCACCAGGACAGTTATTTATTGACCTCAATTACTCGACCAGTTTTTTTTTCTTCTTCTCTTCCCATCTGTGTAACATTCATTCTCTGCATAAGGCCACCCATATTATGACACAATAAAACAGTCAACAAATGGATCAGGTTTTCTCCCACTCTTATAGTCTGCAATCTTAATTCATCTAATCCAGAACAAAAGGAAAATGTAACATATATAATATATATCATCTGTTACCGTGAGTAATCATGGACTCCTCACACACACTGTGAACACAAATCCACAGATACCAAAAGACAACAACCAATGGCACGTAGCTCACCTGTTAATCCTCTTATCAACCACAGAAAAGGCAACCTTCATTGGCATCATTTTTCAGTTGTAATAACTCACTGGAGCATGCGATAACAGAATAAAATTATAAGCAAAATGATTGTTTACCACATTACCAGTCCAATCTGCAAAGTAGGCCCAACCGAGGTTTCCTAAAATGTCAGCTATAAACTTCGCACAGGGCCTCCTACATAACCATCAAGGACCCCACCCAAATACTGCTCTCCAAACTTTGGTGGTAAAAACTTTTTTTAGCAATAACCTACAACATGTCGGTTTCATGGACTGACTTTCGACGCAGATCTGTGAGCACCCTACTGACCAAACTATGGAAAAAATCAAACCATTTGGGTATTTCCAAAAAATGGCTGAAACTGGACCTCCAGATGACACTGGTGAGCCCAATTTCCTGACCATCCATCCATGTGCACCACGCTTCAGTAGATGACTTGACCAAATTATCACAATCACTCGAATCAGTCGGTAGGAGAAGGATTGTTTCATGTTTACCCCTCTCCCCCCAAAAATTCTGCTAAATATGTGGGAGAACCAGTGTTGGCGCTAGGATTTATATTTGTTGGGGGGAACTTCCCCCCTTCAAGAATATTTGGGGGGATCTGACAAAAGTGGGGGGGATTTTCAGATTTGTTGAATTGGTTTCAGCTACCCATAATGCAGTGCCATCGCATTTTGCGATTGATCTTTTTCAGCATGTATCAGCCAACTCAAGCCCGGTTTTGATGAGCAAAGTCTGTATGCATGTTTTTTTTTCTCAGTATTCATTTACCAACAACAGACATGCATTGTATGTTTGATTCATTGGGCCTATGACCTTCAATCCTAAACCCCCGCCCCCCTTTAAAAAAAAAATCGGCACTCTAATGCACCCTCACCCCGTCCCACTTTATGCACCCTCTGTGACGGCGATCATTTGCAACTGACCCAAAACCAGATAAGCCTTATGGTCAGCGCCGGAGCTACTTTTGCCCCTCAGCTCCAAAAGGTAGTCATATGTGCATAGCTGTATCATCCCTCATCGTGAGCGGTGAGCGATGAGCCAATCTTCTAAAACCAGCCCAAAACTGTCCGGCTGTCCCCATCTATGAATCCGTTATTCTCTCCCTCAAGCAAGTCTACTGAATCCATCACATGTAAAATAAGTTTCAATACTTTTAGATTTAGCTTGGCCTGGTGCAAACATCGTAACTCCCACCACAGCCACACTTACACATAGCAGCCTAGCCTGCTAGCCCTACAGATAACCGATGCACATATGATGGTATTGGAAGGCTGAGATCGTGAAGGACAAACATGGGTAAATACTCTGGAAATTTATGCACCTAGCTGATAGTAGAGCTAGCAAATTGGAATATTTGAAGTATTTCCATTTTTGGCCTCGATCAATTATGCGATTACGCAGAACTTCGCAGGAATTAACGTTAGCCTAATTTAATAGTAAGTTATTAAGGCCTAATCTTTGTGCATATATGATGTGGCCACTGTACCTATCTTGGCCCATAGAATTCATACACTTAAAACTAGAAGCAGCTATTGAGTTGTTTACTCGCAGCAAATTGGGCGGGTTTGCGGTGCTTGGGTACCACGTTATGGCATACTGTTGTGCAGTGCTATGGTCGTCATTGTCTACGAAGGATCGTTACGTCAGGCATTATGATTCTGTGGTCTTGTAGCGTTCACAATATGTGTTGAATGAAAGGATATATTTTTTTATGTGCCATTAATTAAGTACTGGGCTTCAGTGTGTTGTTTTGTTAGTGTATGTGCCAATCTTCATCGCAAAAAAGAGTGCAGGAATTTCCGCATATGACAAATTTCTCTGCGGGATCACGGGCACCTTAGCGCGGAAACATGGGGGAAACTGGCATTTTTCCAAGATGACTCTTCACTCGGTCATCAATGTGACCAAATCTCATCACGATCTATCAAAGGATGTAGGATGAGTAGCAATTTGAAAATATGGTTGACAGACTGTCGGATAGACAGACTGACAGACAGATAGATAATCATACACAATCACGATAGTTCACCCTGCCACATGGCTAAGTTTAATTAGTTACACACCTAAAAAAATTCACACCACATTCAAACTGAACTAAGATTTGTTTTTGTGATACAATTTCGGTTACCTTAATCTGTCCCCTTCCCCCAAAGTAAATTGGGACAAAAATTCAACAAGATTTTGTGATCAGTATTTCTATTTTCCCAAGATGGGATTATCAGATGGGGTAGCAGATTGTCCCCTCAGCAGTATCGTTTGGACCAGCTGTTAACAAGTAAGCTAAATGACGTCAAGCACAGGTGGGAAAGAGGGCCTGAAAAAGTCAGTTGAAAGGAAAATTTCAACAAATTTCAATTTGAGCAGTTTGATTTGAAACTTAGATGAATGAAGAAGATGTATTCCTTAACCGGAACACCACATCTCGTTTGTGTTTCGGCATTAAGTATTCGTGAACCAATGAATCCACAAAGGGGAGAGAATGTTTCTCTTAAGTTTATTTCAATTAACTGTCAACTTTTCAGGCAAATCAGATTCACCATCTCGTGTGGGAAAGTTTTTAAAACGTAAACGCAATGCATTGCACTGACGTTCATTGCATTGGTCTCTTACCCCCTCCAAAAAAATCGCACAAAACATTCAGAAGAATAGTAATCCATATCACTCTCACCATTTCATCGGAGGTGAAAGTCAGTTTGAGGGCGAGTGTGATTCCCTGTTATATTAGTAGAAGAACATATTCTTCAAAAGGTTTCAAAGTTACAACTTCCACTGCTGAATGCCACATGAATGTCCATCTACCAACCGCGCCTTCACCATACTTAATCCCGCCGCATACCAACCCAAATTCTGCTGTTCATGGAATGCTCCCATTTAATTTATTGTACTCTTAACTGAGTAAAGGCAATCTCCATAATTCTTTCTTTCTTTTTTTTCAAAAAACTTATAGGCCTATTTTGCCACCGATCCGAAATAGTTACACGTTTTTCATTTCTGATTGACATATTTGTGCAGCTAGGTGCATCTAACACATCATGTTAATTACTGTTATTGTTTAGTTTAATAAAACAATTTAGTACCGATCTGTGTACAAATTACCCTCAAACCAAAGACCTCAGTTGAGCGTGAGGATTGATGAAAACAAAATTGAAAAAAAAAATGTGTTACAATTCCAGCTGGTATTGCTACTAATAATAGGAAGGTAGCATCTTTTTTCCAAACCTCCAAAAAAATGCTGCCCCCGACTCAAAACACATAGATGTGACCTCAGTCTATACAGCTGGTATACAATTCAGGTCCTCCCTCTCAGTAGCCTTTTAGGACATGGAGGGGATTACTGAGGGTATATCCCACACCACCCCCACAGCTTGCTCTGAACCCCCCCCCCCCCCAACCTTAAACAAGTGGTTGTTCCTCAGTCTATACAGCTGGTATTCAGTTCAGGGTCGTCCCTTTCAGTAGCCTCTAAGAACAGGCCGGGATATGATGGTATATTTGACCCCCTACAATTTTCTCGGACCCCCCCCCCCAACTTCAACACGTAGTTGTGGCCACAGTCAATACAGCTGGTATATCACAGGTCCCCCCCTCCACCTCCGCAGCCTCTTGAGACAGGCACCCCCCCCCCCAACAACTTGCTCTGAACCCCCCACCCCCCCCCCCCCGACCTAAACATGTGGTGTGACCTCAGTCTATGCAGATGGTATACAGTTCAGGTCCTCCCTCCAAGTAGCGTCTTAGAACAGGCAGGGAATAGTGAGGGTATAGTCCACCCCCCCCATCCCCACAACTTTCTCTGAACCCCCGTCCCAACTCAGGAATTTATTCTTCAGGTTTCAGAGTAACACCTGGGGGTGTAAAAAGATGGACAGATAGAAGTTCGAGGCCTGACCGGGATGGGCACCGCCACGGCTACATGACATACACACGCAAACTGGACCAACTGTTGAGTAAAACACAGGTTTCCATACATCTGTCTTGTGTATGAGCAGATCTCGGCCCAAATGAACTATTTTCTCTGAGATTGTTTTTTTTTTTGGGGGGGGGGCCCTTGTGTCCCAAGGAGGCAGGAAAAGGAACAGCCCCAACCTGCCTTGCACTAAGGACCATCACCACACACACACACAGATATACTGGGCCAACATCAAGTAAAACACAGGTTTCCATACATGTGTCACATGTATGAGACAGATCAGGCCTGAAATAAACTAATTCTCTGAGATTTTCGGGGGGGGCCTGTGGGCCTCAGCGAAAGGGGCAGGAACGGGGACACATGCACACACACCAGATATTACTGGGCAACATACAATTTAAAAACACAGGTTTCAATAATTGTCATGTTTGGGTAAACTCCATGAACCCAACAATAAAAATTCCTCAGAGATTGTTGGGCCCAGCCCCATGTGGGCTCAAGAGGCAATTCCCAATAGACACTGAGTCACGTGGTGGTGTGGGGAGAATAGATACAACCCACTAGAAGGATTCTTCACAGGCTGCACGATCGATCACACAATGTTACTCCATGAACTACATGACAAATCCCCAGACCTCCAGGTTTTTGATGACAAAGTCCTCGGTTCCTGAGAGAATCTCGTTGTCGAAGGTCTTGCACCTCCGGCATCGCCCGTGATACAGGTCCCCATCCAGCCACAGCCGCCACGTGTTACCCATGGAAGGGGATGGAGGAATAATTATTTGTGGCCGTACATACGAAGACAAGTATCGCTACATCAGAATGACAAATTGACATCACCTCATTGATAAAATTAACTTGGCAGCTGTCAGGAGGACACTCCAAACCCCCTCCCCTAACTCAACAAGAATCCAAAGATTTTCCTGCGGTGGGAAGAAATGACCTCGCAAGGTGTGTTGTCTTGGTCCTTGCCCTGTATAAGATGGAAGTCAACCAGGCTCACACACAGCTCTACATCCCACTCTGACTTTTAACGATATTCATACTCACACCCTGTCTTCGGTTCTGATGCTGTCTATGTTAACCTTTGATAAAGTACCAACTTGTGCCTGTCCATGTTCCTCTGTGTCGACTACCCTCTTCAAGTCACTCTCACCTTCATCTCAAATGTACTGAATCCCCACCTCCAATCTGTTTTCTCTGTTCAGGCCTTGGAGCCCCCACCCACCCACATAGTCTCACTTCTCATCTTGGTTTTGGACGATGCCTTCATCAGATGGCGTCCATATATACTCTAGTCACTCTACGCCTCACAGCCACAGCAGCCTTTTACCTCAGTCTCTCACTGATATAATGAGTATTATACTCACTCCCTGGCGTCACAGAAAGTGAAGGAAGAATATCACCTTGTAACGGGTCACGATCATCCTAAGAGTCCCTCGACTGACCAAAAACACTACTACCAACTATCAAACTCGTCAAAGAATGATCCCTAAATGTTGAAAAAAATTGTAAGCACTTTAGATCCCTTTTTGAAGTTTAAATGAAGGCTGGCATGAAAGGAATGACAGTAGTGGCCAGTGCTTAGCTAAAAGAATATGCCAGATCCCAGTGGCTAGTTGGTGAGTTAACTGCAAAGGTAAGTGGTAAAGGTAAAAAGGTATCATTCGGCAATAAATTGAGTATTTATATACTCACTTCCTAGCCCCGCAAGGCTGATGCTTGTCTTATCCATTTGATGAAGCACATGTGGCAGCCTGACAACCGAAATACCCACCTTCCCCCCCCCCCCCCCTCCCACATCTCATCGCCCATCCTCTTTAAAGGTCTGCACGGTTTCACCTTTGGGAGAAACCAATCGATTTCCGAATATAAACCGATCTGAATCGTTTTTACAGGTTTTTTACGTCATCGACTACATATCAAACAACATCAGTTGCAAGTCAATACTTATCCGATTCTATCCTTGTTATTGCATGCATATGTTTTGGCCTCCCGGCGAAAGAAACAAAATATTATGTTTCAGCTTTTGAAATGGATTTGGAAGTTCCGATACTTTCGTATATACCATGGAGCCTGAAAATATTTTTCGTTTGCATGTCAGCGCAGCACAACGTACTGTATGCTCGTTTGTGAGTGTATACACAAACAACATGATAGTATGTGTAGACATGTAGTGTGGTCATTTCACATCAACTTGATCCTCTCTCACACACAATGAACCTCAATGGGGTTTTTGCATTGGCCCTGTGATTAAGACCAAAAAACACTCGAGCGGGTATGGGGTATGTTGGTTAGCGGTTGCCGATACAATTCCCAAAAATAATGCTGTGGCCTGTGACTCGCGTAGACCTACGGTAGGTACTCAATGCCATGAATGAATGGATTGATTGCACCAATTTACACTGGATACCATGATGCTGATTATAGTTTTAGCAATAGTTTTAGCACATTTAAAATTGAATTCCAGGCCTTGTCTTGCTTCGGTATACATGCCCAATCGAGGCGATGGTTATATGGTAGCATAGGGCCAATCGTAGTTTGAGTGTGTCGCTAATATGTCATATGATATGTCAAGTTCCGCCGCCCATGTATTCTGATACCGATGTCGTTTGTTGAACACTAGCGTGACAACAAACCAGAAATTTTCCGTTATTGCATATAACATTTTTTTTGGTTTTCGATTTTTTCGTTTACTGGTCTGCAAATTCCGAAACTGATCACAAATGCGGAACAGAAAAAACATTTTTATTTGGTAATATCGTTTACCATGCAGCCTTACACCCTCCCACATATGTTTGCACTCCCTACAGATGCGGATGCCGACTTATTCCCCCTTCTATGGATGAATGTTTTTGCGATCCATAAACTCTATCTCCGATATGATTACTCCCATTCATCACCAAACGAGTCGCCCTGGTCTGTAGCGTTGATGATCCCCCCCCCCCCCACCCTGATTTTGGGGGGCATGCTTCTTTCACAACCTCACACTTCTTATATCCTCAATATACTCACTCTCCGCCCCCTGTGCTAATGCTTCTTTGTCGCCCTGAGAAGTCCATGTTCTCGCCCGTCCACCTGTAGCAGACAGGGTCCGGGACGTCCCTCGCCCAGTTGGAACTGGAATAGGAAGGATTCTCCTGTGCCGTAGTAAGCCTCTTCTCCTTTCAAGGACACGACACCACGCCCCAAAGAGCCTCTTCGGGGGGGAATGGGGAATAGAGAAGGGAATTTAGAGCTCATTTCAGCCAAATTGCTTCTGGAGTCATATCCTGTTGAAACGGGCGTTCGTTGATTCCGCCTCATAACAGCCTTTTCACTCTATAAACAGGGATGATGGTAATACACAATTGCTGGCTTGCAAACAAACCCCATGTAGAGTTTGCTCGCTCGCTGAGATCGGAATATTCACCTGGAATTACGGATGGCCACCCTCATCGTCTTGGCTTCCGAGAATGGCCTTTTCTAGGGATAAGAAGTCATAATCATGACCCCCGCGGGGTTTATATTCCACAAGTTTTTCCATATCCTACATGAAATTTGAGTTCCCGTCCTCACGTCCAAATGCAACTGTTGCTGGTCTAATTTTCAGAAATTCTTCTAGTAGACTCTCCTGTCTCTCCTATGTCGCTCTCTTCTCGCTGGGCCCAAGCTTCGGAGGCATTTAGTCTGACCGAGTGGTTGGCAGTCATAGAGCGTCGGCCCTCCCCCCCTGTAGACCATGCAGGGTTGATTCTCGGTCAGTCAATACAAATACTTTAGAGTATGGTACCTGTTGGCCTCCATACTAACAGACGCTCAGCACAATGGACTGGAGCGGGAACAAATCAGTGGTAGGTAATTTGCAAGTTGCCATCTGCGTGTGATTACGCCCCAACGCCACATTAAGTACCGCCAAAGAAGGCATTGCTTTAGTTCCATGTACCTGTGAGGGATTCGCAGCTATCAATAGGTACAGTATCCAGGTTGCCTCCTTGCTGAAACTTGATAAGTTTGATCCCCTGCTCGGCTAGTATAACCATGAAAAAAGTCTCGCACCACCTACACTGGCAAAAATATTGAATGAGCTTACATGCACATACCATTCTACGGTAACTGTACATTCGCCCAGATTTTAACACGTGACTCATAGACATGTAGCCATTGCTTTCTTTTTCTCGCCAATTGCTACGATTTATTCTCTCATTTTCTCCCGACACCGCTTTTTCAGGTCATGAGGCCTGTCTTCACTACTCCACTGGCTCTGTAGAGCGCCACACGATGGCAGTGGGTCTTTGATATATCAATCCTGGTGTCTCCTATAGCCATCAAGGCCTGGTAGCTAAAACAATGGAGTCAATCGCTTCTTTTGATGCTAAGCGCATTCACACAACTGCCCGGTCGTGCACAGTATGAGAAAGGGCTCTTTATATGCTGAACCCCTCACTTCTATCTACATTGCTGTATGTAAATCCTTGACGGTTTCTTCTTTTTCCTTTCACCCCTCCCTCACATACACAAATGCAGATCCACACACATATTTTTCCTACATAGTCAAAGCACAGGGCCCTCTCATCCTTGCATGGTTAGTGAGGACGAGGCTCTGTGACGAACACCATCGCTAACTGCAATCGATGTAAACTACCAATCAATTGCTCCTCTTGGAAGCTACAGACACCCACATTGCATGTTACACACACTACTCACATAGTCAGCGAATCTTCTAAGAGTAGAGCACGGGGCTTTCCAGTCCTTGCATAGTTCGGTAGAGGCTCTGCAAGCTGAACCCATCGCTTGCCGTGTTGTAGATCACGGACCAATTGTATCCCTACGTCCTTGGGGGGAGCTCCTTTCTCAAAGCTGAGGAGATACAAATAGAGAGGAGGTGGGGAAGGAGGGCGCGACAGAATTAGATCAGTAGGGGGGAGCTTCCAATGGATAAAATTGACTGCGAGTTTGCAGAAGAGAAGCCAGAGGGCCCGTGGGAATTTCCAGGGGGCTGTTGCTGGACAAGCATGTGGGGGTCCGGCAAAGTGTCCAACGCTACCACTTGTTGAATGGAAACCTGTGTGGTGAACTTGTGAAGAGTGCCGTCCGTATTGGGAAGTTCTATTGGGAAGTCTCCGAGGGAGTGGCATCATGACATTACTATAGAGAGCGTGGTGGCCTTATTGGTTGAGGGATCGAGCTCGGTAACCCAGTGGTTAGGTTCGAGTCCGCGTGTGCCCTTGGCAAAGTGCTTTTAATCTCGATCGGCTTCACTCTACCCAGGTGTAAATGGGTACCCTGTTCGGTAACTTAATTAGCGTTGCGCTGTATGTGGCTGCACCTATGGAAGTTCCCCAGGGACACATGATGTGGCATAACTGTTCAGTGTGCCATGTGCGAACAGCAATTTGGTCACTATATGTGTGGGTGTGAAAAGTTACCAATGAGCAGGTAATGATTGTGAAGCGTCTTTGAGATGTTGGTTTCCCACATGTAATGGCGGCTATAAAACTGACTAAACTAACTTTTACTAGAGATGGGGTGTTTCGTGAGGCATAAGCAAGAGAGTGCACAGGGGCTGTAATGTACAGGTGTGACATTACACCGATGAGCGAGAGGTTATAGAGAAGGTCCCCCATATTTCCATAGCTTAGACTATAGCCTAATGTATGGAATCCATTAAAAATCTCGTAACGAATCGATCCCTGTAATTAATATTCTGTGGAATGTATTATTGGCCTGAACTGAGAAATTCTACAGGTTACGTCAGCTCCTACAATTAGATCCCCACACACTGTAAGTGTCCGGGATATTATGGATTTGGTGTGCAGCCGCCGCCCCCCGCCGTCCAGGCTTCCGCCGCCGCCGCCGGAAACTTTATGCTTCAGCGGCCATGACATCTTTAACGCTTTTTTTCCGATTGACCTGAAACTGGTACACATTCCGCCAACTGAAATCTCGGAATGAGTTCGAAAGTGGGCATCGCTGCACTGCTGGGGGCCGCTAATTTGCATAATTTACGCAAATTTTCAAGTTAGTAGAGTCGGATTCGAAACGAACCTTGGTGAAAAGGGACTATAGTTTTGATCCCGAAAAATGTGTCATTTCACGGTCATCGAAGGTCAATTTCGCAATTTTTTGGCTATTTTTCCTACTTTGTCAGATTGCACGAACTTGTTGGTAGGACTATATTTTGATCCCCAAAAATGTGGGGGTCATTTCAGTCATTGGAGTCAAATTTGCACAATTTTTTGCGATTTTCCAACTTCGTCAGTTTGAACGAAACTTGGAGCTACATTTGTAAAGAGGTCATTTCAAAACCATCGTGGGTCAAATTTGCATAACTCATGTCGTTCAACCTCCATGGATTTACAAATGTATAAGTTTATCTCGTTTCTGACTCAAATGGGGGTCTTAATGGGGTGTTAATACTTCTTCCCTATGCTTGCTCAAAAGCCGGGGGATATACACGTGGGCGGGGTACCCGCCTACACATGTCTACGTTTCATTTTGCCGTCTCACAGTGAGTTCGGAACTGCTATATTACAATTTTCGCCCCATATAAACAAATCCCTATAACAAATAGTGCGGGCATACGTGTGTTTCTCACGTTCCATGCACCAGCGAAATTTGCATGTGAGCATGATATTAGATTAAAAAGAAAGCATGCAGGTTTCCTTGTTTTCTGCTGTTTTTAGGCATGTGAGCCCAAAAATAACAGGTAGGCACAGATTAATGATGGTGGGACACCTGTGCTATCGCATCATTTATTGGCAAGCAGTCATCCGAACTTTTCTGAGCATGCCACTTCACGCTAGACCAACGACTGTGTAAAATCCGCAACTGCCAAAAATCTACCCAGACGTAGACAATTATGTGTGAATGTTCACTCACCAGCCAAAAAGGCATTTCAACAAAGCCTAACTGCCCCTCTGGATGAGCCTTTGACTTTCATCTTCATATGGGCCAAAGATGGTCTCAGCATTCGATACACATTGTTGCACAGTTTTTGATCAATCCATTGAAGTATGACCATTAATTGATGAAAGAAAAAGGCAATTTCACACAGTGGCCTATTGTGCCGCTTTATGGACGTTTGACCTTGGCCTTCACGTGGTAAAAAATGTCCCGAAGGTCAATGACCGTAGGGTCCAAGTTTGGTCAACATCCATCACAGAATGACTTTTTGGGGTCTGTAAAGCTTTCATCAGATGTTACAGTTTTAACTCTAACGGCACTATGTAATGTTCCATCCAAAATTGGCGAACAAGCTGGAAAGAGCACCTCCAACATTATGACACAGTTCCAAGAAAATCTAATGTACTTTGTAGGAGGAGATACATTTTAAATTTTACAAATAATGCGTCTATACCCTCAAAGACCTAGACATTCACAAGGTCCCAAATGATTTTCATGGAGTTATAAACGTTGTGTTCAAATCATCAAAGATGGACTGTTTGAGGGCCCAAAAGGCAATTTCACACACTGCCCAATTGTGCCCCTTTAATGAACTTTGGTTTTGGCCTTCACAGGGTCAAAGATGTCAACAGCGTCAATGCATTGGGTCCAAGTTTGGTCAACATCCATGAAAAGGACTGGCCCGTTTGGAATCTTTGACTGTGGGTGGATAGATAGATAGATGGATGGATAGATAGTAGATGTAGAGCAGTCTAACAACAAACATGGCAAGAGTAGGCAGGAAAAATCCTTCAAAAATCACATATTCCGCAAGGTGGATCCCCAAAAATCCTGAATATCCAGGCAATATCCTCCCCCAAGATATTAGAGCCGATTTCAGCAATTTCGCGCGAGTTTTGTTTCAGTAACTGCCGAAAATCGAGAGCCAAAAACTTGTCAAACAGACACTTTGTCTGGCAAAATGAGAAGGACGGTTAAGGGGTGAGCAGCCAGGATTTGTGTATTTGCCAAATACTTGTCACATAGTGGGGGGATGCAGGGTTGCCGATAAGGGGTAAGTCGATTATGTGGAGTAGATTCCTGCTAACGTGAGTATGTTTGACACGCAACATACCTACACACACCAAGTGAGGCCTCTTTCTGAATTTGTTCAGGCGATACAGAAGAATTGTTGTCACATACCATTGCACCTGCATATAATTATCATATCAATGAGTTTGAAGCATCTACCTTTCCGATGTGTGCAGTCTCCAGGAGACGACTCTCCCCCAGTAACTCTGGCAGAGGCAGGTCCATCTCACACTCCAGTAACGTCATACGACGACGGTTCGCCTCCTCTTTGGACACGATCTGCACGCAAGAAAACATCGGACAAACTCCGGAGATTTCTATTTCGAGGGCAATGAGTGAATGAGGTTTACAGGCTTACTCACCCAATCCTCGCGTCACATAGTTGAGGAAGGAAATGCTATTGAAGACTATCACTGGGAATACACACCGGCAAGACTCAATTCAGCTAAGTAAAGACGAGACAAAACCTTAGTCCATTATTCACTGAATTCTCAGTCTGAAACATTTTATGACACAGGTAAAAGTAAAAAACGTTTTCCCTATTCTACAACCACTACAGACCCTCTAGAGATACCTCCTAAAATATCTCCATACATTCAGTGAATGGCAGGGCAACTTTGATGCTAGTATTTTGATCACCGGCAACTATGATAAGGTGCTTCAGCGCATCCTCTTCTTTTCTGCCATAGGTCCCAAACTCTGTAATGGTAGAGGCACTCATGTAACAAAGCCTGTCCACACACCACTTCGCCTTCAAATTGTAAACAATCACAACATATGTGTGATTGGCTAAAACCTAGACTGCGTGAACCATATTTATGTGCTATATGATCCTTAACATTTTGTACGCAATCTGTGTCTGGCCGTTCATTGTGAGAAAACACTTAATAGATTGTGGCGTTGAACGTTGTTAACAGTCATTCAAGCAACAAAATGCAGCAAACCGAGTCACTTTTTTTTTTTTTTGTTTTTTATTGTTGTGTTACTTAGACTGACTGACTGGCACAGCAAAAGTAATGGATAGCGAGGGCTAGCCAAGTGATCAATCGGAATAGAGTAATCTGCAATAGGCGGTGATTGTAGACCCTAGGTTACTGATTCACATCACCCTAATCTACCCAACAGTGTAGCTAGTGCCTGAGAAATCGCAATAATCTGGTCGCTTCGTGGAGCCCTATAAGATACAGCAATATTTCAAGAAATCTGTGCCTTCCAACTCTTCCACAACTTTCCGGCGCCATAAATAATAGTGCCTCCTGGCAGACAAATCAAGTTGCAGTGACTGCTTATTGATGATGTTCTTTGGTTCAGAGAATTAAGGAGATAATCACCACCTCCAAAAATGTTTAATAACACCTGTCCCACAAGTACATATTTCAATCAGTTTATGGACAACTGCGGATGAATTATGAAGAGGCGAATGGTCATTTCTAAGGAACCTAAAGTTTATACGAGTTTTTTGAAATTTCCGCACGTGTTTTGCGCATATTGGAGAGCATCCGCATCTGCAATGTCAAATGACATCATACCTGAACAACCCTGCAAAGTCAAATATTCTCATTTTTCTTATCGAAGCTCACATGATATTCTCACTTTGATCGCGAGATTTTTTTTTAACATGTGAATTGGGGGTCACTGGAGAGGTCATTTGTGTTCAATTTGCATTATTCATGTAGACTGTAAGTCAGTCCATATTTTCACAAAACTTGGTAGTTTATGGTCACTTTAGTCGCAAGAACTCACGGAGGGACCCCGACTGGTACTAAATGGATTCCCTTTATATGTTGAGCTTGCCGACTATCCCACCTCTATGATGCCTCATGCTGTTTAGTACCTGCTAACTAGCAATCTACTCTTTCAACCTCCATGGGATCGAACTGGTTGCAAACGTACCATGTAAACATTAAACAGAAACACACTGATCGTGAAACGGAGGACTGCGATTCGAGAACCATTGTTTACTGCCTCAGTTAATTCATTTCATTTCTTTGTTTCCTCACTATGACGCTAGAATAAACAACTAGATACCTACCCGAATAAAGAGAAGTCAATAGGTAGAGGAAGAGACCTAGAAACCCTTGATAGCTCATCTAGTAGATCACTTTCCAATTACGGCGAGTATGAAGGGGGGGGGGGGGGGGGGGTTTAAGTGTCGTGCGATAGGTATGAAGATCGTTATCTGATTGTTGGTGTTCACATTGACTGCCGTTGTATTCGGCTGACCTTTGACCCTGGAGTGAAATACAGTATAAATCAATAGTAATAACCTCCCAATCCTTAGATATGGGGTTTTAACTGAAGAAATTCTCACAACCTCCGTCATTGGCTCGGTCTGTCGACGGGGACGAAGCCCATCCGTCCTGGTGACCTCCTTGCGTTGTTTTCCGGGGACACTGGAGAAGAAGTGTAAAAGGCTGTCGGCCCTGGCGAAATAGAAATGGACAGAAATGTTATACCTTAATACAATGCATTCAGCCTATGTGAAACGGATATCTACCCGAATCTTTGAAGGGTCCACAACCAAATCGTTTGGGAACTCTTGTGATATGATGGCAATCCTCCAGGGCAGATTGGCCTCCTTACACGTCGTACACCACTCGGTCGGGAAAGACCCCATCTGCGGGGAGAGTTCTGTTGTTTAATGAGGGAAATTGCTTCAGCATTGAGCAGTATGTGCAATGTTTTGCAATTATATAAAGAAGTTCATGATCATGACCTTCATGTCTCATGTCGTCAGTTAACGCTATGACAGATAAGTTGAGTGATTAATAATAATAATAATATTAATAATAATAATATCGGGTGCTGGTATAGCGTTTTTTCCATGTCTAAGCAATGCTCAAAGCGCTTTACAATACCCCTGTTAACGAGTGACTAATTGTCACAGCCGTATATACAGCATGTACCCATAGGCTTGGTCAACCGATTGCATTTATTGAGTATATCACCTAATCGTGTCCCCTGGGGAACTTCCCAATAGCTCTTCACAAGTCACCTCTCCACAAGGAACCATTCCACTTGTGGGTGCGTGGACCATTCAGGAGACATGCCTTGTTCCCACAGCACTGAGGACAGACGTCACCAAACTTCCAATGGGTTTTCAACTCTGAGCTCTTCCGTCTGTGGAGCGGATATTCGCCCATTTGTCATGTTCAATATGAATCTAATCACTACTAATTGGTTATACACCGGTGAGCCAAGTTTGTGTTTCTTTTCTTTTTCCAAATACCTACCCTTTAGAGTCTCATGAGCTCCGCTGGGGGCGCTGATCTATTTTTCCAGGGGCGTTTGAACAAAGAGGAAAATTGCCCAGGAGAAAGCTGAGAGCTTCATACTTTATCCAGGTCAAAAAAAAATCACCTAACCCCCAGGACATTTCCAACATGCTATGTCACACCGTCCGTTCTTCAAGTTGCAAGTTTCAAGGGTTGAACACAGGAAGAAATGTGTACAACTTTCTGGATACCAATTCAACCATTGAAAAAAGAAACAAGAAGATGAAAATATTTGCCACCTAACCAGCAAAAGTCCTGATTTTATGATGCAACATTTAGCCTCTTTCTCCTGGCAAAGTGAAGATCCATCAATCCCTCACGGAACAGCAAGGATGCGGAAAAAATATACTTAATAAGAAATCCTGTCCGTCACCAAAGATGGTTATATGCTAGACTTAAGTGTTGTAGTCAGAGAGAGCCAGGTAAAATATATATAAAAAAATATCACACATTTTTTCTGATACCACCTATTGATTGCTAGCTGGAGAACCTTATCACCACATAAAGAGAGAAATACTCGGTGAAGAGTTCAGTTAAAAGTTCAGTTAAAAAACAGCGCTTTGAACACTACATGCAGGGGCTTAGCATATAGTACCTGGATTCTGCCAAAGCTATCAGTTTAACTTGAATTACTCTGAATCCCAAACTCCTGATATGTGAGATATAGTGTCGGAGGGCCGGGAATAGTAGGGAAGGTGACGATATGTAAACAACGGTACAGGTATGCGCTGTTAGAGTATTGGAGCAGTATATGAAGGGACCCGGATCGAGTCCCGCTTGTGTCAACTGGTGTGATGCAATAGTTGTGTCAAACGATTATAGAGTCAAACAGGGATTCAATTAGCACAAATTTTCTCTTTGGCACGCATTTATGATGGAAGGCGGAGATCGGATTCATTGTTCGAAATATTTTTTCCAGATTCAAGTGCCTGTTTTTCAATGGTTATTGGCACTGATCAGATCTTGGGTTGCTCAGCCCTTACCCACTCTACACGGTGCTAGTTGGGGACCTGTGGAACTGATTACCTTTTAGCGCGGCTTGTACAGTCTATAAGTCATCATGTCTCTCTGTACGTTCGTCGTCCGTTCTGTCTGTCACATCATCATAACTCAAACGGACATGCGATCAGGTAATACTTGGGGCGTGGATGAAGCATTGGCCACTGGCTAGGCTGAGTCACGTTTTCGTTTACATTAATGTTGTAGATTTTATTAAATCATTAAATAATTATCCCCAATTCGTCTACCACTAGCCTTCCTATTGAACTCTCTATGAGAGTGGTTTGTTTACCTTACGCCCTCGGAGGGCAGGGCTAGCAGCAGGTAGATACGAAGGGGGAAGTTCAATTTGTCTGTCAGCACTGAGGTGGAATGCAGTAGTGTTTCCGTTCACTGACTGCTTACAGGCCTAGGAATGAGTGGTGCTGGGTACAACAAGTTTTGTTGGGTACATAATAATAAGGCTAGGAATGAGTTGGTTTGGGTTACTTGGTGCTGGGCACTGATAGTGGCACTGATAGCAAATATTAAGTGAGGTGATAAGACATGTTCCAAGGCATTCCAGGTCATGACAGATGGTCAGTAAAGGTCAATGAAATGTGAACAAACAAAATAATGTGGGAATGATGAGACAGGCAGTGTATTAGCCCACAGGAATTTTGCCCCATCCGAGCTATCGAAAACGTTGCGACTTGCGCTGGTTCTGTAAGCATTAAAACTCATGGTGGCATAAATATTACCAAGGCGAGAACAAGCTCGACGAATTTCACAGATATTACCCTGATCATCAGTCACCCGTGCATATGCATCGTGCACCTACAGTGTTCATCCGGACACCAGTTCCCAGTATCATGTCACTTCATGTGTCCCCCAGGGACTCCCAATAGGGCTGCTACTCACGTGCCTCACTACTCTTCAACAGTCACCCACACAAGGTACCCAATTTTTCATAGGCTAGGGTGGACAAGTTCAGGAGACATTGCCTTGTCAGCCGCAGGGAGGAAAAGTCCTGGGGGCCTTCAATGGGTCTACGAACTCGGCAACGATGGTTTGCAGTTTGACTGACTGATATATGACTTACTTTTCCCGTGGGATGGGCAAACCAGTTACTCTGGAAGCTGTTGCGATTTCGGGCTTTCCTCTTTGCTTTGTCCTCTGTTGCCCCCTCCCCTGCAGGTGGGGGGGGGGCCTCAAATGTCTTCTGCATTGGACGGTAGACTTTGAGACAGAGGTAGAGTGGCGGGTCCTCGTACCGCTGTGCCGGTCGTGGTCGGCATCGGTGGAGAGGGGAATGTCTCAATAGTTACCAAGTATTATCTTCTGGAGGGCCTGATATCAACGTAAATATTGGAGAGAATGTTTCCATTCCAATCATCAGGCATGAAATAGTGATAGACATTTGTGAGTGACAGGCAGGAGGTGCACCCTGGGTAAAGCAGTGCAGCAGTGGGGGGAGGGGGTGGGGTGTGGTGAGGCTATGGGTTAGGGAGGATTCGTGGAGTGATACAATACTATAGCTTAGCTGACAACAACTCTATATAATATATTTCCACTTACAGGACTGCCAGGTAACATGCTATAACTTGGCTAAGATACTCATTTCTCACAATTGCTCATCAAAAATGATCCCAAAAAACAGTGGGGCTCTGCACTCCTCATTAAAAAGCTATTCAACAATTCAAATCTGCCCCGAAAGAAAATGCACTTGCGTTTCTCTTTCAAACTCTGTGATGTCCTGTCATGTCCTAAAAGGAACACAGAGAAAATCAGACTGAAGGTCTGGGGGTCTAAATGAAGGGTATGTTGAAAATTTGGGTGTCGAAATCGCTCAGACAAGCGAAAAATTGAGCCATAGTGTCTACGATAATTAGGGATTTCAATTTTGGTTTGGCCGATGCCGAGTTCATTTTAGGGGGCCAAGATACCTAACCATATGCGTATCATTTGTTAGTTCAGAGAGTCAATCAATGTCCAAGTCCAAAAAAATGTCCAAGGGAAATTCATATTTTATTCTTCAGAAGAATGGACTCATTTTAATCAACTTGGCTGAGCGTCCTTGTTCAATCGTATGAAGAAATTAGGTGAGGGACAAACAGAAACGGCTATATATATTACGATATTGCGATACCTTACCTGAATTCTAAATAAGTGACCTTGTCGTCCTTGGTTCTCCTTAAGGGGTTGTTGATTCACCCTAGTTGCATGACCTCTCTCAGTACTTTGCCAGTTAGTATTACTATTATTTTTACATCAATGTAAATGCTTTCTTTTTATTGAAGATCCTCGTTATTCGCCTCAAGGCCAGGATGCGGGGAGATGTGAGTCCAGTAAATACACACCAAGTAGTGTACGCTCATGAAAAATTATGCACTACCTGTAGCACGCACACAGAGGAGAACAACACAAACTTCTCTTTTCTTTTGCCATGCATGTGTCAAAACTGAAACAGCTGCTCTGTTCAAAAGCACTCAAGGTAATCCAACACAAAATAAATGTAGAATGAGCTAATGGAACAGAAACAAAAGAAACACTCTACAAGCCTTCAGCTACGCATGATCTTAAAAGAGTAAACAACCCAGAACCCCTAATGGTCAGCCGGCAGTGCACAAGGGGATCAGGCATTTCCCGGAAATGATGGTGAGAGAGGGGTCATTCGGCCTCGTTGAGACGCACTGTCAGGGAGATACAGCAGCTGACAGCCGAAAGGTGTGGCGAGCAACGGTATTCGTATGAGGGCGGCCCCACTTAGCTGTACGTTAAGGGTGGGTGATAAACAGGAGGGCGGAGATGAAGAGAATGGCGGCGGGGGAGGGGGGGGGCGGGGGGGGGTGGACATCCTGAATAGTTGACTGATTGAGAAGTTATAACAGGTATATTTGCTGTTACTTACATGGAGGCAGCAAGGACTGTACCCACAAACTTGGCCTATGAGAATAGAGAGAGGGATGAGCTTATTCAACTGTGGGATTATCCCATATTCCATTGTGTGAAACTGATCGAGTCACATGATCAATCGAAAGAGCGGCAAAAATGAGCCCAGGGTTCTCATGCACAATAATCAGCACAAGGTCTATAATCTCTATATAGGTTCAGCTGATTTCAAAAAATTGTTTACTTTTCATTCATTTGTACTCTTGCAAACCTGTTTGTTATGAATCTTCATCGGTTCACAAAGAATTCGCCTGTATATTCACTGTTGCGGCATCGATGCCCAGAGCATTGGTTGCTATGGTAATACTTGATGCGTTAGGATCCAGCACTGACAATGGATGCACTCGAAAAGGTGTTTGTTAGTGTGTGTGTGTGCGTCGTCTGCATGTACATCAGATTCTCAATATAGCTTCGAACAAATACTTATTCCAAGTAGAGGCTGTTTTGGCAATTCCCAGTTGTGACATATCCTAAGTAATCAGAAACACAAAATGAGCTGAATTATTGGAATTGGAAGAATAAGGCATGGGCATATTTTGGGAGCAGTTTATTTCATTTTTATACGTTCTCATATTTTCCAAGAGATCACTGATTGCAATTTTATATCAAAAAAATTCAGGGGGGGGGGGGGGGGGAGGGAGGGGAAAAAAAAAAATGGTTTCCCAGCAATCAGCTGTAACTTTGCAGAAATTACGTGTGAATAGGCTGTTGTTTTAAAAGGGGGGGGAACTATTATCGGTACAATCTTTTTTTTTTTGGTTGGCCCAATATTTGAAGATAGTAATGACTGGATGGTTTTGAATTGTGGGATCGTGAGATCCTGCAACTCGGGAGAAGGATGCCCCTATATCAACATCCAAAGATGTCTGGAACATGCAATTCTCGATCCAATGAAATGAAGTCAGGATGCCACCTGATATTCTGGCTCTATTTACGTCAGCCTGACTGATATAACTTTAAGATTGAAGACGTTTCAGAGACATGTATGCAGAGACATTAACTACATCCTTGAAAAATGTGTATCAGCAAGACAAGAACGGTGATCTTACTGGGTTAAAATAATACATATTTCGCAGGTCCAAAGTGACAAAATTTTCAACTTGCCCGGTTTCGTTCTTACCTTTCTTACCGTATTTGATATCTTTATATTGAATCATATTTGTACATAGTATCATATTTTATATTTCGATTCTAAGAAGACTTGGGAACCGTTTTGATTTTTGAGTGTAATTTATTGCTCATTGTTGAATAAAGTATCTTCTATCTATCTAGGCTATCAATGATGGTGGTTGTTCTGACGAAAAAACATAGGGCAAATCCCTACCACCACAAAAGAATTTCATAAGGTTTGCCCCTTCCCATCCACCCTCCTACTCTCCAATTATTTGCACCCTCACCCAATCCCCCTCCCCGCCCATGGCAGGCTATAGCGGTGGCCGTAGGAGAAGGTGGAGTATCTTGAAGAGCCTCCAAAAGTGTTACGCAGGGCAAAAGTAATTCCACGCCATGTGCACCATAAATCTTGATGAGGTTAACGCCCCCGAGTTTCAGATGAGAGTATTGACTCAACGGAAAAACTTAGGTTGACCAAAAAATACTGAGAGGGTGTGGTCAATCTATAGCCGGCACACATGGATGGCAGCAAATGCAAAAACATGAGAAAAGATTGTTTTGTTGCAGCCATGAAAGCAATGGGTGTAGGTTTCAGTTGTCTGTAATAGTATAAGAATAATAGTATTACACATTTTATGAGGCAGCTAATATTATTAAATGTCTGATGCGTCCAATGTGGGGATAACTATTTCAAAGCCCTTCAATAAAGATACCCATGGCTGCCAAGTCATAAGACACTGTTACTTCATCTAACAAAGATGTAGCAGTCTCCGGAGCCTGATAGTTTTCAAAGCAACCATCAAAACCTACCAACCACGCCAGCAATCCTATCCATAGACGAAACAAAAGCTTTCAATAGTGAAAATAACTTGTGAATTCAATAGAAAACAAGTTTGTGGACATAGTTGTGCAAAGTATGAATTAATTTCAATATTATGCTGATGAGGATGCTTTTCGATCTGTGCAATACACATGCACAAACTTCATAGGACGTCAACTCCGTAACGGAAGTCGTATGAACTCCATGTTTGGCTGACACATTCAGTTTTTCTCCAGCTGATATATTAGCTACTTTATCAATCATCCTGCTGTTGTCCTCTAAGGGTCGGTCATACTACAACCAAATGTGTTGTGCTTCAATCCAATTTTTTCGGTGTATGCCAAACAAGACGAGCTCCTTTATCAGTACAGTCTGAACACTCTGCCATGATGATACGGCACCGATTCATTATTCGTCAAACCATCTCAATGCAGAATCACCCTTCCCTACGTTTCGACGATCATGTATTCTTCATTTACTGTTGAGCTGAATGATTAAAATATCAATACTTAGAATATCAAAACTACTTTCCTAAGTCACCCAGCAACTGACTCATTAGCAAGAATTTAACTCCACAATTAGACAGCCTGAAAGTGGCAGATATTCACGCTGGGGCATTTTTTTCCATTGAAAATAATAGCTGGGAACCTCCAAATACATTTGGGAGTGCTTGCTTTCTGTTAGTTAATCGATTGAGCAATATTTTCGCCATCCCCGATGAATGAGGGAAAAGCGGTTCAATTGACTGCCATCGATGGCTGGCGATCGTTACAGGAGGTGAATATCGTCCCCATTAACGGTAATCGTCTCATCTGGAGGAAAGAAAGAAAACTTATCCTGCCATCAGGCGTTCAAAGAAACAACAACACACACAAGCTTTACAGTACACGTTCAACGGAACATCAACACACACAAGCTATACAGTACACGTTCAAAGGAACATCAACACACAAAGCTTTACAGTACACGTTCAACGGACATCAACACACAAGCTATACAGTACACGTTCAACGGAACATCAACACACAAAGCTTTACAGTACACGTTCAACGGAAATCAACACACAAGCTATACAGTACACGTTCAACGGACATCAACACACACAAGTTATACAGTACACGTTCAAAGGAACATCAACACACAAGCTATACAGTACACGTTCAACGGAACATCAACACACAAAGCTTTACAGTACACGTTCACGGAACATCAACAACAAGCCTAAGTGACACGACGCGACTTCTACCACTATATCGCCGCTGCTGAGTAGAGGCATAGTTCTCACAGTTCTTGGCTTCTTAATCGGCTCGTGCACTCACTTCCCACCTTCAGCCCCTCCACTCTTAACTCTCCCCGGCCCTTGCGCGGAAGCTGCTGCCGTGCCACTCTACAGTACACGTTCAACGGAACATCAACACACACAAGCTTTACAGTACACGTTCAACGGAACATCAACACACAAGCTATACAGTACACGTTCAACGGAACATCAACACACACAAGTTATACAGTACACGTTCAACGGACATCAACACACAAGCTATACAGTACACGTTCAACGGACATCAACACACAAAGCTTTACAGTACACGTTCAACGGAACATCAACACACAAGCTATACAGTACACGTTCAACAGAACATCAACACACACAAGTTATACAGTACACGTTCAACGGAACATCAACACACACAAGCTATACAGTACACGTTCAACGGAACATCAACACACACAAGCTATACAGTACACGTTCAACGGAACATCAACACACACAAGCTTTACAGTACACGTTCAACGGAACATCAACACACACAAGCTATACAGTCACGTTCAACGAACATCAACACACACAAGCTTTACAGTACATGAGGAGGGTGACCAACAGTGCACTTGTTTGAACAGAAGCCCCAGGCACAGTTCCAAGAAACTTAGGTGGTTCTTTTGGGGGGCCCCCCCTCCCAATTTTTTTTTCGACCGCCCCCTCCCCTACTTCTCTCTATGAAAGTACTTTTAGCATTACTTTTAGCATGAAAGTGATGAAGCACAAAAAGTGACACAGTTGCTGCCCAGGAGCGACGCCTTCCAGTGATCTGAGAGTCCGAAACTTACTACATTTCCTTGTATGCTGCACCCCAACCATGGTGGTGCTCCCCTCCGATGGGTATCATAATTATCACCCTAAAACATGGCCTCTAAAAAAAACCGCCCATAGAACACAGGCCTAAAGAGATTTGGCATCACTCAGCTCTCATATCAACCTCAACCCCAGCTCCTAATAGGCTGAAATGATCTCCCCTTCTCAACCCCCCCCCCCATTCTCCTCCTTTAAGAAAAAGAAATGATCAAAGGCATGATCACCCCTGCACTCTTAGTGGGCGTGCCAGCATCACTGACTGGAAGGCCCTCAAGTTTCTCAGAAGTCCACTTAGGGATGCTCGAATGCGCTCATAATCAGAAGTGTAAGAATCTCATGCATCTACGAAATAATCTGGTAACCTCCATAGAATACCCTCTGGTCAATAAGAGATTTGAGATGTCTTACTTCGGAAATTGTAGCAGTATATGGCTGTATAAGTATTAATGATTGATTGAGGGGAAGTGGATGGGAGCTAAATGCACCAATTTTCAGTGGTTTTGTGTGTGTGTGTGTGGAAAATAAGGTGTGAAGGGGAAGGCACTGTAGACTAGGATTATCATTGATATCACCTGCTCTTAGAGTACAATTCCTGGATGAATCAAAAAGAGGTGAATATATTAGCTGCATGAAGAGGAACTGAAAATATCAGACCAAACCAAAGTCATACGACCTTCCGTTACGGAGTTACATTCCTTTGAAGTTTGTGCATGTGTACTGCGCACGATCGAAAGCATCATGCAATAATAAATGATGTCAGACTTGCACAACCCTGCAACGATCTTTGTTTTCTATTGAAAATTCACACATTATTTTCACTTTGAGAAGCATTAGCCTATGAGAGGAGATTGTTGTAGTGGGTGGTAGGTGTTGATGCTTACTTTGATGAGAGAAAAGACGGCAGAACGTTCGCTAAATATTGACTTATCCAACAAAATGAAAACAATGAAATACATGACATAACTTCACGTTATTGCACAATTGGTATTCGCCCCAATTTCTCTCCAAAAACCGCCCAAAGGCAAATAACCCCAACTGGAACATCGTATTGACATGGGGGTTTGGTTGACCTATAGATACAGTTTTTCCATTCTCCACAATTCAACCTCTGTTGTATCCAAGCGTACAGTTGTCCTTAATACATTTATGTGCCATATATAAACTATTTCAAGACCTTCTGAGCCAACCACAGCTAGCGGACCACTAACAACCAGACCTACATTCACTACCCTAGCAATCAGGAGCATCACATCTACCATTGTATGTTGCTCACATGCAACTTTCTTTCTTTCTTACCAGCAAGACTGGCATATTCTGACCTCTGATGACCTCTGATGACATTGAAATTACCTCCACCTCTTAGGACCAATGTATAGTTTTCACATCCGCTGGTCATTTTTGATTGAAATCCAGCAAACAAGACAAAACGAAAAAATTGTATAAGTTATTAAATCTGCACCGTAGATGGCCCCAGAATAACATTCACCTTTGTCCAGATGTAAATGTACACTAGTCTCCATTAACCATATTTTAATCACAAGTCGATCTCCAAACAGTGTCTCGCCTGCATGGTTGCGCGATCGGTGGTTTCTATTATTCACTACACAAACAACCAACTAGTTCATGCAGACCATTGTCATGTCAAACGAACATCACATATTTTCTCATATACACATGAAATTCCTACACTTCCTAAAATACTGACCAAGACGTAAGTCCCTTAATTGCTTTTTTCTTCATGCCCCTCCCCCCCCCCCCCACTCTTCTTCTCCCCTAAATACCCAAATTTTGAATAAAGTTGTATATCACTCAGTCACACTCACTTCTTTGACCCAAAATCTCACTTGAAATGTTCTAAATCCCCGTACGCCTGGCTTCTCTGCTTTTGAAATCCGAATTTCCTTCATTATCATTTGCCTTTTATTTTTTCAAGCAGCCCGGACATGCCATCGCCAGCCCCCCCCTCCCCCCCTGCCCGGCCAAAAAAAAAAAAAGTCAAACCCCCCCCCCCCCCCTCCTCCCTCCACCGAACACCAACAACCTATCCCCATGCAGCAGTCAAGGATGTCCCAAAATATATCTTAGGAAACCTCCACATTTGGCTAAACTTATTAATAATTGCCCTATTTTTGACATAAGTTTGACATGGTATAGCGACATAGCCACAGACCATTTCCAAGTACCAGGCCTAGAATAAACAAACATAGGTGATGTCAGATTGATAGGCTAGCTCTTGTGGTAGCCAGTCCCTATAGAGTACTGTGGGTTGTCAGTGTGAGAGAATATGTTTTATTCAGGACATTAATGGCATTGTATGCACAATGTCAGTGAAAGTGGTGCAATCCAGGCACATATGGGGGGAGGGGGGGGGGGGGGGAGTGTTGGGCATGCGTCCGCAGGTAAGAAAGAGGGAAGAAAAATGTTACAGTATTTTTGTAGGTCTAGTCTACCTAATCAAATTGGTTGGGTAATTAAGAGAGAGCTTGCTTGTCGCCAGCTTATAACAGCAGTGAAATTGTCACAGGAGCTATGATTTACTTGTTCCTCAGTGCTTTATCCTAACAGAAGCTATTATATGATGGAATTCAAATAAATTCATGAACATCAAACAATCAGATCCAGAAAATGTTAATGGAACATTCCTACCCGAGTTGGCAAAATTCTTACCAATTTGGAAATGGAATAAATTATGGCAATTAGGAATACAATGAGCTTACACAGCAGTAAAATTTCACAGGAGCTATGATTTACTTGTTCCTCAGTGCTTTATCCTAACAGAAGCTATTATATGATTTGAGTTTGGGAAAATTCTTACAAAGTTGGGAATTGGAATAATGCAAATTGGGCACATACAATGACCTCTACTGACCCCAGCAGTACTTCAAAATGATCAGGATCAAAGGTGGATCACATCTACCATGTTTTGTGGAAATCCGACAAACTTTCAAAAATGCTGAATTATGCACATTAAATGACCTCCAGTGACCCCAACTTTACTTTTAAATTTCTCAGGAACCATGGTAGCCCACAATCCACCAAGTTTCATGAAAATCCGACAAAAACTTAAAAATTCACATAAATTATGCGAATTAGACCAGCTTAGATTAGCATATTTAGGATGAAAATCTGAAAGTTCAGTTACCCGTCATCCGGTCCCTACATGCTAAACTACATCCGCAAACTACGGTTCTTTGTAACCTCTTGCTACCGAGCTAGACACGCAATAAATTACATAAAATAGGCTAATTACCCAACTTAATTGATGACTTTGCTGCCCAAAATCTAATCAGAACGTGTACAACCAACCCCGGTGCTACACACAAAATTTCGTCATAATTGGCCTCCCGGTTCGTGCGCAGTGAATCCGGCTAAACAAAAAAGTGTGACATATACACCACACACTGCCAAAGTGACCACTAAGTCTCTCCCTGAATTAATTTCAGGCGAGACAAAAAATCAAGTAAGTTGAATTAAATAAATTGCATGAACTATGCAAATTTGAGATCCTTCTCGAAATATTCAAGCTTTTCAGTAAGCTGGCATACATGGTGCTGCCAAGCTGTCCAAAACAGCTCGGAGCTATACTTGTCACTGACCTAATTAATAACGCCACGGCATCGACCCATCGATAGGCAGCCCAACTTCAGCAGAGAATAACACACCCCTGCTGGAACAATCAACTCCCCAAATCAGGCGAAGCCAATTTCTTTAATTGGCCGAATTTCTTCCCTCCCCAAATTTGAACAACGGCACCCACCTGTCTAGGAGCGATTGCATCGATCCGCCTGAGGAGAATCTGTCTGCTCCCAGCCTATCTCGGCCCAGGTGATAGAGGTTGGGCCATAAAAAAAATAAAAAATGATTAAAGGACGCTCCGAGGTTTAACATCAAGGCTAACTGCCTCCTGCAGCGAATTGCAGATGGTTCAGCAGCTTGGGCAAGTGTGTGTAAAATTCAAGGTGAAATATGAATAGAAATGAACCAAGTTGTCATTACGCAGTATGTCATATGAAGAGAGGAAATGTTAAACGACCTTAATTGAAGCCCATCGGAGGCTCTTTACTTCCTGCAGGAGATAGCACTAGGCACCACATTAATATACCATATTATTCGAATAGCTGCAACAGAAAATTATTTATTTGGCACCAAATAAGAACGTCAATGTTGATTTGACACAATTTTGAAATTTTTCCTTTCTCAAATCACCACAAATGATTTACCCACCGGAGAATCATTCTACCAATGCAATCAAGGTCGTTTGAATCACTTGAGCCTTACATTGACCAATATGGACAGGGTTTATTGGTTTTTAAGAGCATTTCAGGACATTTTGGAATGTCACTGGCCGTTACATGGCTTGATGAAGTCAGTTCTGCGCTAAAGTACTGAAGCGTGCCAAAGTACCACACCTTAGATGCCACACAGATGAACAAACTGCCCAACACAGTCCAGCACCAAGGGCTTCAGCAGGTGGGGTGACATCCCCTGACGTTTTTTAACAATGCTCCTATTGACTTCAACATTTTCATCATACAAAGTACATGAACTATATGACGCACCTCTTGACAATGACCCACCCTGTCTGGATATAGGGGTGCATCATACAGAGTACATACAAACATGAACTGTATGATGACCCTACAGTGACGCACCCTGTCTGGGGTATAGGGGGGCATCATACAATGTACATGAATAGTATGACCCACCTTTAACACTGACTCACCCTGTCCGGGGTATAGGGGGTGCATCATACAATGTACATGAACTGTATGACGCACCTCTTGACAATGACTCACCCTGTCTGGGGTATAGGGGGTGCATCATACATGTACATGAACAGTATGACCACCTCTGACAATGACTCACCCTATCTGGGGTATAGGGGGTGCATCATACATGTACATGAACAGTATGACCCCACTTGACATGACTCACCCTGTCCGGGGTATAGGGGGTGCATCATACAATGTACATGAACAGTATGACCCACCTCTGACAATGACTCACCCTATCTGGGGTATAGGGGGTGCATCATACAATGTACATGAACAGTATGACCCACCTCTGACAATGACTCACCCTATCTGGGGTATAGGGGGTGCATCATACAATGTACATGAACAGTATGAACCACCTCTGACAATGACTCACCCTATCTGGGGTATAGGGGGTGCATCATACAATGTACATGAACAGTATGACCACCTCTGACAATGACTCACCCTATCTGGGGTATAGGGGATGCATCATACAATGTACATGACAGTATGACCCACCTCTGACAGTGACGCACCCTGTCTGGGGTATAGGGGGTGCATCATACAATGTACATGAACAGTATGACCCACCTCTGACAATGACTCACCCTATCTGGGGTATAGGGGGTGCATCATACAATGTACATAAACTGTACAACCCACCCTCTTGACAATGACTCACCCTATCTGGGGTATAGGGGGTGCATCATACATGTACATGAACAGTATGACCCCCACTTTGACAATGACTCACCCTATCTGGGGTATAGGGGGTGCATCATATTTACAAGTGCGTAATGGTAGGAGGTCCCAGAATGACAAAACCCTTAAAATATCTTAGGCGCAGTTTTTAGGATTGTGTGTTAGTCCTCCAGAATCTGTGCAGTGGTTTCAAAAATTTGCATGCCTTCCAAATATCTTCCAAGATCTTATTCTCTACGATTACCTATGGAGGCTAAAGACGGCAACTGTTTAAATGTGCCCATAAGTCAACACATCAGAACGTTTTGCAGCTGAATAAAACATTGAGTGAATGAGTGAGCCAACACTAACTGAGCACTAGAAAATGTAATGAATGTACATTATGACGAACATGCAGGGAGGGGAGAGCTTCTCAGGGGAATACAGCAAGCGAACACAAGCTCCATTCTAGGCAATTTCTCTCAGCCGAAAATAATTTTTTCCAAGCCAAGGAATGACGGAACGAAACAGCACGCCCAAAATACGACAGAGGTTGTAGATGAGTCACACGCATGCACACCGATAAGGAATGGAAATAACATCCTTGCTCTGCGCACAATAACTCACGTCTGCCTAGCCATGACTGGAAGTTGGTCAGTATAGGCAGGGTGGCGCCAGGGGAGTGGCAAAGTGGTGGGCCAAACCTGTGTGCCCCCCCCCCCCCATCGGGGAATTTGTCCCCATTTCGCCTGAGTGGGTACGCTAAAATTAACACACCCCGGCGATGGGCTATTGCCCCGACATTTTCCCAACCTTCTTTATAACAAAATATTCTATATTAAAGCTAAATATTTTTGGCGCCCTTTGCCCGTGTCATATATTCTATCGTATTGCAGTGTACTCGCTAAGTAAAAGATCGCATCCATATTCCCACAGACTATACAATCGTGGCATAGGCAACACAAGTCGAATGAATATTGTTGATATGTCACTGCAGGGAATAATGTTTACATTATGTAATTTCCTTCATTGGACGAAGTTAACCCTGAAGTAATCCCTGACCCTATCAGAAAAAAAAAATCAATTCTTTACATTTCGAGCGGCCAATCAGGAAACACCTTCTTGGAGCTAGGAGCCTTTTAGCTGCAGAAGGTGACATTGGACAACACACCAATCCATTTCTTTTATCTTTTTTCAAATCAGTTGATGGGACCCTCTCCCCACTAGCCCCTGCATTATCACCTCAATATTACCTTACCTACCTGTTAACTGACAGCTGAAACCCCAATCTGGTACTCAATGGAGTGTAGATGCGGCCTGAGCCCGCTGATGCCAATATCACCAAGAACAGAACATATCCTGGCAATGCCAAGAAAAGCTCTTCAAGAAAAAATTTCTCTTAGGGTCCTTCAACTCACCCACTGTTGTATTCATGCATGCGACTGCTTCAAAGATTTAAAACTTTTTTTTCACATCCTCTTCAGCATGTGCATGGCAACCTGAATGCAGCGAGCCAGCCAAGGAAAAACCCCTGGAGTCGTTAGTAACAGTGGAAACCGTAATTAGTATCTAATGTGTGTTCGGGAGGACGCCAACAGTTGAACACGACTTGTTCAAGGTTCATCCAAGGCAATGACCTGATAACAGTATCCTGAGCATGTGCTTGATAACAGACATGGCGTTGGAGAGATTCTGATTTCTACGGATGCTTTGCTTGCATGTAATTCTAAATTTGGTTATTTAAAGGGGAATACATTCGAGCAGATGGCTCCCTTTGAGACGAGGACGTGCCAAATTCCAGTATCTGGAATTAGGGTTTTGAAAGAATCATGCTGTTGCCACGGTTTTCGACTCTATTCACAAGCGATGGTCCGTCCTCATTGGATGGCATTAGGAGACTAACAGAAGAGTGCCGAAGGCAGGGTAGCTCACCTTTCAATTTCAGTAGTGGAATGTGACATGATGTGGAGATTGCTTCCGAATTGTTTAAATGTTATTCATCAGGTTTGTTGAACTATCAGCCTTTGACATAAAATCTGTGTGTAACATCGGTCCCTGATAATACTGACCAACTTTCATGGCCCATATTGAATATCCCATATGACCCTTCACTCGATCATCAATGTGACCAGTGTCTTCATAATCCATCAAAGAATGCAGGAGGATTAGCAATTTGAATCAACTATAGACAGATAGACAGGCAGGATCACAATAGCTTGCCAAGCCACATGGCCAAGGTGAGCTAACAATAAAGACTGTATGGGGTTAATTTGCATTACTCGCCAACATTTGAACCTCTGTTTTAGAAAAAACACTTAAAAAATAATGATAATTTAAAAAAAGGCCAATAAAAAAAAATGTCTCTTGCCATAAATTTCACCCAATTCTGTGACATTTCACTCCAATCTAATTCATATTTCCAGAGTTACATCTAGGGCTTCAGAGAGTAGGATTGCTTCCAGCTGTCCTTTCAGGTTTTTATAGTGAAAACAATCTCAGTATTCACTGAGCGAATGGCATTTCCAGTCTTATTGGCTCCCTTTCCTCAACTTTCAAAAGCTAAACAGAGGAGGAGGCAGGTCAGGCTTCCATGATTCAGTACTACATACTATGCATACACAGGAAACCAATGGAACCGTACGGGTTTATCAACCTAGCTGTGAACTATGAATACTCACCCAATGTATGACTACACACTTCCCTGAACTCCCCCCCCCCCCCCATCGCCCATCTCAGTTCACCAGACTTTTGTTGTCTAGCATGATGAATCGGCTCTTATCAATCAAATCCAAAATTCTTGGATTTTCTTGGAGTTTTGATAGTAAAAGTGTTTCTTAAACCTACAGGAAGTGATTCCTGCCAACTTTAAGGGTTTGTGAGCTTTCACCTTCACCATCTAGTGATTCTCGAGTGAAACACCATGCTGCTCTTCGCGTAAGTGTTTCATGCAGCTGACACCCCCCTCCCCTGCTATCTCACACATTCTTATCATGTAGTCGTCTAGCCATCATTGACTTGTAGTGGGCCTGGAATTACATGTACCCTGGTCTTGTCAGGCTACATTTAGGGTGCGGTCCTGCCTTGCTTTCTGTGTGTTTTAGGCAGCTTAGGCTTCCCATCATCTAACACATTTTGGGTATGTACATGTAGTTGCCTAGCCTTCCATTGTGTTGTGAAATGCTTACAGTTACCCTGGTCCTGTCAGGCTACCTTCAGGGTGTGGTCCTGCTGTGCTTTTTTATGTTCAGTCAGCTTAGGCCTCACACCATCTAACACACTTTGGGTATGTACATGTACATTTTAGTTTATGTAATTGCCTAGCTTATCACTAACTCATAAAGGACTTAGAGAGACCATGGTCCCATTAGGCTACATTTAGGATGTGGCCCTGCTTCACCCTCTGCATGTTTTAGGCAGCGTAGGCTTCCTACCATCTCACAAACCTCTCATTGTAGTTGCCTAGCCTATCGTTGACCTATAAAAGGCCCTCATCATGGTATTGTTGGGCCACCTTTTGACATGGTTCTGCCTTGTTATACTACGTATCGATAGATACTGTAGATGGATACAGAGTATTTGTGAGCTGTGTAGGAGTGCTGATCTCGTCATTACTGAGGCATTCAATAATATTCAATAACTAGACATGGGCAGGCGGTAAACCGCCTACGTGTATATCCCCGCACAAATGGCCTTCGTAGACAGACCTCTTTGAAGGAAACACATTAAATTTTGATGTCTATTTGACCTCTGGTGATTTTGAAATGCTCCACCTGTGTTCAGGACCAACTGTCCAAGTTTCGTTCAAATCCGACACAGTTAGAAAAATTACGAATAAAATGCAAATTCGACCTCTGGTGACCTTGAAATCACAATCATGTTTCAGAACCAACTCACTCAACTCACCAAGTTTCATGTAAATCGGACTAACTCTGTATTTTTCGCAAAGAAAAACACAAATTTGACCTCTGGTGACCTTGAAATCACTGTCATGATTTTCGGGACCATTGTTTGTCCCCACCCACCAAGTTTCGTGTAAATCGGACTAACTCTGTATTTTTGTGTAAAACCTGCAAAATAGAGGGCAAGCAGACATGCAACGATGCCCACTTTCGACTCATCCGAGATTTCACTAGGGCGGACATGTGTACCAAGTTTCAGATCAATCGGAAAAAAAAGCGTTAAAGAGTTATTGCGCTAACGCCTAAAGTTTCCGGCGGCGGCAGAGCCTGGGACGGCGGCGGCTACACACCCAAAACCATAATATCCCCGGAACACTTACAGTGTTGCGGGGATATAATTACCAAGGCAGGATTACACCACCTGAGCAATAGCTGAGTGATATAGTGGTGTTTATTGACTAACTACGTATGTGCATGGCGTAGTGAAATATTCAAATAAATTTGGCCGTTTATAAAGTTGATAAGCTTCTTTTTTTTATACATTGGATCAAAGTAACTTCTTCATGCCAACTACAACAGAAACAAATTTATTCTTCATTTTAGCAAATCAAGATGCTTGTCAGGAACACTAAATGGTACCTTCGTTCATTTAAGCATAGAGGGTAAGTGAACAGGGGCAAGTCTTTACATGCAAGCAAACCAGAACAGAATAGGGGGTGCACATAACTGGTGTAATCTCCCTGGTACCCTTACCCATGCACTGCAAAACCGTACCTTGTTTGGGGGGTCGATTGGCGGTGGTACCATCGCTTTCATCTGAGAGAGGAAAGTTGAAAGGGTATATATAGCAGAATTGAAAGGGTATAGCAGCGAGACAGAAGCTTGAAGGGTGCAACCATTGGGGAATGGGGAGGTGTCCGCTCCCCCTTCTCAACTCATAAATGGCCCTGCCCCCTCTCTCAATTTATACATGGACTCCCAGGTTATTGAACAGATGATTGCAAAACTGCTTGATTAATACAGGTCAATATACCTGTAATGATTTTAAAAAAGGAATAATTTACACTTACAGATTCTCTAGAATTCCAAGCTGTTACTATGGCTTGCTTCCCTCCCCATGGACCACACTGCTTTGAACCCCTACCCCATGCTCAACACCTATGCCTGCTTCCACCCTGCCTCGCAACCCATCATCCTCCCCTACTGCAGACCCCTGCTACCTTCACTACTTTGGAACCACTGTCCCCCCAACTTTGGTTGCATCCTTGCACATCTACAGTACTAAATGCCAAAGTATGAAACATGGGATGAATATCAAAGGTAAGAAGGAAGGAAGAGAAAGAATGCTGAAGAGAGAAGTAGCATAGGGAAGCAATGTGGGAGGGCAGTTTAGGCAGAGCCCGCCTCACACTGAGCTGAATTTGCTCTCCGCAAGGCTTGCGACAGCTCACGGTCATACTCGCGTCGCTGTATTACCGTAAGGTGTGAGGCAATGACCGCAATGACTTAGCCACTGTGAGCAGCCAGATTGACCGCAGGCGTGAATTTTGCAAGGAGTCCCAAGGAGCTTACGGTCGCCACTCCTGGTCACCGCAAGCGGCGGCTGTAAGCGATGCAGCGTTGAACTCCGTATAGTGTGAGGTAGGCTTAACATTGCACCATTCACTCTGATGGACTGCTTACAACAACTCATAGAATTCACCTTGGGTGTATGCTGAGGTTGCATACCAAAAATGCTGGGAGAACTTACAGCACCTAATTAGAATGGGGAGAGTATAATTCCTCTATTTCAGTCACAACCTCACAAAATTTGGAGCACACTTTACGTCCACTGTATATTCTAAAATGAGCCCCCTTTAATAAATCCCCCCCCCCCTTCTTTGGCAGTTCAATCGAGGTTGGGAGGCATATTCCACCAAATAATGATGAGAAATAGGTCTTGATCAGTTATACACAAATTTGAATTATTCAATACTTAGCCTTACATTTGGTAGTATTGGAAATTGGAAAAAAAATTCTCAAATAAAAAAAACAAAAAACAGTTCATCTGATAATGTGAGGCAAGCACCAGAACAGGAGCAAAAATGAACAGCTCGGCTAAGACAGGTTAGATCTAATGCCCCCTCCCAACGTTACCCCAGGACCCTTAGAAAACGACAGAGTGGTGGGTGTCACTGACCACTACCTACCTACCCATTCATATGCTTGAAACTCACCTTCAAAGTTTTTGGAGAGGTAGACCAGCTTCACGGTGGCCCCGTCTGAAGACGACCTCTCTCTGCCTCCGTCGGGCTTGCTGGGCGCCAATTTTCCGAGGACAGGGTCTCCCCCCTCAGCAGCTCCTCATCGTCCAGCCACGTCTCCTTCTCCCTGACGAGTTCAAGCTCTGAGAGTCTTTTGAGCTCCTTGCCTCCTTCCTCACCTCTTGGAGCTTCCGCTCAAATATCCCCTCGTCTGTCACGATGACCTCAGAGACATCCTGGACCATCGAGCACTTGCGCTTGTCCGTGACAAAGAGGCCCGAGGAGAAGTCAACACACGCCTGATTCGAGTCCCCGTTCTTGACGGTGGCAGTGCTCTGACTGGCTGGAGTGCGCTCCTTGGAGGGAATGTTGCTGCTTGCCTCGCTGAGGTCCGCAGGAGCGTCAAAAACTTCCTCAGACTCGCCAGCCTCAGGAGGAGCCGATGCCTCTTTGGAGGGGTCCATCTCACCATGAACTCCTCCCTGATTGGTTGAACAACAGCTTTCTGTGGCAGGAATATCACTAGTCATTTCGCTAACTTCAGCAGGGAGGTCGTCAGAGGAACTCAATTCCTTCTCAGGAATCTCAAGTCCTGCTTCTCCGGTTGATCATCAGTTAAGCTGCTGTCCTCCCCCAATTCTTTGAGTTTAGTGCCCTCAGGGTCTCCCTGATCAGCAGTTTCCTCCCCTAGTTCAGGACCTCCTGAACCTGATGATGTGTCCATCAGAGTATTGGGCAACCCCTCCCCCCCCGCCGGCCTCTCACCCCGGTGTTCCCCCCCACTGGCGTGCTCTCCCTCTTTTTCACTTATCCTCTCATCGTCCCTATTGTCCATCTCTCCCGACCCCCGTTGGACAGATTCTGATTGCACTGTTCCTGACTCCCCACATCCCTCTTCCTCTACTTTCATCTCGATGTCGGAGGGGAGACTCTTCCTGACCTCAGGATCTTTGCCCTGTGTGCCTGTCCCACCCTTCTCACCCCCATCTGTGTCCTCGTCACCCCTGTCAGACAACCGTCTCTTGAGAGCATCACCCCCAGTGCTATTGTCCTCGCCCTCTGGAGACCCCGCATCCATGGCCCGGACCTCAACCTCTTTTCCTCTGTAGATTCAGTTGCAAAAGTTTCCCTTTCAACTACTCTGCCATTTTTACCGGCGTCCATATCGTTAATGCTCTGGACTCCATTTTCCACTACTTGGACGCTATTGTCTATTGTCTCCTCCGATGGCGTGTCAATTTTGTTGTCCCTCTCATCAACCTTTTCTTGCATAGTCTCTTTCACTGCTCTGAGATGTCGTTCCGTTGCTGAGCGTTTCTTTGCTCTCTGAGGAAGCGACCTTGTCCTCTGGAATGTACACAGTTGGGCTAATGTTGGATGACCTGCAATAGAACAAGTACAGGATCAGCACACCGGAAGGATTCATGTGTCCCTGGCTGGCTCGTCTCTGCCCCAATGATCATGGTAACGTCCTACTTCCTAATATGGATCTCAGACTCTTCAAAAAGTATAAACAGCTTTCTGAAGAATATATTGAAAACCTTTCCAGAGCCCATTTCTTAGCATAGTTTAGAATATTATGTATTATCTATGTCATTATGGCTGATATCAGGATGCATGCAGCTCAGTGGATAATTCCTAAATTTTGGCATATGATACAATAGAAATGGACAGAAGATAACACTTGTTCAAAATAGGTGGGAGTGATTTATTTGTAGAAGCCTCCTCTTCAATTTTTTCTTATAGACTAGAGGGATGTAGATTACATGTGATACTATAAACCCTGTGTGTTAAACCGGCTCATCATGAACTCTTAGTAGCTGTGAGTGAATACTTACAAGAATGTTGAATAATTTGACCTTAAATAACCTCTGATGACCATGAATTGTGACCATCAACAATGCCAGGTCATGTTTACTATATGCACCAACTTTCATGCAATTCCATCAATGTTATAAATTTAGTGTAAATTATGCAAAATAGCCTGATTGATAATGACTTCTGAATACCTTGAACAACATTTTTGTTACGTTTACTATATATGCACCAACTTGCAAATCCATCAGTGTTATGAATAACGCTTGTCTTAGCAAAAATTATGCACATTAACCGAACCTTGATCTCTAACGACCTTGAAATGCCTTGCAACACAATTGCTGTGTTACGTTCACGAAATGCCCCAAACCCCCTGTTATGGCAATTTATGAGCGATGCACTTACCTTTTACCACTTACCTGTACATATATATTGTGTATATAGTTTTATGCAAATCCATCCATGTAGAGGATTTAGCATCATCAATACAAGTTAGCCTATTTAATTAGCATATACTGTGCCCAAAATCCAATTCAGAAAATGTGATGTTACCTTAATTTAATTGTTGCTGTTGTGAATCCTATAACGAGACTATGAGCCAGCTCCATAATTTGTGCATATCATTTACCAAATAACCAAGTCTCCAAACTGTTTCTCAGAGTGAATATGGGCAAAGATATAAATCTCCAACATGTCTGAATACAAGTTGCAATCTTCTCTGGTGGCTCGTTGCTATCATTAGGTTTGTCATATAAATGCATAAACTAATAATGAAGCCAAACTTGGTCTGCACAGAGGAAAGATTGATAGCATCTGTGTCGACCCAATTAGTCATGTTACCCAATACCCAGGCGACGTGCGCGTCTGGAAGCCCAAACCCACCGGGGACTCAAGAGCCATCTAACATTCTGAATATGCAACTTGGAGCTTGCCATGAATCAAACAATGAGGGCATTCATCTGGCATCAACAATTTTCTGCCAGTTCCCTGTGAATAATTGATGCCACGAGACGTGATATTGTTGTATATGCAGTCACTCACAGTGGGGCACGCACCCGCCTACCATATGACACGCTCCTACTATTGGCTCACCATGTGGTTTGTGCTCATCAGCGACTTTAATACCGTAAGGTACTCCCTCATTGTCATCTCTAAATTCAATGGACGTGCACACCGACAAAACAAACTTTGACAGTGGAAGCCTAGTTTACTCCTGAGGTTAGCCGATTGTAGCTACAGTTGTGTTTCAACTGGTCAGATTGACCAGAATGAACTACAGTCCACCTACCACATGGCACGCTCTTACTATTGGCTTACCATGCGTTATGTGCCTTTTAGCTACTTACTGTAAGGTACTCCCTCATTGCCATGACTAAATTAATGAACGCACACACCTGCAAACACGCTCTTATTATTGCTTTCCCATGTGGAATGTGCTCATCAGCAACTTACTATAAGGTACTTCCTCATTGTCATCTAAATTTAATGGACGCGCACACCGACAAAGCAAACTTTGACAGTAGAAAGCCTAGTTTACTCCTAAGGTTAACTGATTGTAGCTACAATTGTGTTTCAACTGCTCAGATTGACCAGAATGAACTACAGTCCACCTACCACACAGCACGCTCTTACTATTGGCTTACCATGTGGAATGTCATCAGCGACTCACTGTAAGATTCTTCCTCATTGCCATGACTGAATGTAATGGACACGCACACCGACAAAGCAAACTTTGACAGTAGAAAGCCTAGTTTACTCCTGAGGTTAGCCGATTGTAGCTAGTCTACAATTGTGTTTCAACTGCTCAGATTAACAAATGCCATAAGGTACTCCCTAATTGTCATTTCTAAATACAATGGACGTGCACACTGACAAAGCAGACTTTGACAGTAGAAAGCCTAATTTACTTCTAAGGTTAGCCAATTGCATCTACTGTTTCAACTGCTTAGATTGAACAGAATGAACTACAGTCCACCTACCACACAGCATGCTCTTACTATTGCGGGAGTACCCTCAGTGCACTTCACATACTATATAGCTAGTATCAACAATGGAACAAACGACTAGATCGTTACATAACATTCAAAGACAAAGTATCAACAAGTATTGTCTTCATGTGACAGGGTCAAACTTTCAGAACAACACCTACTACCACCTGATGCTGCCTCGTATAAAACAGGAACTACAATAGGCTGAGGAGGCATGAAGAGGCATATCACCTCATGCAGTCGGTAGAGCACCTGACTGCAGGGAATATGACTGTGAGATCAGAACTCAATGAAAACCTGAGGGGCCTCCACCGCTGCAGTGCTGTTGGACAGGCATGTACCAAGCTTCCCACATGCAAAAGTACATAGGCACTTTGTGAATAGTACTGGAGTATTGGCAGCACACCTTGCAAGTCCCTGGGGTGAGGAGGGAGGGGGTACGACAAAGTGACAATCGAGATTAGTGCGTTGGGATGTACAAGTATGAGGGGTGTGAACTGCAGAACTATCATAGTCACCAACGAGCAGGGATCATATCTGTGAAGGGCTTTAAGAAGATGTATACATATCTAGGCCTATTGAACATCAACCCAAACTTGCAGAGATTGCAAGTGAATAAAGTTCTTGACTTTGTGTCTAGCAAAATGAGATAAAGGGGGTGGCCAGATCAGAGTTTCATTGCCAGAAGCTCAGCTTGCGCGAGGGGTTGGTCCAATATGGAGGCGAGTTGATTACGTGCATTGGACTGGAATACGACGACCTACCCCTGTTGAGCTTTGAGGCTCATCGCTGAAATATCATGGTACATCGACGCCCCGACCACTATGTCCATCTGGGTGATGACCCCGTACGAGCCAACTCCTCGTTCGATGACCAGGGGATCCGAGACGTTGGGGTCAAACATGATCGCATTGGTGTCACCAGCATGGTTCCACTGACCACACCCAATAAAGAGGGGAAAAAAGAAGGAAACTTACTGTACATCTACCAATTTGCTCCATTCTTTCTCATTGCCATCTCTTCGAAGAAAATTGTAGGGTTGATCATGACAAAAATGGTGTTGTAGACAAACGAAAACCCAAACTGATTGTGATTGACCTTAAAGTTGTTGTTTTTTTCTCTACGTAAATATTTATCAGCACCACCCATTACCAATCCCTCTCACAGTCTGGTAATTACCAATTGAAATTGAAAGTTACTAAGTAAATTTCACTATAAGACAAAGAAAATATGCAGGGACGTACATGTTTTTCAAAGGTCTGAAAGGCCTAGATTTGGACTGGTGGAATTAGTCTTTTCCTTGCCCCAATAAAAACTCTTGATAGTTGATTTCGTAGTAACCTACAGCATAGTAATAATGGCTGAAATGTGTACCCACAACCCATTTTATGTTAAATTCAGTCATGGCTGAAATGTGAGACAATTTAATAATGAATTGAGTCATTCGCAATGGAAAATATATATGATGGAAATCAGAATCTGATTGTGACAGAAAATACGCATTTCATGTGGCTCCTAAACCAGGGAGTGTAGTGAAATTTGCAAAATGGCTCGAGAGCGGCTCGACTACAACACTGTCCTAAACTTAGGGTTAGACTTGGTTGACAGCACGATAGAAGGATCGATAGCCTTCCTAGATTTACCTCTGAATTTTTTTTTTACTCTAAGTACCATCGGAGTATTTGACTTGATATAACAATTTCAATTTTTGCGTTTGATGACAGTCATAGCACATGACTATACCAACACTCAGACAAACAGAATCTTGTGACAATTTGTAAAGTATGCCATTCATGCCCAACCAGTCCAAACATGTTACAACATTTTTGTAAACCTCAAGTCCTTGCATTTTCATGCCAGATTCTTATTTTCACAGTACAAGCGATTCTTGGTGTATAAACTAATACTGACAATGTATGCTGTATTCCTTCTAAACACCGGCCCTCTCTTATTACCATCCCTCCATATAAATTTTCTTCCGGTGTGGAAACACTACTGTGAACGTTTGATACAATCGGAAATGTATCAAGCGTCAGGCTGACATTTAAAGTGATCTGTTTAAGCCTGAATCAAGAGCTCGAAGTCGGCAATATTCTTTGCAAATATTGATGAATACTGCAATGTTGGGGTACGCATGATGAACATTGCCAAATGCCCAAATGGTATCGTGGTATGTGATTATGGGGCCACATTACCATTTGGCCTGAAGTTAGCCTTCTGTGAGTTTGATGTGCTTGTGTATAATCAACACCAGGCAAATATCATTTGTGTTTAGGCTCAATCTCAATACCACCCCCCCCCCCTCCCCGCCCTCCCCTACAAAGGTTTTGCAGGTGCCTGGAGCATGCAGTATTCAGAAAAAATATAGTACAACAATGAAAAATTTGAAACACTTTCAAATCCACTCAACACGGCGGAGAAACCGAACCAGTGCTTCCACATTTATTTTCATTTTTCCCGAAAGGCAGTCCAGGATTTCCTGAAGTTGGTTCAGTATTTCCTGGAATCTCCAATAATGCTTCTACACATATGAACATAGCTGGAGAGGAAGGGACCAATTCAACAGAAAAAAGTTAGAGAACAGTTGCTACTTTCTGTAGAAAATGAAGCGAATGAGTAAAATTTAAGATTTCACGAAATTTCCTTAATCACTTCCATTCCCCGAACATTTCCTGATAATTTCAGAACGAGTGGAAGCACTGAACTGAACTAGTGAATCGATCAATGTGAGAATTCACCTAATAGAATGAACTGGGGAAATTACTGTTCTCCAATCACATCCTCTTCACATCCTCTAAGTTAACTCCCCCAGAGAATCTGGTTTCCCTGACAAATCAATGTTGGCCAAGGTAGACCCTGTTCAACCCCCTCAGGCCCCCATACACTGCCAGAGTTGACCCATATCAATTCACCAGTGGTGCCAAGATGACGACAGGAATAGTGTTCAGAGCAAGAATGATAAGACTCCACTCTGACGGCGGAATATCCCGCGGGGAACACTAGACACGCCGCCGACTTCGTCCGCTCTGATTTCCACCTCTCGTTGTAGACCGCCAAGGCGCTTTAAAAAAAAAATTGCTGGGAGAGTCAAGGCACTTTTGCCCCCTGAGGAGGGACGGGGGGTGGGGGAAATGTCTGATGTTAAGCCCCCTGAGGAGGGACGGGGGGTGGGGGAAATGTCTGATGTTAAGCCCCCTGAGGAGGGACGGGGGGTGGGGGAAATGTCTGATGTTAACTGCCGAGTGAAGGTAGCGACATGAGCAGCTATGCAGGCACAGCATCTCATGCCTCCAAGGGATTGACTACTTGAGATGAAGGAGCTGATGGCTTGAATAAACTTACTCGGGACATGAGCAAACTTAAGCAACTGTAGTTAGCATGTTACAGCAACATCATATTATATGAAGGTCTCTCTCTTTATTCCTAGGTGAGAACATTGGATCCTGCCTGCCTAAATATGAGCATGAGCTTTAATTCAGGGACAGATGGCTCAAAAAAAAATTCACTTCAATAGTGACGTTGTCAGCATTATTATCGAATCTGCTATTTTCCTGTGAAACCAAGGCGGAGACAGTAAATGGCATATCACTGCATTTCAGTTGAAGTTGTCTAAAATACACAAGCCTGTGCATGTTAGAGGTGCACAAGTCACACCAAAGCTCTAGTAAGGAAATAAAACAGCGTTTCCCTCATCGACATATCCCTATGGCATATATTAAAACTGTACCACCTCTACGAGTCAAATCCAATACATCTGGTTTTGGACTATGGTATAGTACTAGAGCGTGGGCAAATATTTGCCGAGTTTTGTCTCGAGCAACTCCACCATAAATGAGGTAGCACCAATGTGGAGAACTCTCTCGTATTTCGAGTTTTACATTGTACGTCTTAATTCTTTCGCATTCAGGTTTCACGCTTTAATCAATGGGTTTTAAACGTGGACAGCTTCAGACCTGAAGAAAGCTCTAACAGGACAGAAGTGAAGATTTTCAATGGAAAGAACTGGGGGGGGTAGCACATTCCATGTTTTCTTTCTTCATTTTTCATAGGTGCAAGACCAGCAAAGGTGTAAACCTAGAGACAGCTTGTTGTTCCTGGACTCAATGTGAATGGCTGTAGGGAGAGGACAATGGCCAATGTGCTTTCCAAAGGTGAGAGTTTCTGAGGAGGTTGGTGCCATCCATGCTTAGAGGTGACCACAAACAGGTTTCAGGAGAATATCTTAAGATGGCAAATCAACAAAGAACACAACCCTCACCTCCCCATCAGTGATGTATTTGACGTCAAGTCAGAAACTGCTGCTGTTCCGTTCCGGGTATCAGTCCCTGGTTGTTCTGCTTCTTCTTTTTTTTTTTATGTATCACCCTCCCAGGGATGGGGGTGCTGTTCTGCTTTTTGATCAGGCCTTTCTTCCGGTATTTCTGCTTCCTCTCACGTGTTCCCCGGCCCTCCTCGTCCTTGCTCCTCGACTTTGCGAATATTCGGTTCTTCTTGGGGCGCTCCGGGGCGGCCGTCACCACGGGCACATCTGGTGCCTTCTTGGGCTTTCATGCTGATTCGTGGGAGTACTGTGAGAGGAATTCTTAAACCAGTTAATAGGCTAGTTTGTTGGTGAGCCCAATGCGAGCGCAATCATCTTCCAACACGGGCACAAGTGGAATTTTTTTTTTTTTTTTTTTTTTACTTGGTATTGTATTGCAAATTCAACGTTCCACCATTAATTCAATGGAGTGACAGCAGACTGTGAGAAACTTTGCCTTATTACTCCTTCAATTGACCCCATAATATATTATCACATGTTACTCAATTAGTTCCTGCATACGGCATGCTAATTCAGACAGAAAGCGAAGCAAATTCTGAGAAAACCATGGTGCTGTTTTTCCACACACAGTATGAGAACTCGGGAAGTGTCTAATTATTGTTTAACTGTAGAATGCAATCGTTCCTCCTCATTGTTATTTGAAATTTTGTATAACTATGCAAATTAGGACACAACTGATTGCACCTCAAGTGAACCTCTGACCTATGTTAAAAAAACATTGAGTAATGGTTATTAAATTAAACCATAAGAGGTAAGCCATACCCACCAAGTTCCATGAAAACCCAACAAACTCATGCAAAAACTTTATATAATTATGCAAATTAGACATGTCAAATGACCTCCAAAATCAAATCAAATCATATTACCCAACCGATACTACAGATACTACATACAACATTGCATGAAAATCGGTCCTGCCGTTTCAGAGAATCCTGAGTGTGTGACATAAACACGCACATACAGTCGTACACATACCAAAGTAATTGCTAACTTTGCTGAGTCTCTTCCAGACAGACAAAACAGAGAAGGAGACTCACAAAAAAAAAAGAGAAACCTGACCCACATTTTTGGGAGGTGTGGAGAACAGCCAAACATTTTTATCTAGGCCCATTGAATCCTCGCAGAATTTTGGGCGTGGGGAGGAGAGACAGAGAAGGGGATCAGTCATCAGTAATACCACTTGTCAATCGTATGACGCACCCTCAATACCCAGGGCATTTTTAGCCTGGTGTAGGTCATTGTCAAATAAAAAGTGACCACATGGTGCCTCACTTTCTTATCAGATGGTCAGTCACAGAGCTAACAGAGGTGAGTCATTTTACTTGGCCAATGTAGAAAAATAATAGAACAGGCCCAATCGTAAATGTCTTGGTAGCTCAAGGAAATATGCCATAGGTGTAGAATCAGTTAAACTGATTAGGAAACCATTTTTTTCATCCCGAACATGCACTCCCATACCTCCCACTGAACATCTCTCCTCTTGCTGCTAGAAATCCCAATTATAGTAAATCCTGACAATGACATCATTGGAACAAACCATTGAAGACTAAAACCCAACAAGTGAAGCACTCTCGTTCTGGGCTACCAGTTTCATACCAACAGGAAACTAGGCATGATGTGTGCAAGACAATCATCTTTCCCTGGACAATGGGTTCATTGTGGAACTAGGCTCACTGTAGGATGCTTACCTGGACCTGCTGACAGATAAGATGAACACTATTGCTGCCTGCTCTGCAGAGCTTGGAGTAATGTAATCAAACCTCTCTCATAGAGAGCTCATTAAAATCTCATTAAAATCTAATGCGAACAAAAATGTAACTCAGCCTAGCCAGTGGCATGCTCACTCCCACCCACCAAGTTTCAACTGATCGCATGTACGGTTCCAGAGGTTATGAGTGAATGTGACGGACAGAATGGAGGAATGAACAAACTATACGAACGGACGGATGGAGGGACATGATGACTTGTAGAGTTGCTTACCCACAGTTAAGAAAGTTGGCCTACTGGTGTGTAATGTTTCAAGGGATCAAGTCATCTGAGGGATTAAGGGTTGCGTCAATATACAGGAATTGTATGACCAACTCTGACAAGGGCCACCTCACGGGCTATATGAGGTGCATCATACGATTGAGAAGGGCATAAGGACCGACCAAAAAGTGAGGAGTGATTTTCAACGAGACTATTTACCACTCTGGATGCAGCAGTGAAAAGTTGTTTTCAGGCTGTTGGAAGGTCTTGTTGGGGGGACTCAGTATAACAGTTCGGCGAATCTGGGTCCGGGACGTACAGTTTCTGGAGAAGGATAAAATGAAATGAAAACATAAACGAATAGATATTCATTCGGACTTGCTGTAAATACTCCCTTTGATTGGCCGAATCAGGTCAGCTGACCATGCATTAACTGGCGTTGATGTACAGTGTTAATGTATGCATAGTGCCCGGGTACCGGTGTTAATGCACGGTAGATCGCACAGAATAGCTGGTGTATGAATTTTGACTGTTGTAAGTGTCAAACCACATTGTTTACAATGTTACAAATTGAACACATACGCTACTCACGTATTGGCTCTGGTGGAGAGATCCATTGTACATGATTGTACATTATATGTCACCAAATTGGACGTATTACCGAAACCGAGCGGCATGATAGCATTTGAACGGCGCATGTAGGCGAGATAAACATGCAAAATGGAATGTGTTTCAAGCCCGATGGACATGCGCGGGTGTTGCTCACAAAGGATGCATATGGGTTGCAAACATTAGTTTATGCAATAGCGTAGGACATTTGTAGTCACACAGCATTGTGTGCGCTAATATTTCCAGATGGATTTGATAGACGCAGGTATTTTGTTGTTAATTTTATTTGCGCATGTACAAGAAAGACTCTTTGCAATTCATTGTGGGGTTCCTATTTCATCCTAAAGTGGTAAAGCGATGGCCATTTGATGCAATATAAATTTTTTCATTGTATGAATGAACTAGGTTTATCAACGGTTGATTGTGTTCTATCCCCATGATAATGCACTCCTCAGGGGTTAATCATATCTCTGGATGCACTCAGCTGCAACCCTCCTCGCATCGCTTGATTAACCCGTGGCGTGCTTATCTTCTCCTTCTGCTGTTGTCTATGCACAACAAGGTGCAGGAATAATCACATGCAATCCTACTATTAGGTTAATTGCCGTGAAGGACAACTGTGAGATAAGCTATAATACAAGGGACTCAATGGGGTCTGTAAGCTCAACTGCACAAAACTGCACAAAAATGGACTGAATTATTTCATAGCCAAAATAACCAATTTTTTTTTAGGAAAAATTGTGGCATTTGTCCTGTAAGGGCCCTGAAACTTTTGCCTGAGTCACTGTTTCACCTGTTATTTACATTTTTCAGCCTACTCAAAACCAAAGAAAAACTATAACCAATCTCAAGAGATGCTATATTTTGCTCTTTTATAAACACAATGCATGTTTTTAGCAACATTTCACGACATGGAATTTATACGTTGGGTCCTTTTCATTATGAAGTGAAGAACATGTGAAAGAAGCACCAGACAGGAATAATGATACAATTCAAGAAATGCTTTTTTATAGTGTTTTTTGCCCTGCAGCATGCAGTAGCTAACTGTGCACATTTAAATGACCATTGACCTAGAAATGCATAAAGTCAATGCCCCACACGCAGCCATCACTGCATATCCAAGTTTGGTCAACATCTATCAAAAAATTTCCTGAAATTTCCAGATTTGAAGCGTTTGGCCTCAATTCCATGACTTCTCCAGGATTTAAAGCATCTTTTTCAAATTCATTGATTTTTTTTTTCCAGGTTTTCCAGGTAAGGCTGCGACCCTATATGGTGGGGCCCTGAAATGATAGTCATACAGCCCTCATTCACTTAGCCTTCGATTCCAGACTGGGAGTAGAAGCGAACACATACACTATTGTTCTTTTTGGAGGGATTCCAGGCATCAAACATTGCTGTTATATTCACAAACTTAATGTGCATAACAATTAGATTCATGAAATGCGGGTGCGATATGGTGACTACACAATGCACAATTTTTGCGCATTCATCGCCTGGGTGTCCCATAATAGTTCATGGTTTAGGACTTGACATTACTCAAGCACTCGTTTTGTTTATCTCCACAAAAAATAAATGGCACAACCTAGCAACCTAGCAAATGACACCGAATGATCCTCTTCAAGGAATACATGGGACCCTTTCAACCCACTCTCGGGTATAATGCCTATGTTACTGGAACTTCTTATGTATGTGGGTCAATGGACTGTTCTTCTTATCTATAAACATGAAATTTTCAATGATAGAGTCGGTGATGTGGGCAGTAAAGGGTAGAGTGTCCGCCTGCTAATGGCCTGAGGTCCTGGTTCAAACCCCGGTATCATCAAGACAAACCATCTTTTTCAACGCCCGCTCCTTTCTCGTGTAGGAAATTGGGCTGCACGAGTGAAGCTACACCCTCGTCTGTCGGATGGGACGATAAATGGCGATCCCGGAGCAGGAATTCTCACCCCTGGGCCTCGTTACTCAGGGCACTTCTCAAAGAGTAGCCGAAATTCGCCGGTGTCCTTCCACCCCAAACGGAGCCTCATACAATTCCACTAAGGATTTCCTATGTCAGCTGAAGCACCTTCAGGTGGAAGCATAACCCGAGGCGTTATGTATAATATTAATATTTTTCCAATAATTTGCACAGCACAGGCACAAGTGAAAGGACCAGAATTCGGTCGAACTGTTTTCTGCACTGGTCCTTATGGTAAGAAAGCCAAAGTAAGAAACTATTTTGACCTAACAACACAAGCACGCATGTTTCAGACATTCCCCTTCTCCATTGCCAACAGGGGACGTTCCTCTAATCAATAAATTCTTACTTATTTCTCATCCACCAATGGTCCGTTGCTTGGCACAATCCCTAATAAATCTCATTTTGGCCGAGTGTGTACATACATCCCAGGTCTTTGCCTAAGCACAAGCTCCTAGATGTTCTCGAGTGCGCCCGTACCGACGCCACTCTAAACAATAATCAAATCACTTGCAAACTATCTTCACTGCGAGCCGCTGCGAGCCTCCAGCATCCACTGAATGTAATCAGTCGTAAAAGCTCGCAATCCCCTGTTTGTTATGAGGGAACAGGCTTATCCACATTGGAAGCCTGGCGTTCACGCAACGCAGTGCGATGTTCCCCTCATTCATATTCGACGGAGCCCCGAGCGGCAGAGCTGCCGTCTCGGCAGGGAGGAGAAAAAATATTGACTTGTGCCGACCGGAGTGAAGGTTTAAACCGGTGCCTTCCACAGCATCTCTATCCAAAGCATTGATCGGTTCGGCTTGCGAGCTGCTTTGGACAAACCAATGTAAAGAGGGCTGCTGTGAATGTTTCAGTTAGGCTTCTGTCACATGGAGGTTTGTTTGAGAGAGATGATGAGGTAGCAGGGCCCACCGCAGCCGGCTTCTTCTCTGCCTCCTGCAACATCATTTTGTCCTATCAGTCAGGATGGATTGGATGAACACTACCCCCATGTGTTACAAGCCTGGAGGTATCAGAATGGGGCTGTTAAAGGCCAATGGTCATGTAACAGATTCGCTTCAAACTAGCACAGGTGAAAAGAGGGCATATCAAACCCGCACCCCAAATTTGGAGGTTCTAGCATGTTGCCTTGTTGAGATATTTCCAATCTACTTTTGAGAGATTTTGGGGGATCTGTGACGTCATGGTGGGAACAATGTGAAGGCCGCCCATAGACCCTACCAGTAAATGCTGCATTTTTGCAGGTTGATGAGATTTTTCTCCGTCATTTTGTGAACAATTAGCAAGCTTTTATTCAGATCCCATCTACTGTTTGTTGGTAAAGTTTTTTTCCAAAAAATGTTTACATCGACTTGTATTATAGAGGATCCTGCAGTTGGGTTCCCCTGTGATGTCACAAGTCAAATTTTGCAATAGCTGATTGTGCTTATTTGATACATCTGGGAATCGCTTTCTGTGTGGACTGAAATTCGTCTGGGGTTTCCACTCTCATAATGATAGTAGGATAAGTACCAGAAGTCCAGTCAAATTCTTACATGACCATTGGTCTTCAATGCTATTTGATCAGAAAGGGGGTGCTGGCAGGGGTTGATCAGAGTGAGAATAGGGATGAAGCGTCCTCTGAATGAGGGAATCAAAACAGAGACATTGCTCAGTGGATTCTCCATCCAGCAATCAAATATAAAACAGAATAACAGGTCACGGCATCCCATGCAAACACACTGAATTGTTATAGAACTTGGCGCCCATGAACTGTGGAAATGTCTAATACATGATGTCAAAATTACCACAATTACTTTCTAATTATAGCTCAACAGATAGTTGGTTGAGCTAAATGGTCTGAGGCTCGGAATAAAAGTGGAAGGGGAAGTCAATTTTCTGAGGGCAATGCCAAAATGCCTTCTGGTTTACATTCAAAATGGCAGGGCTCCAAGCAAATTGAACATTTTTCAAGGCAGCAAGGCAATCTGAAAAAAAGACAAGGGCAAGAAGGCAAATTTGAAAATTACCGCAAAATGTTTTATTGTGACCGTGTAACTCTTTCATCATACTACGTAACGTTATAAGCGAGCTCCAGTGTTTCTTATCGGTCGGTCAACGCTCGATTTTGACAATGATTTTTCAACTCGTAATCAATTTACTCTAGATACTCAAATGAGATCGGTTCTTATTAATTCCATGAGAAAACAAATGTAGCTTTCTGGCAATATAATTCATTCACGCGGTATCATGTAGGACTACTGATATATTGAAATTATACATGTGATGTTTGAAAAGTGTTGTCGCTGCGAAGGAACTAGCGAGCAGCAATAAAATCATAACCGTATCACCTCAAATCTCACACATACACATACGACCGCCGCACATCGCGTCCTGCATTGCTGCCGCAACCGGTTCGAACCAGTTCAACAACCATGTGCGCAGCACGGCAATGCATAGCAGTAATTAGCTCAGAAGTGAATGTACAATTATGTGACTATAGTAATGTGTGGGCAGCGTGGGGCCAGCCAGGCCTGGGTTAACATTAATTATGCACTTTATCTATTGATTCCAGGTACCAATTCCTACGACAGAAATGTAGAACATGATGGTTGAAGGATAATCCATATGTGCGGATGCGGAGCAAGATTCGTAGTCCTACGGCATGATTGGACAGTACGTTGGGGGTTAATATAATAGCTCCATGGGTTGGGTACGTCCAGTCACTTTTTATTTCACTACGCAATAGTACGGTACCAATGGACATACCGGATATACGGATGTATGGTGCACAAACAACCCAACAATAAATTAAAGGACTAATCCAATGCACAATTGAGTAAAAGTGGAATGCGGAAATTCATGGCACTCTTACATGTAATGGGCCTGATGACTCAATGGAAACCTGCAGAAAGTTGCTGTAGGTTATTACGCTAGTTTTGAGAAGGGAGGGCACCGACGGCAATGAGCAATTAGGCATGGCAGTCACTGCCGTCGGTGCAGCTTGAAATGTGAGAGCATCTCGGCAAATTGGCAGGGCACCGCCGCGATTGCGTCGGTGGGCCGGTCGGTTATCGAGGCCTCGAGTCTAATTACCCAACTAAGATACCTGTTGTCAGTTCATCCTGGTCACCTATACCCATGTAGATACCATGGGCATATACCCAGCAGGGATAGCGCGAGACAATGTATGATCTTCCCCCCATCATATATCCCAGCGACCCTCAAAGATATTTGGGAGATGATATGGTTTTTGGGTGGGTATAGCTGCCGCAACCACGGCCCTCGCATGCTCCGCTGCTGGAAACTTTGAGCTTCAGCGCGCAACAACATCTTACAATTTACCGCTTTAGTTCCGATTGACGACAACTAGACATGTGTCGGCGTGAACCGCCACGTGTACTTTCCCCGCTTTTGGGCAATCACGGGAAAAACACCCCATGAAAACCTCCATTTTGGTCAGAAACATGACGCCTGATCCTCATCCACCAGTTTGTTTTGATCTGTGGAAAGGTTTTACAAAGAGTCACATAAATTATTCAAATTTAACCCACGATGACCTTGAATGACCCTTTAACTTTGTCAGGAACCAAGTAGTCCCCATCCACCAACGTTCGTTCAAATCTGACAAGGTTTTGAAAATCGCCTAAATCTCCAAATTTGACCTCCATGACCTTGAAATGACCTCCCCATTTTTTCGGTTCAACTATGTCCCTTCCCACCGAGTTTCGTTCAATCTGACTAAGTTTGAAAAATTTCAAAATAGATATCAATTAGCGGCCCAGCTTGCAGTGAACCCAACTTTCGCCCACTCATCCGAGAATTTCACTAGGCAGACATGTGTACCAAATTTCGGATCAATCGGATAAGCGTTAAAGAGTTATTGCGCCAAAAAGAAAAAAAATATACTCTTTCGCCTGAAGTTTACCGGCGGACGCGGCGGAGGCGGAGACAGCGGCGGCAGCGGCGGCTACACACCCAAAACCATAATATCCCGGACACTTCTAGTGCCGCGGGGATATAATAACTTAGCAATGGAATGTCTTCCCAGAGACTTTTATGCATGACCCTTGGAAAACCTGACCTTGAAAATAATGAACAGCAAGAATCTGTCAGTATCTGTCCAGGAAGTGACAAACTACTCCTGAGACCTGGAAGGTGGACAAATGAAACTCACAGCTACAATAGGTAACAAGCGAAATATGGCCACTAAAACCAACTCATGTGAGCGATCGTTTGTTTCAATGTCCATACAGAAACTCTCAGTGTTATCTCAGATGATGAGACGGAGGTACAACTGTGCGACATAATTAAGATCGATCCCGACGAGTACCATCGAAGTGTTTTTAGGGGGCCGACCTGGCAACATCCCATGCGAATGTGACGGATGACCGTCCAGCAGAGTGGACTCGGAAAAGTCACTTCAGCGAGGCGGCATGTTCCTATGCCTGAAAATGAATCAGTGGAGATGATACATACTGCTGATTTGATTACCAGCTGTGCTCTCAGAAATCCAATAAAGCACTAGTGCTGTATGATGAAGCAAGAACAGAGCATCGTTGTTAGATCACCACCTTAGTGGGGACAATCGGTGTTACAGTAGTACATGGGGGTGGGGGGGGGGGGGGCTCGGGGGATCGGGGGGCTCAGCTAGGAAAAAGCCCCAGACATTCGTACCACCAGTCCACCAAACTAAACCGAACACAATAGGAGCCCACACACCTGTGTGTGTCTGTGTCATGCTCCAGAGTAAGTCCCGGTACACCCTAATCGTGCTAGGAACAGCTTAGGCCTAATATGGACTCAAGCAGAATGTGATCGAGCGTGAGAAATCCCATCCAAAATCACGCGAACCCCTAAGGATAGACCTTAATCTGATAGTCGGAAGAAAAATGCTTCCTACAAGATTATGCACAACGGTTAAGAGCAGATGGTGATTTTCGCTGATGACAAATTCTGCAATTCTAGGCCAAGTGCGTCGTGAGGAAAGCAGCGGAGTAAAAAAATGAGCTGGGTGATATTCACTCCTGCTGCTGATTATCCCGCCCTTTTTTTCTCCACAAAACTATGACCATGTTAGATAGCCACTAATTGAGTTCACATCTCATGGAAAAATCAACATGTGTCAAACAGGCATTCAAAAGAAACTCGAAATTCAATAACCAGGGAGCCAGAAGGCTCAGTCCATACCAAATTCCAGCTTTATCAGACTAAGCATTCTTGACTTATCGTGGTCACAAACTTCAAAGAGTTGACCTCTATTGACCTTGGATGACCTGTGACTTGACCATGGTACAATAGGGGTCATGTGCTCATTATGGGAAACCAACAGATCAAGTATTAGATTTATCCATACATGGAGTGGAGAGTTATCGTGTTCACAAGCCAGGCATCACATATATACAAACACACACACATACACCACACACTGTCGTGAACGCATAGATTCCCCTGACTTTGTCAAGGATGAAAGAGGAGAGAAGGGTTTGGTGTTATATCCTCTTTACAATGATCTATCCTTTCATATTCAATTAGTAGTAGTAGTGTAGATTATTTTTTGCCTGGCAATCAAAGGGATTGCCAAGTTCTTCACATTCACTTTATCGGAATGGGACAATGTACAGGTACTGTAAACTATAAGTCATTTGAGACATGCACTTGATACCCAACTCAAGTTAGGAGAGATATCATGCAACATACAGTATATTAGTAATGACAGCATTGGAAAATTACCAATATTTATCCTCCGATACCAATAGTCTTGTGTGATGCTATTTTAGTGATGTGTGCTGGTAGGTACAGTACTGTAGATACAATGACACACCAGCCTACATGTACCTCACATGTAAGTACAGGGGGGTGGGGGTGGGGGGTTTCCGGGGGAACAACCAGCAGGGGATGGGGGGAATATATCCCCCCACCCCAATTGCTTGGTCAGTTTCTATCAACAATAATATATGGCTTTATGGCTGGAAAGAAAATTTTGTTTGGTTTTTATGAATGTAAAAAGAACACCAAGGAGTCAGCTTAAGACAAGGTTGATCAAAAACCCACCAATGTATCGCCCGGTTGCACGCCCAGTGGTTCTTCTATATGCAGCGATTAAAAGGCATTCCTGTTTGCTTTCGATTTTTGGTATTAGCAAAATAACAGAAACAGCTCACTGATTAATCAGTGACCAATTCCAAATTCATAAGGACTGATTATTGACCATGTCTACCAAAGGAGTTTTGTGCAATATCACTGAAATTAACTAAATTATGCAAATTAGACCCATTAAACTTCCTGACCCTTTCTCATTTCAAATATATAGGACCAATGGTGGACCACACTTAATATATTTCATGAGATTCTGACAAACTTGAACATTTGCATAAATGAGCAATTATATAACACACTGAATAATCTGAATAATCGAAAATATGTCTGACGTGTTTCTGTTACATGATGCTCTGAAGTGATTTTAGCTTTATACACTAACAGAAACTATCCAAAAAAAGGGAGTAACTTGCAGTTATTGGATCTAAAATGTTTCACTATGATGTGGTATTTGGGCTGGACCACCAAAATCACCTGTCAAAATTTTGAAATGCCCCTAACTCTGCCATCAAAATAAACTACCACCTAGTCTTTAGAAAACAAAAATAATAACTTTTAGACTCATCACCGCTGAATGTCTACATTCAGTTTAAAGGGTTTATTATGTTGAACATCACAACTAGTGGTGCATTTTCCAGACTTTGATAATATGAGGAAAAATTTGCATTTCATGTGATCAAGTACTGAGTATATTTTTAAACATTGTACTAAACATTGTACTCTTGTATCAATTACCAAGTTCGAATTATGACTCCTAGAAAAATATATATCTCACAATAGGGCACTAGTTGGAAGTGTCACAATTTGTGCCTAAAGGAGAGGTTTCATCAGAACTAGACTATTACAATTACATAGCACCACTTTTTCCATGCTTCACCTATAAATGGCACTAATTAGTGAACAAAATTCTCAGGACTGATTGTTGATTATGTAACAATTGGGGAGAACCAAGTTTTTGTGGAAAAAAAAATTGATGGCTTAAAATTGGGAATCAAGGTACAAAATTACTTCAATTTAGTTAATATTTTTTGGCTTGAAGTTCACTAATTAAGCATCCAGAACATCTGTGAATTGATTTTCTTGTAGGCGCCAGTATTGGTGGCCTCAATTCTGAACAGAAGAACTGCTCGATTGTGCAATATTTTTCACACGTTCGTATTTCATAACCTTTGTGGTATTCAGTACTTATAGCATTTTCAGTGTGTGAATTATGGTGTTTTTCCCCTATATGACCTCTAGAAACTCTGGCTTACAGGGGTCCAACTGAAAGTGTACACTTTATCGGTACCTGCATTACTTTAGATATCCATCCATGACCACCTTCAAATGTCACTAAGTTTCCTCTCACACGAAGAGGTGCCTGTTAAAACCAAATATTAAATTCTCCCATCCCGTAATTTTAACCAGTGAAAGTCTGGATTGGAATTAAGGTACTCCTTTCATTGGAATGAACCAGATGGTGTAGCCTGGGATCGGGCATGGGTGGGGGGGGAGGGAGGGGTGCTGGGGGCCTGAGAAATCTATAAGGTCCACGGGCAATTGAAACAATATTCGAGATATCGAAAATCAACGATCTCAACACAGCGAAACAGGTAAAGGGAGAGTACTGTATGTGGCACTTGGCCCAGTGGCTTGCAAAAGGGGGTCCACCGATAGCCCCTTCCCTTATCCCCCTCCTCGTCCCACATCCCCACCTAGCTAATGGGCCTGAGAATGAGAACTCAAAGTCTTTGGTGATGTTACTCAGGGGAATAGTCTATCATACACAATCGACACAGCATGGGAGACGAATTATTTCAATTTTACACAGTTATGTTTATTAAACCCAGAGTTCCCAATAATCTCCTATGCGGAATCCACAAATCAAATGCAAGTGCATTTCCATAAGTTCCACTGACGGCAGGCAGATTGTAATTAATTGAATAGTCTCATCTATCAATCAAAACATTTTTTCATAATTAATTAACTGATGAGAGCTATTCGTATACCAACTTGGCAGTTCAATGGTGCTACAATGTCAACCTATTCATGACGATACACCACAAATTTGTCACTAGACGCTAATTCCGATGGATTCAAATGTGGCAAGATGCATTGAGGATGGAAAATGCCCAAGTGAGGCAAAGTCAACCTAACCACAGGAATTTGGGGAAGGGGGGGAAAAGACTCTTCCCTCTAATCTGGTTCTGAGACTCTTCATATATGAAGAGAGATGATGGTTTGCAAGTAAAACCCGGCTGGCTCACTGCTCACAGTTCACAAATTAATGCTCAGAGAGGGAAACACTGGTGGTGCTACAAACCCATTTATCCACAACACCGGCTAATTGTTGCAACATCTAGGCATCCCTATTACCGGAGATGCAATCCCTTGGGGAAGAAGTGTGGATTCAAAAGTGAAAGTACATAGTTGTAAATATTGAAATTCGCCCCAAAATCTAAACAGGTCGTGTTCACCCAACCACGAAACCACTCCATAAAGAGGATCCGATGACAGGGGAAAATAACAATATGGCTATGAACAATGGAAAGGATCAAATTGTGCAATATGTATTGAATGCCCTCTACCCAAGGGACAAAACACTGCAGTTGGGTTGATACCATGCATCTTCACATGGGGAAAAATAAACAAGGACTACAGTTCTTTGGATAGTTTAGATACAACTGTACAGGCGGCTAGGCTGCCGCATGAGGTGGCAGTAGATAATGCAAGGGCAAACAATCAATTGTTTCTTGAGGAGGGATAAACTGTAGAGGATGAAGGGCCACCAAATAACTAGCAACTATGTCTCCTTTCAAGAATGGTGTGATTCTCAGGCATCTGGTTTTTCTTCCTTTTGTTGTTGTGGCTTCAGGGTTTCTAATTGAGGATTTTGTCCTTCCTGACCCTTTGGTCACTAAACTAACTTCCCACTTTGAAATAAACTCATGCACAAGGGACAAAGTGGAAGGGGGCCTAAACTACCCCGATGACCTCTGAACATTTCACAAAACCCACTGGTTTGTGAATCCTATTCGTCCTTATTATTTCTCCAGGCAGAGGCATCCGAAGGATTGCCGCATGTTTTGTCATGGTCTGTGGGGGTGAGGTGCCCCCCAAAAAAAAAAAAAACAAACAAAAGTGCAATATGGGGTAGGTTGAGTAAGTGCAGAGTGATTAGCACATTACATAACAAAAACGTAACCGTGGTACAGGCTTATGAACAAACTGGAACCGAACTGCTGAAACTGTGAGAGTTGGCCGAGTCAGAGTTACAATACCCCTTTACGGTAACCCTGTCATAGCCAATCAACACCCACAGGTGCTTCTTACCTGCCAGGGGAATCTCATGTACTAGTTGAGATGGTTCAGCCTCATCAGTTGACTGGTTGTAGAATCGTGGGCTAGGGCGATGCTGGCCAATTGGACGGGTTAGATTTTCACCTGGGAATGAGGGGAATCGTTAAAGTGAGAGGTCAATATTCGATCATGTATGAAACGTGACTTGACTTCTGTTACTTGTTGAACATTTCGGAAATGAAAATCTCAGGCCAGAAGAAATCCGATACAAAATGTGTGAAAATGAGGTACAATCTGCTGTTGCCAAATATCCTATCACAGGGTGGGACGCAACGCAAATCTAGACTTTCTCGAAACCCTGCAACACATACTGGTTAATATGTGGATAGAAAACTATCAAAATTCACAACATATGGAAGAAGAATTCTTTTTTTTTTTTTTCATTTCTCCAGAGGACAGATGCAAGGTCACCATAGGTGAATAACTCAGGGTTCTTACACACTTTTCCTTCCATTAATCCAGTTTCCATTGACTCTCCAGCCCCAAATTCACTGACTTTCCATGAAGTTACAGCAAGCTGGCCTTACCAGTGTGGATCAGGGGCTTTCCCACCCCAATGGGGATGGGGGGGGGGGGGGAGGTGCTGTGAATCTAGTGCAGACAGACCAGTCCCTATCTGCGCGCAGTGCACATCACGGGCGCAAACACGAAGTATATTTGGCATGGGTACAGGACCCACTTCTGGGCCCTGGGAGCTGTCGCATTCTAGATGCTCCCTAGAGCAATCTGAGGTTTTATTTGGGAACATTGGGAACATTTTATCGTGATTTTGGGTGACAAGATTCTAGAAATTATCAAGACGAATCATAAATTTCTGTGCATCATAAAACAGACTTCTGGAGATATTAATATATCTAGATCAAGTCATGTCACCTTCATGATGTAGCGCGGGCTACTTCTGTGTTACCATCCCACAGAACAAGACCCACTGTGCGCGCAGGTAGTGTTTGACATCTTTTATCAAATCCAAGGTTGCAACTATTTGTTGAAAATTGGAGTTCAGAGCGAATTGGAGTGGGAAGTAGGGTCAGAAGTAGCAATGAGCAATTTTTGGTGTGTGAGGATTTTATGGACGATGGGGAAAATGTTCCTCTCTCCCAACTGTCCCCCCCCCCCTCTCATGGCTGCACCCAAATCTAGTTAGCTCCCATTCGCTAACTACCACAATATATCCTCTACACATTGCCAAAAATGCATCACAGGCAACATATTGAAGGACAGCTGCAGTATTAGCTACAACAGGTTCACATTGTGGGATATATAAAACTATATCTCTACAGATAACCATTTCATTTTCAATATGAATGTCCTTATGTGTGGACTGTGGGGGTATTGACCTTCATTGTCTGGTCCATAATTTGCAGAGAAATCAGAATGGGGGCTGGGAGAGTCCTAAATGCTCATTCATGTGAGACAAACAGTTGTTACAATGTGGGCAATCACTGAACATTCTGCAGGAACTTCCCAGACCAACCCCCTTTACAGCAACCCCCCCCCCCCCCCACCTCACGGACAATCATCCACCGAGTGAAATTAATTGGGACATCCACTTTTCGCAGGCGAAGCAAGATTAATTTGCAGGTTTTTTGCTAAACTAAACTAATCAATTATTGTTGCATCATGCTATTCATTCTTGTGTAACGAAAGCCAGGTTTGTGTTTGTAAGGTTTGGACTGACACATTTTCAGTTTCTCTTAATGCCTCTTTAAAAGTGACCCTGCCCTTTACAAGGAAATTCATCAGAAAGACAAAAAAAAATTACCGCAGGTAGTTTTCCTCAGTTACCACCTTCAGAAGCTACCGATCCGTAAGCAAATGTGATTTTCCCATCCTGAACAAGGCAAACCACTTTGATTGAAAGAATTCCCATCGTCGCCCCCCCCCCCCATCTCCCCACACATTAATCCCCTCCCCGCAACCCGTGTCCAACCCACTCCCCTCCATTCTCCCCTATCTCCCCCCCTATGAGGAAAATGTTTATTTCAGACATAGCCCTCTACCCAGACATCTCACTTTAATCAAACAAACCCATTATCCTGGCAGACACATATAACTCACTGTGCACTGAAAGGCAAGCCACGCCAGATAACATTCTGTATGGAGAGAGCAATTACTGTTTATAATCGTCAAACCCCCCCTGCCTTCTAATTGGCAAATGTTTTCCCAATGCCCTATCAATGAGATCACATATCTATTGGTCCATCACAAGATTATAGCTGTTTATAGCCTGGGGACAGACAATAATTTATCAGGATGATTCTTCCTTGAAATCCTTACAGTATATATATAATTAGAGAAGCTAACGAATGTGCATAGGGCCTACCATTTATTCCGTATATTCGAATGAAATTCAAATGCAAAAACAAAATATTTAAAGAGAAAAATTTATGAGACAAAGGTCTACATTGACCAATACGAAGATATAAAGTGAGGAACTTTATCGCACAAATATCAGGGGTAGATTCCTAAGAAATTGAACAAGTGGCTCCATCATTCGTGTCACGTGCGTCCACGTCGCCCACTGAAATCAATCACTGCCGTGTGATTTTGGGATCAAAGCTGGCAATTGATGTCCCTATGAAATTCCCTCAAGGCCACCCGAATCCATAAGCATCCTGCCTCTCATGAAACACACTGTAACACCTACAAAACCATCACTGAATATCGACTCAATTTCACAAGTGTCATTCGTAAACTGCACAACACAGCTTGATAAGGCCTGCCTCCAACCCTGTATGGAGTTCAGGAACCCTGGCACTGTGCTGATTTGCAGTGCTTCAGACAACAGTTCGCAATCAGATGCGTGCAGCTTATGGGCGAGAAGTGCCGTGATGCAACCCCTTATACCCTGATAGGGTGTGTCATTGTCCAGGGTGGGTCATACATGTCTTGTACATCTACACACCCTCAGTCTCCAATGACTCCCACAATTACTTGGAAATGACTCACTAGAAGGCACACTTTCCCCATTCCTTTCCTATGTATAACCTGAATAAATCGACACAGGGTAACCCGGAGTCAGCTTTTTGTGACTGACCATTTTAGGGAGACAATGCATATGTCACTTTGGTGGACAATGACCCACACTTGACTGACCGTAACCAGGGTATCGCGGTCATGTACTATTGGACAAGAGTGCATCACTGAGGATGATGTCACTATCACAACAGCTACAATCCGATATTTGTCTTGCTATCCATCACATATTCCAATTATTTGCATGGGAGGTTTCTATTAACTCGCAGGCATGCTCATTGCTATAATATTCATCACAATGTGGCCCTTCAATCATTTTTAAAAGGTTAAGAATCAGATACATGGTCCATGTCCGATACATTGCCATGTACCAATACTGGTCCATGCACCGATACATGATTGAAAACAACTAGTCTCTAGTCCTACATTTAGGTAAGCTGATCCATTCTTTCTGCTTCCAAGAAACGACTGCGGAAGTTTGATCATATAGAGGTTTCATGTTAGGGAAATATTTTGGTTGTGCCATAATTGTTAATATTGGACCATAATCTCTATCTGGTGACAATTGGTAAGAAAATATTACACAATGGTTAAGTATACTGAAGGAATGCTAGAATATTGTTAGGAGATCAGGAAACTTCTTGTTTCGTCCCCTGAGTAAAGGTTTCGGAAGTGTCGTGCTTATTTCTACAACCGCGTCCAGGAATGGAAATGAATTGCCCCTTTGAAATAAACAGTGTAGTACACTTGACTGGTTTAAATGTCAATTTAGGAAATACTTGTGGTCAAAGTTCGCTCATAGCCTGATTAGGTGGCTTGGGGTTGGTTGCAGGTTTTGGGGTTTTGTCCTTTTTCGGTTTTTTGTTCAATTGTTTTTGTTTAGTGAGGACCACATTGGAAAATAAGTAAATTCACTTAATGTGTTATACCTTGGTAGCATACATATTTGTAATTAATTTGTTATACGAGTTGTTATGACTAACCCAATATCCATCTGGTGCCAATGGTCCATGATTGGCTACATGCGACCATTTAACTCGATACATGACCATGTATCTGGTACATGGATCCATGATTTGGTACATGGATCATGTATCTGGTTACAGGGACATGTATCTGGTACATGGACCATGTACCAGATACATGGACCATGTATTGGTTGCCAATGGACCAGGTATATGGTTACATGGACCATGTACCAGTTTGGTCCATGGACCATGTATCTGTATGGTCAATCTACTTACTGTATATTCCATGCGTCCCCTGTGGTCTGGCGAACGGCCCGTCTTTTTGATACAGAAGTTATTAGAGAGACAGACTTTCAGTTTCGTTGGGATGGATGAATAGAGCAAAATGAGTACCCAGGTAGACAATCTTTAAAGGACAACCTGCAGGCTTGGATACATTCAAGCTAGGTTATTTGGAAGAATGCGAAACCTGTATCTATAGCGTCAACCCCATTCAATATGATGTTCTTATGTTGGAGTTATTGCGTCTCAAAGTTGGGCCCATAAGCAGAGAAATGGCGGAGCGACTTTCCAATTGCCCGCAACAATTGCATGATGTCACACATGGACAACACAGGGAAATATGATTGATGAATTGATTGTTTCATTTGTTGAATAAGTCAGCATTTATCAGAAGTTCTGTTGTCTTTCTCATCACCCAAATAACCATCAACACCTACCAAACCACTTCAGCAATCCTCCCCCTAGACTAAATGACACTTCTCGAAGTGAAATTATGCTTGAATTCAATAGGGAAACAAGGAATGTTGCAGAGTTGTGCAAGTATGACAATCATTTATTATTGATTGAGGGGATGCATTTCGATCTTGTGCAATAACATGATTCCAAGAGACAAACTGACAAATGACTCTAACTCCGTAACGGAAAGTCCTATGAACTTCGGTTTGGACTGACGCATTAATTTTCATCCAGCCTATTGAAGTAGCCCTGTATAAATTCATCTTGCAGTTGTCATTTAAATCAAAGAACAGAAATGCAACCAGAGAAAAAGAAAAAAGGCAGAAATTATCAGGCGCAGAGTGGGGAAAAAAACACTACTTCTTTTGTAGGCGAGTTGGGGCTCGAGCCGGAGAGCCTGAAACACACGAGCAACCGTCATCCTACGGAAACAAAATGGAATACTCATCATCAAATCAAATTTGGACAAATCTGGGTATTATTTGATGGACATGGAATGACGTGTTTGAAGTTTTATTGCCAGAAGATCAGCAGCTTAAGGAAGGGGGGGGGGGGGGTGGGGGGTGAGGAGGGCGGGAGGGGGGGGGGGGTAATGTCCCTAAATAGAGTCAGTTGAATAGTCGAAATAGATGTATATAACCCTTTGGGACACTCTTGTTTGATTCAACCAAACTAAACATTCAACAATACTTCAAAAATTGGAAGGGATGAGGAATTGGTAGAGCCCGACAGACCTCAATTTACTCCCCAATAAATTAAGATTGTAGATCTTCATTTCCAATGCAATACATGGGGGAGGTGGAGGGGGAGGGTGATTTTATTGTAGCTATGATGATACTGAGTCAGGATTTGAACCAGTGATTTCGTCACATACATCAATTGAATCCATTTATGCTTTACTGAAGTTTTCGAAAAAAATTAAATTATTATAAAATCCTGATTCCCACCCCCCCCCCAAAAAACAGGATTCTTTTCGGCCTGCTTTTAAAAACCAACCAACCCCATTGTTCTACTAATTCTTCTTTCCGACACATAAACGGAAATATGAACTTGGCATATCCAGGGTGCACAGATAACGCCATAGATGGCTCCAGTCAGTTAATTATTTATTTTATGTAGCTATTTTTCCATGTTCCACCATTCACCTACTCTTAAAATCAATGAGCGATCAATGTCCATGCAATATGTGAACCTCATGCACCAATGCGCACTGAATACCAACTCCATGTGTCAATGACAGCAGTTCAATTATTCCCTTATCTTCTGTACAACTGAATCATCAAGGGCCCTACCGTTTTCTGCAAGCACTATCATTGTTCAAAAATGACCCTTGGTGTGCAAAAACCCAGACAGTAGACATGAAAGTTAAGGGTAACATTTTACCCTACTCCATGCTGAGTGCACAGTACAATAGTGCAGCTCTTCCGACACTCCATTACTCACACTACCCGGTGTATGGGGTGCGTCTTAAATTGATGACAGTTCAGAAGTGACTCAACATATATGTGATCACTAATGTACATAAACTATATGACACACCATTGACAATGACTTCACATTTTTCATCTCTATCTGAGTGACTGCGGGGTGCGTCAATGTACATAAATCCTTATGAACAAAACCCATCAACAATGACTCACATTATCAATCTATCTGAGTGACTGAGGGGTGCGTCAATGTACAATCACCTATATGACACCCCAACACCTGACTCCATTATCCATCTAATCGAGTGACTGAGGTGTGTCAATGTACCATAAACTGTCTGCCCACCATTGACAATGCCGTTACAATCATCTGATGACTGAGGGATGAGTCCAATGTATAATACATAAAAAACTGTATGACCCACCATTGCCAATGACTCACATCATCTGAGTGACTGGGGTGTGTGTCATGTACATAAACTGTATGACCCACCACTGACAATGACTCACCTTATCCTTCATCTGATTGACTGAGGGGTGTGTCAATGTACATGAACCGTATACCCCACCATTGACAATGACTCACATTATCATCTATCTGATTGACTGAGGGGTGTGTCAATGTACATAAACCGTATGACCCACCATTGACAATGACTCACATTATCATCTATCTGATTGACTGAGGGGTGTGTCAATGTACATAAACCGTATGACCCACCATTGACAATGACTCACATTATCATCTATTGATTGACTGAGGGGTGTGTCCAATGTACAGAACCGTAGACTCAATGATGAGTATATTTACTATCCAGGAAAGTCATGCCCATGTAACTATAGGGACTGGACATGACTCCATTCCAAATTTCTTCAACATCAAAATTCAAGTTCTCTCCATGAAACTCGACATGGTTAATGTGCCGGACTGCATGGCCCCCTTACAAGGAAGATTCTGATCATAGCAAGAATGGGTGGAAGACTTCAATTGATACCAGTTGTGGAGTACTAGTACCCCCTGGGCAACCTTTTTGATAATAGTTTTGAAAGCATTGCATCTCCAATTGTTATGTACCTGGAGATTGTGACTGTGACCACGCAATGACTTACACACTTCACAACATGTCATTTCAAGACAATACTGCATTCCCTATTCTTCTTCCTGTTTACCGTCTGAGTTTCCCCCTTTCCAGGGGTTGGACGTGTTGCAGTACTGACGACTGCCTCCTAAGCATTACGATCTTGTACATTAAAACCCTCCAGCGTCCTGCACCTGATTGCTGGCCCTGAACCCAGTTCGAAATAAGGGATCAGAGGCATGGGGTTCCTTCTCAAAAGAAGAGCCCCTGGTTCGTGGAACTTGGCATGGGACCGAGGGGTGATTTGGTAGGCACAGGGGCGCTTATCACTTTCTCGACTTCTGCATTGAGAGGAGACAGGGCTTCAAATGAGCCTAGCTCACATACATTACTACCAACTGTACCTGAAGTATCATCTGCCAAGAAAACATTGAAATAGTGCTTGCTGCATTTATTAGTTAGGCCTACCTAAATGTGACTAAGTGAAGACCCCAGGGGCTCTATGCCCCCCAAAATAGTCCCTGGTTTATCTTTCATTAGGACCTGGGGATATTGATGTATTTCAAGGGGCTAATAGTCCCTGGCCCCCCCGCTTCTCGTGAACCTGGTCGACCAGCAGCGTAGGAAATACTGGGAAGCAGCAGCATGAAATTATGCTCCTCAAATGAGCAAGATTGCTACACACTTTTGGGAGTGCATAGCAGTCAGTTGTACACAATACTACAGACAGCATACGGGTTTTCTACAATACCTCTCCGAATTGCTACACAAGTTTCGGGCACTATTTAAAATGCTGCTGACCAGGCCTTTTTTCAGTTGACCTTCATCCACCATGCCTGCAGTCTACCACCATCTCGGTGCACATCCTCAACCTGGAGCCGTTGTTTCTTCACATGCCCATACCTACGAAGTTGTATCACAGATCAAATGGATCATAGCATAGCCGTTACGTTACGCCAGGTAGTTGGGCGTGGGTCACTCCTGATACATGGAGCATTACATGTGCATACAGACAGAACAGTAGGTGGGTGGACTTCTCCCTTTTGTTCTATACAGCGTTTGGAATAGCACAGGAAACTGGTGTAGCAAGGTGTGTGATTGGAATTGTAGCCAAACCGTAGAAATTCTATAGTTTTGGGTACAACGGACTGCTATACACAGTTTCCAGAAGTGTGTACAATCTGCTCATTGGGAGCATTTCGCGATGCTACACCAGCTATTTCGAACGCTGTATATATATATATTAAACTTTTCAAATCATAATGTGTCCCTTTACAGTACACATACCATCGTCACACTGCCGCATATTCATCACAATATTAGCACTTCATCTGGAGCAGTCTGTCACCGTAACATTCCTCGAAACATCAACTGTTGTAATTCACTAATCTGCGGCGACAGACATCCACAGCTTGCCAGGCCAACACAATTACAGCGAAGGCGACTCTCTAATCAGCGGAAAAATTAGAACAAGGGTTTGAAATGGCAGATGACAGACACAGTACATCCAGACATTCTGCATTGTTTACCCGCTGAGCAGACAGCATTAGCACGATAATTGCACTAGTAATAATGCAGCATCAGTATGGAATGTTATCGCCGTCTTGTTGTCATATTGTATGTCAGTACAGCTATAATATATTGCAGATATGTTGCTCAGGTCACAAATTACAGTTGAAATGTTATTGAAAACCTGGAAACATTTCCTCCCTCCCCCTCCCCCCCCCCGTGCAAAGCCACACTAATGCAGCTATTATGGCGATTTAACTCAAGGCTGCATGACAGTACATCCATGGACGCCTTTTTACATTGTGACGCCATAAAAACACATATAGCCTCACCGGTGCGTCCAGGTCTCCCTTCTCGGACGCAAACAATTTTGCGCAATTTTTTTTTCTTACGGGAAGTTTGACTGCATGGTTTTCCAACCTACTTGTAGTGCAAATAAAAAGTGTCATAAACACAGAGCCACAACCACTTGCAACATGACTAGGAGCAAGTGGCTAACTTACCTGCTTTAGTGCTAGGCTTCATTGAGTTGCTAGACTGTTTAGTTAGTTTTCATTGTATATTAGGCTAGATTATTCTCTTACTTAGCTAACTTCGACGAGGGGAGTGATGATCAATTTCTCTATCTTTTTGATGGTCACAGCACAGATTCTCAAACTAATAATAGTTGGAAGTCTTAGGCCAAATTGTGTCACAATGGTTTTGGGGACTGTTAGGCTATTTTACCATAGGCTTTTGTGTACTGAAGGTCAGTGAAGGATAACACTAGGCCTAACATTGGTCTCTTAGCCCCAGCTATCGACTGTTTGAGGGCATGGCTACTTTGTATTCGAGTTTATACAAGCTACTCCACTACTGTACCTGCCAGTGCCAAAATGTGCAAGGCATTCTAGGTTATTTTACACCAACTCAGATTGCTTAAATAATGTGTAGGGCTGTGACAGAGACCTTAGCCCTAGGCAGTATCACAGGCCTGGGACTTAGCTTAATATCAGGGTGTTGCCAGCTAGCTCACTCTAGTTTTGTGTTTTTTTACTGAAGCGTAGCCAGCGTACGATAGCTATAACAATAAACGTGAGGCCTTAAGAAAAGGATTGGGGGCATAACGTAAGCTACGTAAGAGATCATTAAGATTGCTAACAGTCCCCCTTGGGTTTTTTTTTTAAAGAAACTTCCTCTGACTCTGTCATAACAGAACAACATCAGAGTGCTCAATATCATTCCATGTGAACACTCACAGTCACACGATGGTTGATAGAGATGGTTGTTTCGAATTAGAGTATTGATGGTGCAGTATGTTGTGGGGTCTATTGCTGCAGCTTACTGCTGTGCTATCTTAAAGCCTCTCAAAATCATTAGTGGAGGATGGTTGACTTAGGATTGTTGATGCACTTCTGCTTAATTCATTGTATTGGGTATACGCCCATCTTGATTTGTGGGCAGGCTTACTTGGGTCAATAATATGGCCTAGGCTGTAAATGACAATCAACATCAGTTTTTTCCCTGGCTGCAAATAATGAATTAATAAAATCCCCACTCTTATGATTGGAATGGACCCCTTGAAAATAGCTCTGGACCCCCTTAGATTCAGAGATGTGGATTTTTTAAGGGGTCTGAAAGCCTATGCTGCGTTCCCCCTAAATTTTTGGGCTTGGCGCTACCCCCTGCATACAGGGGGCTGATTTGTTATTATTGCTGTTCGGGGCTGATGGCTGCTTGTGATGGATTTTAATAGGCAGATCTGTTACAAACAACCCTTCCTGATTGTGTCCCTTCACATCTTGATAATTCAGCTCGATGAAGGAGTGGTTGGGTGTGGGGGGGGGGGAAGTGGGCTCAAAAAACGCAGGGTCCGACTGCCAATATCTTGAAATTGTATTTCGCAGATCAACAAAGTCTTCAAGCAACAAGCCTATTTGGAGGATCCGGGCATTCTCTGTATTCATTCCAACAGGCACCGAATCCATATGATGGAACCTTATTTTCAATTGTGACAGTAGCTAATAATGCTACCATGGTATGTGTTTTTTTCGTTTCCAATCACGATTTGAACCAGTGATTTTATTCCATACATCCAATTGAATCCATTTAAATTGATTCAAGTTTTGAAGACATCCCCTTGAAATCCCGTTTGAACAGATTCTATTCACCAACCCTGAGTTCTACTACTCTTTCTTCCAACAAAATACAATATGACTTTGACATCCGCCACGCTGCACAGGTTAGCTTATAGATTGTTACAGTGAGTTAATTATTTATTGTGGATTCTTTTCCATTTATTACCTACTCTTAAAATCAATGAGCGATCAATGTCCGTCGCAATATTGACCTTCTATATATGCAACCATCGCTCACTGCTACCCTCCATATGTTAATAAAGCAGTTCATTATTTCTTATCCGCCAGTACAACTGTCATCACGGGACTACAGTATCTGCAAGCACGATCATTGTCAAAAAAAGGACCCTTGTTGCAACAGACAGATACAATGAAGTTGGGTAAACATGCACTAGTTACTCGCATGCTGTGCACAGTACAATGGTTGGTGCCTAGCTCTTCCTGACACTCCCTGACTCACACTATCCGGTGTATTGCGGTTGCGTCATATAATTGATGACAAGTTCAGAGTGTGTCATAGCCTTTAATGGTCAGTCCCAGTGGACTCTGCGACCTGTTGGGGACGCGCCCGTTGAATGTGTCATTTTGGATTGTAGAAAATAGAAGCTGACCTACTATAGGGGCTCCTCCGAGAATTGTAAAGCATCTGAGTGAGTGGCTCGATGTGTCAATGTACATGAATAGTATGACCCACCTAATGACCATGTCTTCACAATATCATTTATTTGAGTGAACTGAGGTGCGTGTCAATGTCATGAAACTGTATGACCCACCATTGACAATGGCTCCACGATCCAGGACCCAACCACCTTTCTGGGAACCTGGGGGAGCGGAGGAAAAGTTTAAGTCAAGGTGACTGCTCAAGCCAACTGCACAAGACTTAATGCCATATATCCCGTAAAAACCCCAGTTCCAGTAACCCCAGAAAATCCACTGCATTTATGCGGGAAACCATGAAGTAAGTACATGAACCAAGTACAGCCACCTAAGGAAGAACGTCTGAGAAAGTGTTTGCTGGCAAAGTGTCATGATACCACTGTACCATTCTCTGCCCAAGTGGTATGTAACCGCCTCTGTCAGCATGTGCTTCATGAGAGGAGATTGAACAATGTTTCATCAACGGGGAATCTTCAATCTTCCAGCTTGTCAACATACAATCTGGACGAGATCAGAGCGAGAGTCCAAGAATCACTGAAGTCTTGAGGAATGATCACAAGCGAGCTCTGCAATCCTACGCATACAAGGTAAGGTTAATAATCAGAAGTCTGCCTATTCCTCCTGATAAACCGATTTTATGGACGCAAATTGACACTTCCCTTGTTGTCTGCATGAATGAAATTCAGGAAGAGACTAGTGGTCACTATGGCGTGTGTTGTGTTGAGTGTGCGTTTGTATGTAATGGGGAACCGACGGTAAACATAAAGGTTTTACACCAGTCAATCAACTGGTACCACAACAAACGAGGAATACCTCGGTAGAATAGGGATTGAGGGCGCTCTCTGCACCTCCCCTCTCGGGGAATGTGCTGTTGAATCATTTGAGCAACTTCCTCGTTTGCGTTTAGAAAGTCTTACCACGCTGACAACACGTGGTAACGTTTGGTTATTAATTATATTTTACAGAACCTCGTTCGTGCGGTAGATAGATGTTCAGGTATAAGCATTACCTCGGTGGCCATTGTAAAAGTCGTATCGCCTGGCTTATTCGGAGGGATACGAATTGGATATGGAAATAAGTACGTTCCGCGTTGGGTGTTTAAAAAACACACTACCTGTTTCCCACCATAGACAAGTATTGGTGTGTGGGTTCTCGTGTGTGTGGCGTGTGTATGTTGTGTGTGGGTGTGCGGGTGTGTGCGGTGTGTGTGTGGTGTGTGTTGTGTTGTGTGTGCGTGTGTAATTGTGTGGGTTGTGGCGTTTGTAAATGGTGGAACCAACCGAAATCGTGTTTCCGGTGGCCGGGTAAACACAAAGGTTTTACACGGTCAATCGAGGCTTTGTCACCACCAAACAAAAACGAGGGACTACCTCGGTTAGAATAGGGTATTGCAGGGCGCTCTCGCACCATCCCGTCGGGCGAACATGTGCTGTTGAATCAATGTTGAGCAACTTCCTCGGTTATGCCGGTTTAAGAAAGTTTTACCACGCTTACACACATGTGTAAGTTTTGTTATTAAGTAAATTTTACAGACACACTCGTTTCTCCAGGGAGCGTTTCAGGTATAAGATACCTCGGTGGACCATGTGAAGCGTCATATATCTGGCTTATTCGGATGGATATGCTTTGGATATGGGAATAAGTACGTTTCCTCGTGGGTTGAGTGTTAAAAAAACACACTACCTCGTTTCCCACCATCGACAAGTAGAGGTGTTGTGTGTGGTGTTGTGTGTGTATGTCACACTTTCTCCGGTAGCAGGATGTTCTCACAAAACGTGAGGCCGATTATGAACAAATTTTTTGTGTGTAGCAACGGGGATGGGTGTACACGATCTGGTTAGATTTTGGGCAGCAAAGTCCATCAATTAATGATGGGTAAATTAAGTATGTAATTTATTGTTAAAGCCTCTGATCAAATTACCCAACTCGGTATGTGCTACAAGGATGTAATTTGGCAATGTAGGGACCTGGATGACAGGAAGATGAACTGATTCGATTTTCACAGCCGGTATATGCCTAATAATGTGAATTTTTTCAAGTTGTCAGATTTCACGGAACTGTGATGTGGTCTACATGGTTCCCGAGAAATTTAAAAGGTTGAGTCGGGTCACTGGAGTCCCTTAATATGTCTAATTTGCAATATTCATGCAATTTTTGAAAGTTTTTTGGATTTCCCACAAAACGGGTAGATGTGATCCCCCTTTGATCCAGATCATTTAGTTTCATTTGGAGGTCATTTAATGTGCCGAATTTGCATAATATATTCCAAGCTCCATCCTTCACAGATATTCCTTCCCGATTATTACGGCCAAAAACATTTTTTTTGACCCCTAGTGACCTTGAATGACCTTTAATTGACATGGCAGTTTTCATGAAAATTTGTAACTCTCCATGGATACATCCACTCCTAGGAGCTTTTGCATTCTGATGAAATGGCCAATTGGCCAAAATATCAAATTTCACAAATTTTCTTATTTTTTTTATTGTTTTTCTCTTCAACATTATGAAACCAAAAAAATATGGTTCATGTACTCCCCATAAACATACACACCACAAAACTAATTTCGCACCTGATCAGACCAACTGTTTCTGGAATTATCGTTTTACAAAGGTTTTCAGACTTCCCCCTGGTGACCTCAGATGAAACCTCTGACCTGACCACAAACACAATAGGGTTCATGTACTCATCATGGGGAACACACATACCTAGTATGAGCTTCATCCATCTGGGTGGGGTCGCGTTTCGTGTTTACAAGCCAAAATTGGCCAAACATCAAATTTTCACAAATTTTCTCCTATTTTTGGACCAAAAGTCACCACAACCTCTACAACCTACACAAAAATCAATAGGTCCTTACTCCCCATACAAAGCTATACACCTACTTTTCAACTTGATCAGACCAACCATTCTGGACTTAATAGGTTTACAAGGTTTTCAGACTTTGACCCTCGGTGACCTCAGATGGACCTCCGTCCTACCCAAACAATAGGGTTCATGTACTCACATGGGAACCACCTACCAAGTATGAGCTTCATCCATCCGTGTAGGGTCGAGTTAGGTTTACAATCCAAAATTGGCCAAAGATTCATTTTCAAAATTTCCCCATTTTTCCTAAATACCAAAATTCACTCCCGACCTGAACTAAAACCATAGGGTTCCTGTAATTCCCATAAGAAAGCTATACCCCTAATTTAAATTTGATCAGACCAACCATTCTAAGACTTATCGTGTTACAATGGTACAAGGTTTTCAGACTTGACCTCTGGTGAACCTCATATGACCTCTGACCTGACTCAAAAACAATAGTGGTCATGTACTCATCATGGGGAACCCACATACCAAGTATGAGCTTCACATCCACCGGTGTGGTCGAGTTATCGTGTTACAACCAAATTGGCCGAAAATATCAAATTTTCACACAACTTTCCATTTTCTAACCAAAATTCACTCCCGACCTAAACCAAAAACAATAGGGTTCCTGTACTCCCCATAAGAAACTATACACCTAATTTCACCTTGATCAACCCAACCATTCTGGACTTATCGTTTTTATACAAGGTTTTCAGACTTTGACCTCTGGTGACCTCGATGACCCTCTGACCTGACCCAAAAACAATGGTTCATGTACTCATCAATGGGGACACACATACCAATTATGAGCCTGACCTACTCAGACCTGATCAAGTTACGTGTTTACAAGCTGGCGCACACACACACACACACACGACACCACACCACACACACCACCACACACACACCCACACACACACACACGACGGCTTGCATAGATTCCTTCCTCTGACTTTCGTCAAGGAATAAAATTGTTACCTCCATGTGATGCATCCACTCCTAGAACATACTTGGATTCCAATGAACACGCCTAATGTATTGCGAAAAAGCTATTAAATTAAACTTTTGACCCCGGTAACTAACTACCAACGTAAGTGTCCCATCGAAGAGGGAGTTGGTGTCCCTCCTCCATGAGGCACACAAAGATCACATATCCAAAATAACCGTTTCTATTTTTTTGGCCCGTAACTCCTTAAATAAAATAAGCACATTTTATTCCAGACTCAACCTTTAACCCATGACCACCCTACAGAGGTCAAATTGAGGTCCAGAGTCACACACATCTGTCAACAATTTATGCACAATGGTGAACTTCCAGCCTTCACAGGTATTCAATTCTCGATTATCGCCAGAAAACAGTTTTGACCCCTTAGTGACCTTGAATGACCGACCGTCATGACGTTACAGTTTTTCAGTGAAAATTGTAACTCTCCATGTGATACAATCCACTCCTAGGAGCATTTTTGGCATTCTGATGAACACCCCTAGTGCTATTGCCTAAAAAGTAGCCAAAATCCGTTTTTGAGCTCAAATTGACCTTTAATGACCTCGAGACATGACCCTTTTCCTAAAACCAGAAAGCCAAAAGGCTTAGTGATTCCTTTACTGATTCTGTCAACCAATAGCCAGACACATGGACAAATGGGAAGATACGTAACCCCAGCTCGTTATAGGCAACATAACTTCTGACAACTTTCCTATCTTTACCAACCACTAATTCGGGTGCCTGTACCCTTGGTAGAAAAGCTACACACTAAATTTCGAGGTTTTCAGACTTTGACTTCTGGGAACCTTAGTTACCCTCCGACCTGACCCCAAATAGTAGGGTTCAATGGACTCATCATGGGAATACACAAACCAAGTAGAGCCTCATTCACATCCGCCCTTTAGCCAAAAACAATAGGGTTTATGTACTCCCCATAAGAACAAATACACAACTAATTTCAACCTGAGGCAGACCAACTGTTCTGGACTTAATCGTGTTTACAAGGTTTTCAAGACTTTGAGCTGTGTTGACCTCAGATGTCTTCTGACTTGACCCCAAAACCAATAGGGTTCATATACGCATCATGGGGAACAATCCTACCAAGTATGAGCTTCATCCATCCAGGGTGGGGTCAGTTATGTGTTTACAAGCCAAATTGGCTAAATAATCCAATTTTTTCCAAATTGTTTATTTTCGATCAAATTCACTTCACTCCTGACCTGACCAACAGCATAAGGGTTTCTGTACTCCCCATAAGAAATCTTTACACCTAATTTCAACTTGATCAGACCAACAATTAGGACGTATCGTGTTATACAAGTTTTGCAGACTTTGACCTCTGTGACTCAGAAGACCTCTGACCTGATCTAAAACGATAGGGTTCATGTACTCATCATGGGGAACCCCCGCCAGTATGAGTTTCATCATCCGGTGGGTCCGAGTTTATCGTGTTTACAAGGCCAAATTTTGGCCGAAATTATCAAATTTTTCAATTTTCTCAACCAACATTCACCCCCCCGACCTGAAACCAGAAACCATAGGGTTCCTGTACTACTCCCCATAAGAATGCTATACACTTATTTCAACTTGATCGACCCAACCCTTCTGGACTAGCGTGTTTACAGGTTTTCAGACTTTACCTCTGGTGACCCCGCTCAGATGACGCTCTGACCTGACCCCAAAACAATCGGGTGTCCATGTACGCATCATGGGAACACACTTACCAAGTATGATCTTCATCCGTCACATTGACCTCCTGGTGACCTCAGATGAACCTCTGACCTGCCCCCAAAACATTAGGGTTCTGTCTCATCATGGGGAACCCACTACACGTATGCAGCTTCCATCCATCGAGGTGGGGTCAATTTATCCGTGTTTACACAAGCCAAAATTGGCAAAAATTATCGAAATTTTCACAAATTTTATATTTCGACCAAAAATTCACCCCGACCTGGACAAAAACAATAGGGTTCCTGTCTCCCCATAAGAAAGCAATCACCTAATTTTCACTTGACAGACCAACATTCTGGACTTACGTGTTTACAAACAAGGTTTCAGACTTTGACCTCGGTTGACCTCAGATGACCTCGACCTGACCACAAAACATATGTTCTGTACTCATCATGGGGGAACCCCCATACAAGTATGAGCTTCAATTCATCCAGTTGGGGTCATGTTTATCGTGGTTACAAGCCAAAATTAGCCAAAATTCGAATTCTCGCACAGATTTTCACTTATTTTCGAGACCAAATTCACTCCGACCTGAAAACCAATACCAATAGGTTCCTGTACTCCCCATAAGAAAGCTATACACAAATTTCAACTTGACAGAACCAACAATTCTGGACTTATCGTGTTTTACAGGTTTTCAGACGTTGACCTCTGTGACCTCAGATTACCTCTGACCTGCACCCCCAAAACATAGGGGTCAATGTACTCATCTGGAACACCATACCAAGTATGAGCTGCATCCATCCAGTGGGGTCGAGTTATCGTGTTTACAACAAAATTTGGCCAAAATAAGCGAATTTTCACAAATGTTCTATTTCGACAAAATTCACTCCCGACCTGAACCAAAAACACATAGGGTTCCTGTACTCCCCATAAAACGCTACACCCCATTTCAACTTGATCAGACCAACCATTCTGGACTTATCGTGGGTGGGGGGGGGGGGGGGGGGGGGTTACAAGGTTTTTAGACTTTGACCTCCTGTTGACCTCAGAGGACCTCGACCTGACCCAAAAACAATAGGGTTCATGTACTCATCATGGGGAACACACATACCAAGTATGATCCTGACTATACCCATACCTGATCAAGTTATGTGTTTTTACAAGCTGTGCGTCACACACCCACACCACACACACACACACACACACACACGCCCCACACACACACACACACACACACACGACGTGACGCATAATTCCTCTGACTTCGTCAGGAATCAAAAATGTACCCTAGATGGGTTACACCCTTCTTGAAATATAAACAATATCAGGAAAGGTCACTGGCAGTTGTTGCAGGAAACATACTATGTGGGGCAGTTATATCCCATAAGTGACCTTGCATGACCTTTGTGACATATGGTTTTCATGGAAAATGTTTCCCCCACCATGACTACACCCTTGCCTGAAATTTCACATGACCAGGACATGTCAGTGGAGTTGTCTCCAAAAATATTTTTTTTCGTCCATAAGTGACCTTGAAATGACTTTGATGACACATGTTAGTTTTTATGAAAAATGGTTACTACCTCTGATGAGATGCCCGCAGTCCTACAAGCATTATTATGTATCCAAAAGTATACTGGCAAAAAAACCAGTTTTTTATCCCCGTTGACCTTGATGACCCTATTTTTACGCTGAAATCTATCAGTTCACTAACCTCCATATCCGCATCTATTGCCAAACCAATCCCCATAGTCACCTCGGTTCACATCCTTAATCTTGTTAACAAACCTAAACAATAACTGACATAAAATAGGCTAATTACCAATACTTATTTGTGACTTGCGTGCCCAAAATTTAATCATATCGTGTTCACCCAACCCCGAGCTAAACCCGTAAAATTTGTCGCATTGCACTTGCCCGTTCGAAAAAAGATATCCTGCCTTCTCACGAGGAAGTGTGACACACCATACACACACACACACACACGCCACACACCCACACACGCCAATGACCACAAGTCTCTCCTAAATTTCATTCATTTCGAGACAAAAACCTGTAATGCTGTCCTATTGTTTTGTGTTTAAACTGACTGCTATGTACTTCCAAAAGTGCGTAGCAAACTTGCTCATTTGAGGAACATTTCGCGAGCTACATACACCACTATTTCGAACGCTGTATATATATATATATATATATATAATATATATATGAATTTAACACTATTTTTTCAGAATCATACTGTGGTCCCTACCAACACATAACCATTGTCACCTGCTTATTTACATATATCACAATTCTTATCACTTCAATCTTGAGGCAGTCTGGTCCCCGTCCAACATTCTCGAAATCAATTGTGTCATTCCCTAATCTCGGTCGACAGACCTCCACAGACTTTGCCCAGCGGCAACACAATTACAGCGAAGGCAACTCGCTAATCAGCGGAAAAAAGTAGAATTAACAATGTTTGAAATGGCAGTGACAGACACACTAAAACATCCAGACATTCGGCCATGTTACCCGCTGAGTCAGGAGAGGCGTTAGCACAATAATTGCACTTGGTAATTGCAGGCATCAATATGGAATGTTATCACCCATCTTGTTGTCATATGGTATGGTCATTACGCTATAATATATTGCAGATATGTTGCTCAGGTCACCAATTACAGTTTGAAATGTTTATTGAAAACCCGGAACATTTCCTCCCCCCCCCCCCCCCTATTTGGAGGATCGGGCATTCTCTGATTCATTCCAACAGGGTCACCGAATCCATGACTTGAGACAACTGAATTAAAAGCTGGTTCCACATGGCAAGGCATGGGTTGCAGGCATGAATGCAGGGGTTTGTGTACGCCAGAGTGCAGACGTGACTGTTGTGTTTCCGTGGGCATAGGCCCAATATTAAGCCTCGTCCTCAGTTTCATCTTTGAATTTTTCCCATTTTGTCGGTGTGATACTTATAGAGTATTGACAATCTTTGTGCGTCACCATGATGCGGTTTCGGTCCACATTATACAGGTATGGTTTTTTTGTGCGCACCAGTTAGTTCTCGATGAGCTCCTCAGTCTGCTCGCTGGATCAGCCATTTGATCCCTAATCATATTCAACAATTACAGTAATTGTGCTGTACAAACAGGAATCACAGTTTGCTGAACAACTCCATTCTACAACCAGCCAGAACATGCATTGTCAAATGTGGGTGGGTCCTATTCGATTAAGTGTAAATTGACGCACCCATCAGTCACTTAGATGATGCATTACAATTCCTTGACCATGACCCACTAATAAGCCAACTTTCTCCATTATTTTCTACATTAGTTGAGTGGAAGTGGAATAGTCATTAGGGGGAGAGAGTGACGCACATGGGCTTGCTCCAGATTGACAGTAAGGGAGCTTAGAATTTCTATGTCCGGGCGATTGCAACGGCAACGGTTGATGTAATGTTGACACCCTATGTGAATTGCAAACAAACCTCACCAACTGCCAATACAAATTGATCACGACGGAGTAACTCACTCTATGTTGTCCCTACGACTGACTTGGTCTCAGCGGTGGCTATTCAAACAGACTCTAAACAATGGATTCAGGGATGTTACGGTCAATACTCAACACGCACAATTCCTAAGATGCGCGCTTTTTCTACAATATATGCAACTGCACATTGGAATGTCGTAGATTAGACATCTAAAGCGCTCTCACTGCAAGGACAGCGACGTGGTTACACAACATGGGAAACATCAAGTCATACGTTTGTTAGATCGCGTCCCCGTTGTGAAATCTGGAGAACAATGACCCACAGTGACACAGTCCACACTCAACTGACCATGCCCCAGGGTATGGGTTTTGCTATCATGTGATCGTGGCGTTCATTTATTATGTAGGCATGCAATTGACATACTGTAGGGTGATGAGTGGTTTTTGTTCACTGTACCGTCGCTCCACGGTGTCTCTCATCCGTACGCTCCTGATAGTCATCGGTTTCCGACCTACCGGACCCATCGCCGTAGTTAGTATGGGTAGCTGTCCTTCAGGGTACCGACCTCCTCATCACTGTCCTTACTGTCCTCTGTCGCCTCCATGGTGACTCACTGTGGAGTGGGGAAGGAAGCGAGTCTCGGGTCCATTGTGCGAGAAAATCTTTTGTGTGAAAATAATGTTCAAATGAGACAGAGACAGACAGCTGAATGACCTCAAGCTAACAACTAGATGCAATCACCTGCTGCACCATGCATAGACATCATTTTAATGTTCGGAGATGACTGTAGCTGAGGCAGCTACTGTTGGGAGAAGGGGTGGAGGAGGGGGCAGGGGTGGAGGAGGGGTGTAAAACAAGAAAGACACTGATACTGATGAGGATGTGTAAGTATACAGGACCTCTAGCAGAGCTGAAATTGTGGTCCCCCCGCCCCCCCGTCCTCCCCAAAATCGAACCGGAAGTTTGCTTGCAATTGCATCACTGATACCAATCTTTGGCATTCTCCCCCCCCCCCCTCCACCCCCAAAAAGAAATATAATACAAAACATATTCTCTACATGTGAAGCCTAATTCAGGACTTCTTGTAGCCAAACATAGATGTTTGCAAACCTTTCCAGGTGGTCTCTGCACTTTACTGATATATTGTTGTGGTTATTCCGCTGTAAAATAGTTCACAAAATTCCCCGACCAAGGCATGGGCAAGAGCTACATTTAACTCCAGGCTGACTCACTCGTCTTCTACACCAAGGCCTAGAAATTAGCTAATGGGGGGAGCTAGTGCAATCTTTACCAAAATTAAAACTATGCCAATAATCATGAGAACAGACGAATGAGTACTTAATTAATTACATGGAACAATGAAAGGGTCCCGGCTAATAACCTTTTAGATGGAGGCCCCGAGTACAGTACAGTACTTTACACCTCAGCTGGCTATAAAACTAGCACTCCAACCGAAGCAGCGGCAACACCTTCTCTTTGAAGAGCCATTACCAGCTCCGCTCTTGAGGAGCCACTAATTTTGGCAGGTCCGTTTTAATTGCAGAGGCATCTTCACAGAAACAAAAACACCTCACGGGGGATTGATACATGGTCTCTGGATAGAAACTAGTTATAAGTATTAGAATCCATGAACGTGTGGTTTGTTAATCTGGCGTGCTAGGAACACTCACTCTCATTGCAATATTGCCCCCCTCACGTACACGTTAGTTTTATCACCAAATCTAGCAGCCTGCAAATGAACAGAACCCAAAACTGGCCACCCCACCCAGATCCTCTCGAATGTTGGGAGATTAGTTCCAACTTTGCTAATTGTATAAAAGTTCTAAAGCATGCAAGTGTGAAGAAGGAGGGTTGGCCAGTTCGGTTCTGCATATTTGCCAGGGTTGCTGGAGTGTTGTAAACCAGTAACACTAATGTTATACGGGCAAGTAAATACAGATAGTAGATGCCCTCAGTGGCACTATTCAGACCCAGCACTACTCTTTTTTTTCTGACAGCTTTTAGAGATTGATTGTTTGATTGACTGATGTATGTTAATATGACATATTCCAAATGCCACAAATGTCTCAAGGGGAAAAATGGCAAAAAACAGACCAAAGAGTCAATCAGTAATCAGTCCCTAAAAATACCTACAGTAGCATGCGGGATCTTTGAAAACCGACATGCCTTTCCACTAAGCCATCAGATCGTAATCACGAGGATTAGATGGAAAATTTTGTGGAAAACTTTTTCCTTTATTGCTGCAGCCCGCAAGGGTGCATTTGCACCTGCATAAAACCGTAGCACAACCAGCCAATGGTTGCCTGCAACAAAAAACAGTTGACAAACTGCTCATTGCATGGGTCTGCAAGATTTGAAGCGCAAGGCTATTAGAATATGGAATAACAATATATTATACAACGGCCGAAGACATTGGTACATTTACAAATTCACAAGGAGGGGTGGTGGGGGGGCAAAAAAACCCCAAAGTACTCTGTGAACAATATGGCCTGACGGTCTCACTGCTTCACACAGAACGGGGAGAAACGTAGTAATATTCGGCTGCAAGTGACCTGTGCTATAATCCAAGTAATAAGGAGAGGTTGACACTGGCGAATGTGAAAAGGAATACATAGTGTTTTGTATTGATCATATAAAGATACAATGATAGCAGAGAGAAGTAGTCGAAATATAGACTGGATACAAGTGCATGCAACTGACACTCCAGGACATCTTTCAACAAGGTTTGGGCCATTCTGACAGTTGCTGACTGATGTTCAACCGCAGTGATCGAATGAAAGACTCGGCGAACACGTCGCTGGAGTATGGAGCAATATGGATTCCTGCAGCGTGCCTCGCAACAACTAGGCGATACTGAACAGCACTCTCCGAACGCGTGTAAGGGAAATATATCAGAGAATAGATCAGATGATATCAGTCAATGTTCAGTTTCCAGCAGCGTGTTCTGGGAACCAGCATCGTTTTGGCAGCAATACATTGGCACCCAAATTGGGAGAATGGACGGCCACACCCGAAAATAGGAATTAGCAAGCGAAAGAAAAAGGGCCACAGAGCATTAATTTCCCATATGAACATCAGGGTAGTGAAATATTGTCTATTTGCGGGAGGGGGGGGGGGGGGGGGGGGGGGGGGGGGGGAAGAGACTCTGCAACAGCAATTGGATTGATGGGGAAATGAACAGTACAGGTTCACCATGTGTTCTAGTTGCACCAATTGACCATGAATTGCAGAGGGGAGGGGCGAGGGAAGCGCGATGGGGATGAGCATACAGTTGGAGAGGCCCCCGGATTTACCCTCATATCCCTACTTCAGAGGACTGCTAAAAAATTACAATAAAAATTGTGGTGGGGGGCATTTGTAGCACAATAAAAACCTCTCAAACACATGTGTACAGAGCTGTAATTTGGATAACACGTCTGCCATTAGTGAAATCTTGAATGGGTTTGATAGTGTCTCCACATGCTGGGGTCACTATAATTGCATATTTTCAAAAAAATGTTTTGTCGGATTTCTAAAAAATTTGGTAGGAGAGAACGACATTTGGTCAAGTTTGGGTAATGCATGCAATTCTCCCAACTTTGTCGAAATCAAATTAGGCCGACCCCAGCAATGCATGTTTATCGGAGATGCACCTTCGAACAAATCTGGACTATTTGAGATTGCATGATGCCAAGTTTCCAGCTCGCGATTACAAGGGTTGGAGCCTTGGAGGTTATTGAATTGAACATAGCTAAAGTCTTCCGGCACTGGGGCAGCAAGAGAGGGTCAAAGCCGAACCCATAAATCTCTGTGAAAGTGGGGTCAAATAATTCAACAAAGGAAGAACAGCTGAATAAGCATTGCACCACAAATCCCAACAGTGTGATGTCAGAATTATTTATTATTGTGTTAGGTACAGTATACTTCGGGGGACACTAGGACAATAATACACATCCTCTCCCTATTGGGAAGAATTGATGATGCAAGTTTCAAAGGCAATTGAGCCAAATGTATGGTCAATTTGAGTATAATGGGAACCAAGGGCTATTCAAGTCCATTCATTTGGAGTACGAGGAGTGCATTACAATACTTCACTGAAAAGTGCATCTAACAAACACAACACTCCAATGTCACGTATGCTGGCCTGTGGACAAGAGGCATCACGCATCACTGATAATGGGGGAATATCTGGCAGGAAACCAGACCTGAAACAAGGATAAAGGCGACTGGCAACCGTGCTTAACTAATCTAACTAAACTAAAGCATAATAAAAATGGTGTGGTGTCATCAATTTAAAGAGCAAGAAACTCATGTACTGCCCATATGTCAGCGCCTATGTGATATTTGCAATAGCACCTAGACCTGTCATATTTTTTCTTCAGGCCCTGGGGGGCGGTTGAGGGTGAACTATATGTATCAGGGACCTCATGAAGAGATTCTCTTTCTGAACGTTGTTCAGCGAACAAAAATTGGTTCAATTTAGGTTTTCCATTGATTTTACCTTTACCTTACCCCAAAACAATTGGACTATTTTAACAACAACCATGACTAACTCCTCTTCTGGTGAGAAAAGCACAATTATTGTGGAAATTACAGTCTCCTTACACTATACACGCGGGGATAACCTTCATCACCAAGAAAGTAAGTTCCCGTCCTATATGCTAGCTATAATATAAGAGGTACTGTATCTCCCCTGATAAATGTAATCAAGAGGGATCGTAATTACGCTAGATTATGCATTTAACTACCGAAAAGAGGGCAGGTCCATCGTTCTATTGCGAAGTATCCTAGACATGTGAGCCAATTAAATTGATCGGTTTCCATGTGATTAACAAAAGTAGAGCCTGGAAGCAGGGAACAGGACAAGTTTTAATTTCCTCACATTTGTTTCAATGAACTGCAGCAAACATGAACGATGGCACGAGCTGGCAACCCTTCACTCAGTAGTAGAGCATACCAGACATTACATATTCCATGCCGCACAAAAGACCTGCGTAACGGAACCACCATTATTTCTGTCACTGTCCTCTCCTCAACTTCCTCAAGAGAACTAACGCGAAAAAGCGGGCAGAATTTATATTCAGCGGAAAAAATGTTGAAAAAAAACAAGAACTTGACCAAAGCAGGGGTGCACATGCACTGCAATTAAGTCTACATAGCAAAACTACTTGAATGACCTGGCTAGATCCCCACAGAAGCCTAAAGGGGCCGTCACCCTACGAGGATATCGTGTCGTGCACATCCAATATTTTGGTTGAGAATTGAAATGTTTACCAGGCCTAGTGATGATGCCTAAAACAAACACATTGGATGAAGAACTCATTTCGCTATTTGCCAAACCATTTGGATGTGCAATAGGGCTGCTCTATTTTCGATATTCACATACCGTATTCATTCCCCTAAACGCCCATCTCCCTAACTCCCACCCAACTTTTTTGCAAACTTGTAAATATTAAAGTCGATATGCACGGCCCGGAAAGCCTGGAAATATTTTCTGTTTCCATGCCGCCAGTCCCAGCACTATTGTACGATTCATTTAGTGCATACCGCCATAACAAACACGTGGTATTAAAACCGAATCGCTCGAGCGCTCGCCAAGCGCCCGCTCCGCGATAACAATTGTGGCCTGTGGACTCGCGTATACCCTACGGTAACTCATTTCCATGATGAATGAATGGAGTGATGAACATTTTAACCACCGGATACACCGATTATAATCATCAGTTCCAGCAATGATTTTATCCCGTTCACAATCAAATTCCAAGCCTTGTCTTGCTTCGTAATCCAATGCCAAATCGAGACAATGGTTACGTGGTGGCATGCAGTATGTGCCCGTACGCTTGTATTACCATAGCCTATTTGTAGTTTGAGCGTGTTACCTTGTATAGCGCAGATTCATAATAGCCCTACACAACTAGTTATGTTACGGCTGAATGAAGAATCGTCTTTTGTGATTTTCATTTATCGGGAAGGGCGGGTTGGGGCGAGGGTGGATACACGGCTGTGGAAATAGGTCAAGACATTGTCTGCTTCAACCTTGCGATGTTTTGGAAGTGTGTTTACATACATGTCACTCTCTCCTACAGAACCCCAACTCGAATACGAACAAACTATACAAAACGCTGTAAAGTTATCCTCTCGTAAGCGCCCATCCTGGAACTTTACACGCCCTGGGCGTTAGCGGAATGAATACGGTTTTTCTTTGCTTCATTGAGCTGAAAGATTCATCGTACGAAAACTTTTGTGTTTTTTTTCCGATAAACACGCGTCATTCAGGAATTTTTGTTCGTTTCAATTTTTCCTTCAAATTTTCTCGATTTCGATAAGGTATTGCTATGAAGATCACTAAATTATGACATTATCACACACATTACCCTCTTCTCCCAGGTCAGCCTGACATCTAAGTGATTGTGGTAGCAAAATGATGGAAAATGGTTGTAGTGTGACAGGCCTTGAGCTTACACAGAGGGACAGCAGATTAGGGATAAAATGAATCTTAGGCTGGTAGGAGGAGCCAAATTGGGGAGTTTTTAATGACGCGAACTGAATTACAACAACAACATGATACTAATACATCACCAACCCCCCCCCCCCTCCCTCATTTCCTACCTGGGCCTGTGTCACCAAAGGTTGAAAGGTTCTTTGCAGTCATTGTTTTATTGGGAAGAATTTGGCAGAGAATGAGGCAGGCATAATGCACCATGAGGCCTTGGAAAATGTATAAAGTGGAGGGGGAATGGGGTGAACAAAGCCCTATTGTCCCCATATCTAGGAATCCAAATACCCTTCCCCCACCCTCTTTTCCCACCCAAAAACCTTTTTTCATTGGGCGAAACATCTGCGGGTCTTCCAGTGGACATGAACAGGACATATTTCAGACCTACAGTGTCTATGAACTTTGACACCAACCCCTATCAATAAGGGCTTCCTGTGAGGTTAAAAGTTTCACAGTGTCATTTCTGCCCTGTGCGCTGGGGAGATTCTCATATTGTAACCCGAATGATACCAAATCAGATGTGGAACAGAGGATTGGAAAATAAAATGATGACTAATTAACGAGACTACCAGAGCAAAGTGACAAATTCCAGCCTTCCTGTTTCTCAACTCTGCAGCCATAGCCAGCCAGGGATAGGCTTGTTGGATTCGAATGATGTGGGTGAAATTAACTCACTCAATTTTACAGTGACCATCATGACATAAAGGTATGTTAGTCCCAGGCAAATGGGTTGCGGCAGGAAAATTATCTGATGAAGATAGAACAAGCCAGAGTAGGCGATTATTACATGGGATATTCTCAGGGTGCACTCAAAAAAGCAATTTAACATCCATACACAACAAGCTGATAGATAATGCTATCAAATATATGACATATATTAGGATCCTTTTACTACTGACCAGTGGAAGAGAAGGGCCAATGGAACAGTAGCTCCCCTGGTATGTATAATTGAGTCATAAATGGCATTTTGGGACATTTAACATTAAACCGAAAAATTGAACAAACCCAAAGGTCATTGAGCTTATTATGACCCTGATTTCACTGAATGAAACAGCCTAGGACCCACACGAGATTGGGCCCGAAATTCGCAAACACCCTCAATGGACCACTGCCCAAGGACTGGTTCATTTACGTTCTGAAATGTAGCTTGTAAAGAAAATTGATTGAAGCTGTAAGAGGAAATGCATTCCAAGCACTATGGGTGTAGTGGTGTGAAAATGGTGGTTGAAATGTGGCCATAATAGGGCATAGGACCTTGGACCAAAAATCTTGAAACCCCAACATTACGGAATTTACACCATAATGATGACCAAACGTTAGACCCACTGTGCACTGAATTTCTAGCATTGTGTGACCTGTGTATTGTAAGGATACTGTCCAACGCTCCATGTGGAGCCAAACGGACAGGACATCAGGTGTGTGACGGGATGGGAAGAAAGACAGTCCCCGATTCATCTGCCTGAGATGCTCCAATACCCGTATCTTGAAGTTGACTGTTATCTGTGATGGTGGTCCTTCCTGTGGCAATTTAATTCCAGTCAACACTAGTTTTTGCAAAAGCGTATTTATAACAGTCCTTGTTTGCGGCTAAGCTGTCTGTACGTTACAGTGAGTGGGCCTGGAAGGATGGGGGGTGGCAGAAGGAGGTCGTCCAACCCGGAAGAGGCAAAAGACCAAGCCGTCCTTCCGCAGAATGATCAAATTCTATTGCAGTTCTCTGTCTTTCAAAGAAGTTCCAGCCCAGGTCAACAATGCATTGCACCAACACTGCTGGATCTTTCCGTAACAATTGGTGACAAAGCGCGCCGCCCGGCTTGACTATCTCTATTTGTTACAAAGTCATTATTATAGGGGGTCCCAACAGAAGAGGCATACGCCAACTGTGGACTAACTAATGCCATATAGGCTGCTTGTTTACTTTCTCTAGTACAAGGAAAAAGATTTCTTTAATGAAACCTATTTGTTTTTAGCAGTCGCCGTGATTCGATTGATGTGGTACGCGCCAAGTAAAGGTTGTAGTTATATCAACACCCAGATGAGAATGAAATTTGGTTTCACCCAGCATATGACCTCGGTTTCATAGTTCAATAATTTTGGCCCTACTAGTCATGGGTAGCCTGTCATCACAAAACACTTTTTGGGGTTGTAAGTGTACCTGGCCACTCTCCTTTTGCCACTTAGTCCAAGGTATGCAGGTCCAGTTTGGAGTTGGACTGACTCAGACTTATTTTGGATTGACTATACACCACACAATCTCCGCAAAAATTGCGAACGTCGGATTAAATTCTGGGGGAGGTCAATTGATGAAGGTGAGGAACAGCAGGGGTCCTAAAACAAGTGCCCCTGTGAACGCCAGCACTTTAACTGAACTTCTGTCCAAGTGGAGTTCATTATCGCCCCAAACAACGACCCTCTGCTTACGACAACGTCGGAACCTTGCTAAAGCCATCTATTTCATTTACCGCGAACACCTAGTGACAACGTTTGAAGCATTAAGCGATGTATTCGGCACAGAATCGAAGGCTTTAGTAAAAATCCGTTATGATCAAGTCAGTTTTGCTACCTTAGTGTTGATGGAGTACGCTAAGAAGTCATGGGTAGTTAGTATGAGTGTTTTCACAAGAGTGATTGCTTCTAAATCCATGTTGTTTTTTAGTGAGTACAGAATACTGGCGAAGTGTTCATAATTTGGGAATGCAAAATATGCTCTAACATTTTACAGCTTATAGCTGAAAGGGAAATGTCCGGTGTTTATTGGCAGCAGTTTCTATCACCCTTCTTAAATATGGGGGTAATATTGGCAGAAAGCCAAGATGAGGGAAGCTACCCAGTCTCTATAGATTTTTCACAAATATCAAGCCTCATGACGGGGGCAATCTCCTCCGCTGGCCATCTTTATGTTTGACGGGACACAATCAGTGGTACCAGGAGCTTTTGAGAACGAGGTTCTTTAGTAGTTTAGTAAACCCGTCAGTGGTATAACAAATCAGGCATAGTAGGTGGTACTGACGTGGGCCGAGAGTAGGAAGATTTTCATCCTCCTGCGTGAAGACAGATTTAAACTGTTTCGTGGTCACAAATACTCGGCCTTCTAGATTCTCAGACTGTACCCACCCTCAGATTTGAGGGGGAATACCAACAGATCAGTTTTTCAGACTCTTCATGTAGTGGACCAAACTTTTCGCTTGACTCAAAGGCATATAGAGTTATAAATTTTTCGTTATGCTTTCCTAGGAACCCTCTGAGTAGCCCTACGGACATGAAAACGATCTAAGGATTGTTGATTAGTGTTGTTTTTTTTTTTTTTCATATGGAAAGCACGTTGCTTCTTGTTAAAAGCATTCGCCTAATGCAGGTCCTATCCACGGGGTCCGGTTACGTTTATTAACAATACGAAAGGGAATATGGTCCATTACGACTTTTATTTTACTCTCAAACCATCCCACCGGGTACCACACTTGACGTACTTGCCTGTTGTCCTCCTATTCTGCAATAATAAGCACTATAATCCTCAATCTCTACTCTTATCTGTTCGTATTAGCTTTCTAATAGCAGGACACCACTCCTGGCTTGGTTTTGACTATTTTTTGGTTTCGAACTACTTATAAACGAAGGGGATGCCCGTCATGTCCTTATACCCGGAACAAGGGAAGACCTTTCTACCAATGTGGGGTTGTTCGTAAAACAGAGGTCAAGAATGTTGTGACCCTCGCCGCTCGGTTTGGTAACTATCTGTTTCAAATCCCATATTCAGCAGCTAGCTTCAAGCATGTGTTTGGATAAGTTGGGATAGTTGGCATTGGGTTTCAAACAGAGTGACTCCCAGTCAACACTAGAGGTCATTGCACATGTGATGCCCATGTGAGCCCTAGAGCCCCCAATAGGCCCTCGGGTCCAAACTTGGTAGAACCGCCAAAGGTACAGTTATTGGACCACAATATGAGCGGCATCAGCACTGTGCCACAGAATATGTAGGGGGAGAAGCATGTTGCCATTTTTACATGATGGGCTCTAGGGCCCAAAATACCCGAACACCCCAACACCCCTAACCCAAGCCCATCACATGTAACTTTGGAATGAAGAGAATCAATTGAAACTTGTGGGAGAAGTTGGACCCTCACTGGTCCCCTTAGCAACCTGGGATAGAGAGGCAATGAAGATGGGAGAGCGTATGGTCAAGGGCCACCACAGAGAGCTATCGTCTGATGGATTCAACTCACATTCTATCGATCAACAGTCTGAAGCTCTAACCAACTGAGCTGATCTAATCCATCTCCATAGTGCATACACCAGTTTATGATTTTATCTCATGATCACAAGTTCAACAACTTACTCACCTCTGTTCAAGCATGGTACAGACATTTGAACTATTCAGGACTAAAGGCAGCCGCATTGAGCCACCCAGGTTTTGTGGAAATCCAACAACCTTTACAGACACATTGAAGGACTCTTTTAGTGACCCGCATTTTTGTTGAAATTTCCTCAGGCTGAGAGTATACCATATGCACAGAGTTCAGTAGAAATCGACAAAGTTCAAATTTTCCGCAAATTGGACTACTTGATTTAGCATATATTCTTTGTTGCGATCTAATCAGTTAACCTACTAATTCCTGTAACTATTTGCCAAACCAAATCACCAACCTCAATAGTTTGTTAACTGTAATCTCACTAATGAGCTCAAACAAAATAGTCTTAATAATACCCTACTCAATCAATTAGAAAAATAATGGCTCGATCATAAAATATCAGGCTACTTTCACATCACATGTCAATTCAGAAAATGTATTTCACAAATATCAACCAACTCTGGCAGAGTTCAGCTACTTGTGTCTTCCAGAGAAATGCATGCTTTTGGCGGCTCCATTAAGAAAATTTTAACTGAAGGTTCACAAGTATTACCCACCTTTTCAATACCACAGGCTTAGTGCAGAAGTAATGTTCAAATGCATGACCCTCCTGAAACCCACCATCCAACATCTACTCTGCACAGATTCAACCTCATGACATGAGCCGACACAACAAAGTATAAGAGAGTAGACCCCTACAGGGTCAAAGTTCCAGTGACCAGTGGGTCACCCCCCCCCCAACGAAATGGTTCTATCCTTACTGAGGTCCCCCATCCCAAATTTTGTCCTTGGAATGCAATGCCTAACATGATGAATTTTTCATGTCTACTTACACAAGCGCCCCATTCAGCGCAAGAGAAATTGGCCCACCGCAGCCACATGTGGTGATTTGGCGGCTGCTAGAGACAAGCCAACCAGGGTCTTGTAGCCCTCGTCAACTGTTTTCTCTTCCCTACTCCAACACTTATAGCGAGCCGACAAAGTTCTGTCAAGCTGCCTGTATGTGAAGCATCCAAGGGGCAGCACGGGGAGACGGGTGTGGTAGTGGGGTGCAGGGGGACTCAATACTCCTACAGCACTTTTATGAGGGCCTCTATAAAGCACATCTTTTTCAACACAGCCCAGTAGAGCTCATTGCTACTAAGACTTCGAGACGCCCAATCACACGGACTGTTTATGTCCTTGATGTCATATCACAAACAACACGATGGGTGCTCCTAACGCTGACCATTAACGAAAATAACGTAATCTGCCCATATTTAAGAAAAAATATTCATTTTTAGGTAGGCTTAATCCCATGACGTTTCCTGCAAGTACTCGGAGGCAATACAGAAGGACTACAATGTCTACAGATTGGATCCAGAGCAATTACAAGTGTATCTGTGTATTCAAATGTAAATTTTCATTTTTTTTACCTCAACTGTACAAAGTTTCTAGTCATTTAGCTGATACATTACCATGCACAAGTTCAATCTTTGACGCCCTGCTTGACACATTACCTTTGAGAATACACCCTGTTTTGACAATCCCAATACAAGCAGAGGGTTATGCATTTTCCGCATAAATGTACATCTTTGGCCATAGACCAGGTCCCCACATGCACTTTATTGAGCAAGCTAATAATATGGTTTACCCCCTGGATTTTACAAGCTGCCCTGGGAACAAATGACAGTGTAACAGACTAGCAGAGACCACTAAACTGGTTTCCAACCTTTCACCTCCACATTGCACGTACTGCAGCAAAACAAATCTGGGCACTGCAGAGAGTGGCTATGTACACAATATCATAATACTGAAGCCCAGATAAGAATTATCATGTATAGTTTGTCCACTGATTAAACCAGAGCAAAAGGTTCATTGATTTGTTTACAGCCTTAACTTATAGTCCGAGACCTCAGACAACAAGTGACCAGAACCCAAAGCAGTAACGATATTGCCTCATTCATTCCATGTACTACACTATGGGGAACATATATACAGAGAAATAAAAGCTCCACCGACACTGACTTGTCAAGTAACTGTGCAGAAGCTGAGAGCCACTCCGCAGATTGACAATAGTCGCAAATTCAGAAACTCCCTCCAAAATTGAATATAGTTAGTGTCAGATAACTCATTTCTACTCAACCTAATCAATCCATATTCATATTGAGATTTTTTTGCCATTCAAACTTCATTTTTTTCTATCTGCAAAGTCGGATAGGACTATGGTGACATAGTATGAACAAAATGCATTTTTGTTCATTATGTATGGCCGGGAGAAATCCCCGTTATGAAATGCTGATTCCCCAAGCCCAAATTCAACAAATTCTTCGTTTTTCCTTTGTTCCGCGCCTCGCAAGATCTCTGTTTCTGCGCAATCCAGTCTGTAAGGCGGGCTTACCGAGCAAGCGCTAACAACTTGAACCGTGAGTTTCCACTCACAGGCAAAGTCTTGTCTCTCGCAAAGCACCATAGGCGCCGTACACACCACAATAGGGTCAAACACAGGGCTAATTCCCAGCAATCAGGCTGCAAATAATTATAAGACGGTAAGTCCCGCACGGTTCACACATCCCTATATCGAATTTTGCACTGTTTGCCACAGTCCAAATCGTCGGTACTTCAGGCACATGGATGCCTACTTCACATCAGTTGCATGTCAGACCTCGAACCCTGCAAGACATGAGAGCAAACACTTTTTTATGTTTACTACAATCCCACGCATCGATAACTTTCAATTGATAAGATTATATAACTCTGGTGCATGTACACATACCATGTTAACCATGTGGAATGGACCAAATTCACTTAAAATACGTTAAAATCTGCAATCGGAAACATTTAAAATTATCAAAAAATGAAACAGGCATGTAGAGGAGTTGATACAAACACATTTCACAAAGATGAGTCATGTTATTTGCAAGGTGTATTCAGAAAGTCCCTTTTCGATCTGGCTATTGGGGTCCCTGTACAAAGTCACTTAGCTTAGGCTAACCTTGTGGAAATTGTAAGCCATTTGAAAATTATTTTTCGTTTTCTTTATTTCTGATGTTTATTCATACAAAATACAATTTTGGCCTGAAGAACATTCACAATGGGCCAGAAAATGTTGCCAGTGCGTGTATGCCCGCGCGCGACAGTCATGTACTTGTGATGGACGCGGATGGTATGGCCCAGGCTGGGGTGGCATCTGAGTCCTCATTCCCATGCCTACAGTGTAAATTTGTGAGAATAATTTGCAATGCAGTCGATGATTGCAGAAAGGGGGCGTGAGACAAGGGCCAAGAGGAGCTGTAACCTCTTACAAACACAGTCCTTCCTATGTTGAAAACTGTGGCATGTAGAATTTCGCCGTTATACATGTACACGCTCCGCTGATCTATTTTCTGAGAACCCCCCCCAGATTTCAAAACCCCATTGAAAAATTATGAAGGGGGAAACCCCCCCCCCCCCCACATTTTTGAACTAGAGTAAACACTGATCAGAGCCGATTTACTGCTAGTTCCACCTTTAAGTATCCCGCATCGTCTATAATAGTACAACACTGTTTTGCTGTTGTTCTTTGAAAACACATACTGTAATACCAACACAGTGGGTAATTTTGCATCATGGCATTCAGCTAAACATCTCATGAGCACTAAAATTTCAAACTATTCATGTAGCTTACAGTAGCCATTGTTGTAATAGACAATTCAAATTGAAATTCTTAAAGTTTCTTTACCAAACAAGATTTGTTTGCAATTTTTGTATTGATAACTGAAACGTACTATTGGGTAAAAATTCTTTTGCAAAGACCATGCTAGCAGTTGAATGTTTTTATGAAAAACACAATTGAGCACTCAAACACATTTCACCTGTGAAGTGTACGGTTTTTAGTTAGGATTCAACAGCAAAAAATGTCATTCTATGTGATAGTACGTAAGTCAAAGGAACAAGTCAACCACCTGAATATGTAACAAAACCACCACAAAATTTCACACTATTTTTTCCCTTACCTTATATTGTTGTACCATATAGGCATGAAACTTATACAACTATTTTTGCCAGTCCTTCCTAGTGTAATCATGGACCAAAAAGGAGTAATTGTCAACTACCCCATTAGTATAGCAATGTCAACGACTTTAACAAAACTACAATGTAACGAAACTAACACAAATTTAGGGGTATGTAACGAACTAACACATGTAGTGTAGTAGTTAAAAGGCATTCCACCAATTTCCAACAACTAACCATACAACATGAGAGACAATGTCTCCTAGTGTAGATCATTTAGAAAGATGGATGCATTAATGTAGGTCAAAGGTAATCTGGAGTAATTTGAGCCTATTCCTGGCAATCACAGAATCTCAATTTCATTACAATGATAGCCAAAATCTATTACAGCCGAACCTGACAATTGAAATTACAAGTTTATCAGGTATGGTCAATCTAATTTACTGCGCTTAATTTGGTGGTAAAGGCTGATTCAAATAGTAATGTGCAATGCTAAGGAGGGGATGGGGGAGGCAGCACTGAGTGATATCCATGCAGCTAATCAAATTGGATTTGTTGTCTGTTGGCCTATGCATACACACTCAGCATAGTAATTCTTTTTGGTATCTGTCAATTCATTTTGGCTCCTGTATGTGCCAGGATAGTTTTGGAGTGGAATGGGGTGGGGGGGGGGGGGGGGCAGTTATTCAAAATGTACCCCCTATTTTGACAAGATGTACCTGGGCATCTCAGTCTTGCCATGCTGGAGGAATGAAAGCAGTGAATGGTAGCAACTTTTACTTCCAAACCATTCAGGAAAAGCCTACATTCTCATACAAACCCACATTGTCCTTCGCATAGTGCAGAATCATAGAATGTATTGTAATAGGGTGGTTTTCAAAGTGTAGTCGTCAAAGTAGAGCCATTCACGCAAGTGAGAAGTCCATGCTTGCACAAGGGGTCAGTACATTCTTCAACTTCTCCTAGAGATCAGCATTCTTCTGCATTGCTGACTGACCTCATGTTGTTGCAAGTACTGTAAAAGTATACTGCAATTGGACTGGGTGGTCTTGGAGTTGCCTAGATTTTCTTTAAAATCAGTTTCTATAGGTTATCTGGTGGCCATAATCAACAGCAATATGTCTGCTATTCTGGTTGCAATTCTAAGTTAACTTTTAATAGAGAAACCTTACAAGGAGCTCTGTCAACTTGCAAACATTAATTTATTTGTTTAGTGTCATTTCTACCGATTCAGTGCATTTTTTGAAGCCGCAGCAAAGTTGCACCAACTTAATCCAGTGAATCCCACACCATGAATTACTACAATCTTCATGATTCCACAAATCAGTATTCACCCCTAAAAAATGCAAATCAGGAATTTTCCATTTTTTTTTTTTTCAAAGACATTTTCGTGAGTACCAATTGCTAATTCATAACCAACTTTATCAGCTAAGCATACATGAATTAGCAATTGTATTCAAAATTAAAGTGCTCTATGAATCTCCCGTACACATCACCATTGTTAATGAATCTAGTAACAACCACGTAACGCAACTAACCGTAACAGAACTAACAAGATTTTTTTTCATTTTCTCATTTCTCTCCTAACATCACCATATTTTTGGTCCAATTTATTTGATGTTGTATGGAGCTGAGTAATCCACTTTCACACAGTGATTGTTCTTTTAGTCACCCTGCCACAACAATTACACGGTAAAATTAGACACAATAGCCAAACGGAAATTCCATTGACCCTTTTCTCATAAAATTCCAAATATTCCTCAAATACTCTTCGAAAGGTTCATGAAATTCAAACGAACTTTGAAATTGGAATGAGCATGCAAACTAGACACCCTGAATGATCTCCAGTCTATTAAACTAATAATGTAATAATTTCATATAAACCATTTATATAGCGAATAATTATATAAATAAGTGGGGTATGAAAGAAAAAAAAGAACTAACAGCATAGCCATCTATCAATCAAAGAGTAATTCCCTTTTATTGATGTCCTGCCAAGCACGAATCTATGCAGTCATGCACTGTGCTATGTGTGTGTGTGTGTGCAATACTGGTGTAGCATCGCGATGCTCCTCAAAAGAGCGAGAATATGTTTCACACTTTATCTGGAAAACTGTGCATAGCAGTCCGTTTGTACACAAAACTATAGACAGCATACAGGTTTTTTGTTGTCTCCGCCTGACTGAAATTCGAGAGACTTAGAGTGGAGTCACTAGGGCATGTGTGGTGTTTGTGTGCGTGGTGTGTGTGTGTCTGTTTTTTCTGTGTGTGTGTGTGTGTGTGTGTGACACACCCCCTTGTCATGCACGATAGCTAACGTACCGGCAAACTTGTATTTCAAGTCAATTTTTGGTATGTGGGTTTGCACATATGGGGAGGATGACCCCTATTGTTTGGGGGTGCCCCGGTTCAGTTCATTCAAGGTCACGAGAGGGACAGTTAAAAAAAGCTTGTCAGCACGATTCTCTTCAAACGCGAGTATCTATCGAGTTCAAATGGGGTAGGTGGGTACATGTATGGTGAGAATGAACCCATTGTTTTTGGGTGTCAGGTCAATGTCATTCGAGGTCACCATATGAAATTGTCATATATCTCGGCAACGAACATTTTGGAGGACTGCGGTAATGGAAAGTTCCTTTTTCTGCGGGTGAAATACATCTGGTGACCGACTTTGACCTCATTAAACCGGTGTTTTGCATTCTTTTTTGTTTGGCCGGATCGCACTTTTTAATACAAACACAAAAGTCAATGCACTACCATACTACATACCTTATCACCAGCTATCTCAATGTATTTGGAAGGTCAAGAACTAGCTATTTCGTCATAATCTCGGCAACGAAAACATTTTAGAGGGCTGTTGTAGTGGAAAGTTTAGTTGTCTTGGGTGAAAACTCTGGTACCGACCTTTGAACACTCATATGAACCTCATAGACCTTTTGACCTGGTTGATTTTGCATTCTTCTTTGGTTGGCGGAAGCTTCTTGTAAGACACAAAAGCATGACAATACCATAACTACATACTCTTATCACGAACTATCTCAATGAATGTGGAAGGTCAAGATAGTCTAAAACACTGACATGTGGATAAATTTGGCATTTTTGCATCTGCTCGTCCCCGCATGATATCTAATGAATGCAAGTCATCTAGTAAGTTAAAATGAGTGTTTTGGGATAGTACATGGTATAAGAAGATTAACCCTATCGTTTTTGTATCAGGTCAAGTCATTCAGGTCACATAGACAATTCTTATATCTCTGGCAACGATTCCATTGTACAGAGTGAGAACAGCATAGCCAACCAAACAAATACTTCCCCGTGAAGACCGTACCATTCTTGAATTGTCATTTTAAATCATTATTCCTGATATGTTTCAATATCTGACTATCACCAGTGCCAGCCTATATGTACCTCCATGGTCATATTGGTGTTGCTATGTTGCTTACGGGTTGGGGGTGGCAATTTTGGTTCTGGCACCCCCCTCCCCTCAGGTTTCATAGGCAAGCTTATGAAAATTGAAAATGTAACCCTATTTGAAGCCTGCATCACTACGCATTTATTGACAATTCCTAATTGCAAGGCAGAAACTCCTCTTCGTGCGTATACCTCCTCTCATTTGGTGTTTTATTTTTCGCCCACCAAGTGTTGTTTCACTCCCCTCCTCCCAATCAGTATTCCCCCCATGAGACAGTACAAATTCTGAATTGTCATTTCTAATCATTATTCCCTGATATGTCCTGACTATTGGACTAGCACCAGTGCCTATATGCACCTCCTGATCAGTAGTGGTGTTGCGATTGGGATGGGGTGGGGAATTTTGGTCTTACAGCCTTCATCACTGTTCACTGCCTTTTAGTGACAACTTTCCTAATTGCAAGGCGAATAAAGGCCTCTTCTTTTGCGTATACTTCCTCTCATTTATGCTATCTTTTTACATTTAATCCCATTGGCATTTTCTCAGGGAAGATACAAAATTGGGATTAGTAACTCATGTATATCGATGGGGAGGTGGGAGAGGGTTGGTAGAACAACTTGCAATTTTCCATAGGCGGGTTATATTATATTTACTCGAGGGTTGAATGCCAAGTTTGTTTGCTTTCCATTAATTGAAACGTGATATTATCTTCAAATTTCCCAATTTACTAGTTATTGCAGCAGGAATGCAACCCAGGAATGTCCTGCAAGAATCTTAAACCCCTATGTGGCCCCACCATTATCCCTTCAACCACTCTGCTGCATTGTGTGTGTATACTTTTAATAGGCCTTCGTTTGGCTGGTCCAACCTTCTAATCTCAATGATTTAATCTCTCAAGTTGTGTTGGTGAGACTGCAAAGAAGTGAGAAGAAACAATCAATAATAACTTTTGACTGCCCTGTCGGACATTCAGGTATGTTGATTGAATGGTACCTGGCCCCAGGCAACATGCTCAGAGGATTGAGAGTGGGTATCCAATTTATTCTCTGGGTGCTTCGTCTACTGATTATTCTGATTGTTTACACTTCCTATTGGGATGAAAAAGCCACTTCTGCAACTTCAGGTGTGACTACTTGCACAGGCAGGACGGTGACATTGGTATTATTACCTGTGTTCATAGACACCCTAATGAGTGGATTACGTGGTGTGTGTAGAAGCATTAAGAGGGTGAGTTGGGAGGAGAAGAAAGCAAGGGTTCATGGAAGCTTCTGAAAGTGGGAAGGCACAACATTTATGACATTTTTTGCTATTGAGCTAAAAGTGAGGGCATTATGGTACCCTGTACCCCGCAGTAAGGGCATGGGTTTGAGTCTATAAAGTACTCTCTTCTTCCCCCCAGGTGCCTCTCTATCTGGTTTTGTCTGTCACAATGCTGTGACTATTGGGAAAAGTGCTTGCCGGGATAATAACATTTTTAAACAATTGGCCATAAGTCATACTCGAATCCAACATTCCTGATCCCACATAATTGACAGTGTCTCAACATGGTTATATTATATATATATAATATATATCTAATATATTATATATATCTATATATATATATATATTATATATATATATATATATATATATATATATATACCCGAGAAAATACAAGGATCTTGTCAGTACTATTATCTTTTGTAATTATATCAGAGCAGATATGATTTGTTTATGGGAGGTGTTGCATTGGGTGGGCCATATAGAGAGAATTCCCCACCCCCACCAATAGTAAGAGCATAGTGATTTGAAAGCCTTGTGAAAAGTTTGACCCTAAAAATGGCAATAAGACATTTGTTCTGGTAAAAAAATGGCTATAGTTATTGATCAAGTATTCTGAACCGTTATGCACTTGTCAATTGCATGACCCACCTTTAAAACAGACAAGGTAAGTCATTGCACTTAGGTGGGTCAACACATTGTGGCACCCCTCAGTCACTTTGTGCCTGACAAATAATGAAAATTGATACACCGACAGTCACTTTGAAGACCACAGACTACTCTGCTGTTACAAATTGTAAGGATTGACTGGCAATGACTTTACCCCTCCGATCCCATTAGTGATTAACGTATATGGTACAATTACCAGCATGTGAGACACCATGCTATTTGACCCTGATGTATCGCTACATGACCCTTGTCCCAGGGTAGTGATGATACACTGTACAATATATAGGCCTGTATCCTTCTCTTTCCCCACACCTATACCCCCCAAAAAAAAAGATTTTTTTCTCCCATTTGTTGATGATGTTGATGATGCTGGTCGTCCATTCACGAAGATTGGCACTTCATTCACTCATCTGCTTTGAGCCACATCAGTCACTTATGTGTGATGAATTTCGCTAAAGTTTGGGGGGAAAAAAAAAAAAAAACCTCATCATTAGCCTTGCCTGCCGTCTGCTGACTCAGTGTTCCGGTCGCTGGGGCTTACCACGCTGAATGGAAAACATTGTACCTCACTGGTTATGAATCTTAACTTTACCTTCTCTCTCCAAAATACACTTACTTACCAGGTTTATTTTTTCAGTATTTCACTTCAATTGCCCTCGGATGACGTTTTGACCTTGGTCAAAAGCTACAAGCATCTCTTGCGGTTGGTAAATTTTGCAGGTGATCGTTTTGTGTCATGTGGTTTGGTGTTGCAATCACACATCCTTGCAGGGTTTGGATATAGCTGAGTAAGGGGACATGTCGGGGAACGAGCAAGGAATCATACGCCGGTTGCGTCTTGTATATACATGTACTACTTCCATCAACTCACTAGTGAGTTCACACCCACCCTCTCACAGCTACTTGCAGCATCCCCGTCTGAGTGGAATAAGCCATCTAACGAGGCCTCTGCTACTGCAGGTGTAACCAGACACCCTCAGCCTGTTGGCTGTTGACAGTTGACAGATGTGCAGTAGGCCCTATGGTGTTCCTGGACTATGGCTATATATAGATGATATACAACAGTAGGGGGATTCCACTGTAACTCGCTGCTCAATCAGTTTGTGCAAAGTGGTCCTTGACCTTTGTCACAGGTTGCTCATGAAGTTGATAAAGACAATAAAGGAAATCTCTGTCTGTTTACAGAAAGGAATAACTAGTTAAGATGAATGGAAATACCATACCTTAGGGATTGAAAAGAAATGAAAAGTTAAAATGGAGTGAACATTCAAATAATAGTTCTTTCTATCATTTGCTAGTTGATGCTGAGGCTCGACGATACCATCATTCTCAAATGGGTGGCCGAGAGGGTAATAATAAGACAAAAATGTATGGAGTTTTGGTGGGGCTATTTACTATTTCATTACTTCTCACAATTAAGATTCCAATAATTGAATGGCCCTTTGATAACATAACCATTTTTATGAAATATTCCCCTTATAAATTACACCGTGGTCTCGAAACAATCAGCCTAATCACACATGTCCAGTCTTTGGAGGTCTGTTTCACAGGGAATGTTATTATTTGGCATTATTTGGTCCATCAGTGACCTTGATTGACCTTTTAATGGCATTACAGTTTTTATGAAAAATGTTCCCCTTGATAATATGCTGCTGTCCCCAAATTCGCAGCCATATCACACCCTCCACTACAAACTGTTGCGGAAAGTTATTATTGGAAGTTCTGGTCCATGAGTGGACCTTAAATGACCTTTGTGACATTAGGGTTTTTATGAAAATGCTTGCTCGATTCTTATGCCCCAAGCCCCACAAGCATTATGTAATCAGACACACACGCCCTCTTCTATCGCCAAAAGGTAAAAAATTTTTTAAAAAAATCGACCTTTGGCCCCTTGTACTTGAAGACCCCGGTTGTCAGATCGAAGCGGGATTGGTTTCGTCTATGTAGCACACAGAGCGCTACCACATACCCCAAATATTGACAGTTTTTTATTTCTTTGGCCTCCTAACATAAGCACATTTACTTAAAACTTGACCTTTGACCTTGTCTTTAGATGTTGTTTGATCCACTGAACCATAACTTACCACTACATCTCAACCGAGCACCCCTGACTTTGCGCTCTTCCAATTGTTTACTACTTTGCCATGGTAACAAACTTTCGAAAATTGCATAATTTATGCCAAATTATTCAACATTAAATTGACCTTAATGTCGCTATGCACTACTGTTAAATTTATCATGATCAAAAGCTACCCTCTCCACAAAGTTTCATGAGGAATTCAACCAACTTTAAATCTGCATAAATTATGACAAATTCATACTGGTAAATGCAAATTAGACATCAAATTCCTTTGGTGACCTCGTCCCTACTGTAAAATTTATTGTAAAATTTTATAGATAAACGCATCTCCAACCGAGTTTCGTCAAATCCAACGAACTTTTAAAATAAGCGCAGAAATTAATGCAAATTAGACTACTTAATTAGATTATATCATGCCAGAATCAATCAGTTTGTGTACACTCCTTCAATAGTTGTTATATACCCTGAACGGCATCACCATGCACTACCGATCAAGAGTCCTGGTACACAACCTTCCTGGTCCAATTTTCCTGAATATGCAAATTTATTCAAATGAGTATGGTCTTTTGTGATGAAAGTGGATGCACAATGGCAACTCTCACCGCGCACCTCCACAACAAAGGTCCCAGCATGATGGCCTTCCCGGTTTCAGGAGATATCTAAAAACCGCAATACGGACAGACAGACGGACATACACACAACAAAGTGACCACTATTGTCTCTCCTTGAAAAAGTTCGGCAAAAAAAAAAACGGGAGAGACACAAATACCCTGCATAACTCGGGTGGTTTAGCGAAATCTGAATTAAACATGGTAGAAAAACCCATGAGATTTTTGCTTAACGAACTAACGAGGACCAAAAGTACTCATGACATGAGATACACCAAGGATTCCTCAAACTTTTCTGTTGATGATTTTTGGGACCCAAAGTTTATGTAGCACATTAACTTGAATCTTTATTGGACAACTATGACAATTTTACAGGACAAAGTTGAAACTGGTACAGGCAGTAAATGTAACGAAACTAATGCTGGAATTCCCTTATTGGACATTGTTTTTTTATGGCTAATTATGTTTATTTAGAAAGAGCTCTCAAAAACTTCAAAGTATCATCGAAATGAAATTGAAGGGGGGTGATGTTTTTTGAAAATAGGCACCCGAAAATAAAAAACGTATTTTGGACACTGCCCTCAACCTCAAATTCTGAACACTTCCATGAGTATCAGTGGCCTCCCCAAATAATGACCAACTTCCATGATCATCCGATCTCAGGAGATAATCCATTTATGACGTCTAACTCGTGGGGGCTCAACAAAACAGGCTTCCTTCTTATACAGTACCCCGTCACCATACCTCATGCCTTTTTGGGCTGCCGTAGTTTTGCGATTATTTCCAGTTTATTCCCAATTTGCTGGATTTTTTTTTTTTCCACAATTTCTTCTCATGTTTCCCTTACCCTCCTCCTCCATTTCCCTGTTTTTCATAATCCACAATTCTCCCCGTTTTTATCGGCTTTGCATCCCCGATTTGCCTCTTGATATTTTGTCGGTGGGGGGGGGGGGGGAGGGCACTGTTCCCTACCCCCCAACTGGCTACACCACTGCCTACTGGCCTCACTGAAACGAATGAGGCGAATGACGAATTGAATGAGTGTGTAATAATCGACTGAGTATTCTTTCATTGAATGCATGCTAAAACACATATGACATCTGAAGATGGTGGCTAACAATAGACATAACAAACCTGTAGCAATATGGTGAGTTTTGTGGTAGCCACTCTAACTAAAGCAGCGAAGTATCACAGAATTTTGCTTATAAAAATAGTAGCATATATAGGATGATAAAAAGCGCAGCCTGCAGGCTATCTGCTTCTTAAGAACAACTGCAGTATAAATTATAAGAGGCTAATATTATTAGCTGGAAGAAACTCGAATGTGTCAGTGCAAACAGAAGTTCATAAAAACTTTTCCGTTACAGGGTATAGTCCCTAACGTTTGTGCAGATGTGTATTGTGCAAGATCGAAAAAGCATCGCATTATGCAATAATAAATGATGTCCTTGCACGACTCTGCAAACATTCTTTATTCTCTATTGAAATTCAACACATTAATCAGTTCTATGGAGAGGGATAGGGGTGGTAAGTGTTGATGGTTACTTTGGTGAGAGAAAAACAACAAAAGTCTACGCCTTTTGATGCCAAATAATCACCTTCGTAGCACGCATGTGGCGATTTGTGCAAAGGTACAAGTGTACATGAACTATTTCCAGCTATCATGCTAACTGGGAAGAAAACGGTTACATCATGCATCTCTTGGAAAGCTTGCTAAAGCGATGATTTAAGAAGAATGTCCATTGATTCTCACAACAGTAGGACATCAGTAGGTGCGAATGGTATGGCCATGATTGCATAATGTATACCCATGTGTAACCTGGATGTAACATGAGTAGGCCTATGAGTTAAGTGTTGAGAATAAGGCTAGCCTATAGGGGTTAGGGTCAGATTCCAGTGACAAATCATGACAATGTGACAGATGTATCCGAAATCTTATCGTACAACACCTAAACTTACCCTTTTAACTTTCCTAACCCTACCCACACTCCGATCCATACCCCAGGTAAAACATGAATCAATAGGGAAAGAGGACCTGTCCACAGCCGATGGACTAGGCAATAAGTTAATTGATGTACGTTAGTTCCTATTCCTAATCATGTAAGTGTTATAGCAGAGTGGAGGAAGTACTGTAGAATTAGACTTGAGCGAGTGCAGTGTTATTCCAGTTAGCCACTAGCCTAGGCCTGGCACCTAGCCTGCCTAGCCAGGTCACGCTGTTTCGTACGCCATGAACATCCATAGGGAAGTGACCTGTCACCAGCGATAGGCCAATGAGTAATTGACGTCAAGGAGTCTATTCACGGTAGGGTTGTAGAAAGTGCAAGAAGTAGAACTAGAAGTGCAGTGGTTATTCTGTAGTGTTAGACACTGGGTTGTTTGGTACGCATTATACAACAAGTGAGGCTAGTTGCTAAGTGAGCGGATGCCAAGACATGACTGATTTTGATTGATGAGAGGATGAGCAAAGGCAAGCGGTGACGTAGCCATTTTTATAAGATCTAGAACAGATTTTAACTTACGCCAGACCAAAAAATATGACAACGCGGGAATCTGGCTTGAAATAATCCTATCATCTGTTGAGCTGCACAGCAGTTTCATTCTTGTAGAGCTCGAAAAGCTCAGGCAGCTGTCCAGTCATTTGTAGGCCCTCGATAGACAGATTTTGTTTTGATGTTTTGATGTAATATTCATATGCCAATGACGTCATCCACTGATGGTGCTCTTTCGTTTTGATCGCCGTACCGTACCTGCCGAAGGCATAATGAATTAGCGTGCCTATGTACGATGTCTTGTCTTGTTGACAACACGTATCAAACCAAACGCAAACAAGTGCCAGTTCAAATTGAGTATGCCGGTTACAGCAGGCACAGGTTGCACACCTATTGTAAATGACGTGAGTCAAGGTCATTCGAGGGCAACCTCAAAAAGCTGGATGTATTTCCCAAGTTGCAAATTCAGTGTTGGAGGACTCGAGTCAATCTCGGTCTCAAGACCGCGATCTCTAGACCAATTTTGAAGGACTCGGTCTCGGGACGCGGACTCGGGATTTCAATGACGCGGACTCGGATTCAATGACGGACTCGGTCTCGGAACTCACTGCGGGGGACTCGGTCCGAGTCCAGGTTCAAGACGCCACCAAAAAATCATTGACAAAAATCCTGACAATTATGAAGAAGAGTCATTGCAAAATTCTAACATTGAATAATTACAAAAAATGATGAACTATAGCTGTGCTGTTTATTTTTCTTTCTTCTGTTGTCAATGCTCGAATTCACTCATACCAAATTTGGAATTGGCCAATAGTACCACTAAGCTGTACTGTGAAAACAGCGCGGTTAGGTGTTACATGCACAGCACAGGAGAACATGCCGCAACTCCCCTCCAATCAGCAATGACTGTGGCAATTGTGATGTTCTTGAAATGCAAGTGAAGAAAAATATTTTAAAAAACAGCTATCAGTCTGGTGGATAACTGAGAGGGTCCCCAAATGGTAGGTGGGCAAGCCGCAAGTGAGGAGTTTACATAGGGTTATATCGATTGTTCAGGGTTTCTTCTGTTAGTTCTAGCATGGCATACATTGCAATACATAGCCACTGCTATGGACTTCTCGATGAGAGTCCAGCTCTTGAATAGAAATATGTGGAAACTTTGTTATGATATTTGCATGGGCTCTAATTGGGCATATTATCTTATACAGTTTTGGGGATGGAAACACTGTCACGAACTGCATTACCTAGCTATTTTGAATCCAATACTAGGTCCTATTCATTTTATGCTATATGCCAGGTATAATTAGGGACCTCGGGGGGCTCGGACTAGGGCTCGGAAAAGAGGAACTCCGTCTTGACTCGGACTCGGGTGTTGAGGACTCGGTCTTGGACTCGGAATCAGGATCGATGCGGACTCGAGTCTGGAATCGGACTCGGATTTGGGGACTCGACTCCAAACAACTGCCACTCGTTCAAATTAGCTAGAGGGTTGACCCGAGGTTGCACATATAAAATATACAGTTTCTTAGGAGCGCCCTATAAATGCTCTAAGCGCTGTACAAGAGACAAATCATACAACCAACACAGAAATAGAATAAGACTACACAACTGCAAAGAAATGAGACTTCAGCATAGTTCTGAACGCATGTAGTGAGGATGATTCCCGTATAATTTGTGACGTAGGTTCAAGTACATTCAAGGTAATGGGAGGGGGGGGGGGCTCAAAACGCTTGTCAGCACGATATCTACTGGGCGCCAATAATGCTACCAAGCTCAAATTAGGCATGTAGCTGCATACATTATGAGAAGAACCCTTTTGGTTTTGGTAGAGGTACGTGACACATTCAGGGTGGCGCGCGAGCGAGCAAACCGCAAAAAGCTTTTCGAAGTTGTCGGCACGATTTATAAAGAACACAGACACGTATCAAGTTCAAATTTGGTAAGTTGGTTGTCCATTTTGAGAGGATAAAACCTTCTCTTTCTTGTTGGATCAGCTCGATAGACTGAAGGCCGCAAGAAGGCAAACCACGCGAAAAAAGGGGGGGGGGCCTGATCAGCACAAATATTGGAGAAGCAAAATATTTGGTAAGCTATCAGGTCAAATCTGGTGTGGGTACACAGATGGGAATAGTAACCCTATTTTGTCACGGCGTGGGTTCAAGGTCAATGAGGTCCCCAATAACACAACATGTCTTTGAAAACCATGTGCCAAACAAACTATAGATAGGATCCAACTTAAAAACCCGACAAAATCGTTCACCAACCATCCAAGAACAATCTCATCAATTTCTGCGTGAATAACTTTTTGTCCTCTTCCCGTTATCATGGCGCCAAAGTGCAAGGTTTACGATGTAAGTCCTGGGAGGACTTTGACATGTATCGTCCCCCGATGAGTCATAGATTCCGCAAAAATCTCTAAAGGGTGATGGAGTATCCAATCGAGGCAACGTGACTAGAAACTACAAATGTAGGTGTGGTGTTGTGATACTTTCACACCGTCTGCTAGTTTTAAAGCAAATGTTTCATGATCATTGGACCTTTTAGATTCAATTGTGTTGTTGGCGTGTTGTCCCGATCTCCCGCAGTGTGAACCTAGTGATTATAGCAAGCATGGTCTTGTTCAAATTAAAGCTTGTGTGGGTGGCCAATGTTGAGTAGATGATTAGTCTATTGTTTTAGTCGGTAGGTCAAGTCATTATATGAGTAAATCTTAAAAAAAACTGGCATGCCAGGACACCAAGGGAACGATTACATGTATTTTCAAATTAGATAGTAGTGCATACACATGAACAGTGGATGAACTCTATATCTTGGGGGGCCTCTACTTTTTTTCTGGCGCTATGACGATTTCGAAAGATCGGTTGATTCCAGAGTTAAAAGTTTGCGGGCGACACCAAGTTGTATGGGGGGGGGGAGGTTGCCTCGAACGAAGATGTGGCAATTGTCCAAAGAAAGAGATCTTATTGATATATCCTCTAATTGTCTTCGATTGGCGACTTAAATGGTTTTCCAATGCGATAAGGGCCAAGGTATTGCATGTTGGTTTATACGATCGCAACGCTTTTTTCCAAGTTGAATGGGCAAAATATTCATGCGTGAATTCAGAAAACGATTCGGTTGTTTGTTCCTTTTATTCTTCTTTGAACTTGAGCAATGTGCTGAAGATGCGAGGAGAGTAACGGGTTTTTGGCTTGATTATGACGTCACTTTGTTCCTTGATGAAGATATTGTTGTCAGCTCAGTGTTTAAGCAGATAGGGAGACCTCACACTGGAGTATTCTGCCCCAAGTTTTCATCAATGTTCTCGAAAGACAAAGAAGGGAAAGTGGCAAAGTTTAGCCAGAAGAAGCAAACTAGAATAATTCACTGTCTTAGAGATTTCCTTACGAGAGAAAATGAGGCTGAGACGAATTCGAGGAGATTTGATACAGGTGTTGAAATTGTTCATGGATCGCGGGCCCCTTCCTTCCACATTCCTTTGAGTTCCCAGAGTTGCCACCAATAGGGGTCATTGCCTCCAAGCTCGTGGTCAACGCCTATGTAGATTGGACGTTCGGAACTGATTCCTTCTCGCAGAGAATTATGGATGAGTGAAATAGCATCCGAGATGCTGTTCGTATAAGGTGTGAATACGTTCAAGGACCAGTCTCGCAGTTTATTTTATTTTTGAAGAATTGTGGGCGAATCTTTAGCATCTGGGTTTTGCTTCTTTTTTGGGTCTATCATGGGATGTGTCATTCCTGCCCTTTTAAATAAACCCTAAACTAAACTATATCATGACATTGGATCAAGGTCATCCGAGGTCGGAGAGGGTGACCCCCCCCCCCCCCAAAAAAAAAAAATCAGCGCTATATATATTTGAAGAACGCGAGCATGCATGTAGGTTTTTATTTCTTTCTAAAAATTAGTATGTGGGTTTGCAGATCAAGTCAATCCAAGATCAGTATTACTTTCATATTCTTTATCAACCTTCACGCATTCCTGCATTGCATGTTCACCACCTTCCCCCACCCAAGTTAAAACTGAAACCACTCCCCACCCCCCACCCCAATCCTTGCAGCCATCAGAAGTTACTTCACAAAATCGAATAGCAATGGGCCGTTTATATATTTCCCGTCTCAATGGAGTTTTTTTTTTTTTATTATGCTATATGACAATGACTGAGATGAAGAGGTTTCAGAGAACATAAATCATGGGATCATTCAGTTGAAAAAAAGTTACACCCAATAAATAACGTCAGTGGAATAGGCCCTACAGCGTTGCAACGTGAAACAATCCGACTGGTGCCCATTCCAAAAAGTGTTGTCAATCAATTCTTGCCGTGACTTTTGTTCTGCCTGGCTGCAAAACTAACATCTGTCCACCCTGATAGGTTCTTTGGATATTGTACAGGCGCATCCAGGCGTATCCAGGGAGTATTCAGACATTTCCGGTAAGAGGACTCAAATCATGACTGATCTCGTGCTTTGGAGGAAGGGAAGGGTCTATCTTCTAATGGGAGGGGTGCCTCTCCGGAGATGAAAACTGGTGAAGGTTTTCAAGCCTATATCTTTGAAATTCTTATTCTCATATAGGTGCCCATTTTGTTTGTAATAATGACTGTCACTAGGGGTGGCGCCTGTGCGTTGTTGGACCCGCCCTGCATACTAACACTCTGCTGATTCTAGATAGATGAGATTGAAGAGGCCCTGTCGTCCTGCAATAACTCGCGAAAAGTGACGGCGACCTTTGCTTGAACGTTCACGATGGAAAAATCGAACCAGTGCAATTCGACATCGATCGATACGGTATATCGTCACAATGGTATGTCAACGTATTTATTCGGTCTGTCTACCGGGTGACGTATTTTGTCGTGACAATCCCGGCCGAGATGATGCTGTCCATTATTCGCCATGAAGGGATAGCGATACGAATAATGCCTCTATGAAATTACGATGATTGTATGAAAAAATACGTTTTTCAAAACAATTTTTATATACTCCACCAGCTACGATGAATATGATTCAATTGTAAAAAACGACTAGATCCAAAGCTCATTTGCTACCTCCGTTGGCAAATAACTCTGAGGTGGGAGTTATTTGCCACCTCAGATTCATATCGATTTTATATGTTCACTGCCATTGATAGAATAAATGTTTTTGAAAAGTGGAGGCATAGGACTTAGACAAGCTCTAACATGGAGTGAGTTGGATTGTTCCCGTTCTCGTCGATTTCTAAAGCATGCAAGTACCTGTGGAGTGGTCGGGTGATGTCTTAAACCATGTCAAACAAATAAACCCGGCACGAAATCACTACGCACATTTGAGTTCTTGTTCGGTTTCGAAAACTGATCACTCTGTGCACCAGAATGGATGGGCTGAATCCGATGGTCATGTGGAGTTGTTTAGACTTTTGGTACTCTCTGTTGATCATATCATGTAAGGGAACAAACCCTATCTGATGACTCACAAACCAAATTTCAGGCCGATATACGAATGTGTTTAAAAATCACCGTACATCCACAGTTACGGACCATTTTCCATGTGACGTCAAGGGGAGATCCGCGGAAACATCTGTGTAATACAAAGTCAATGAGTACTTTACAAAACTCCGCAGAGGGGAAACAGAGAAAACAGCTGACATCTGCATAAAAAACTGTTCATAACTAACAATGATGCAACTTAGCCTGAGAATCCACGAAATAGGGGGAAGCCGTTCCTAAAAAAAAAATTTAGAGGGTGCTGGGCATCGCTGTTGTTTGTATATACTGGTCGATCGAATATAAGGGATGTACGTAGTCGAGACAGTAGCCGAGGAACCAGCCTTCATTCTTGGTCTCTACACTGTAGGTTAGCCGGTCGCCGTCTCGAAAATGGGAACCGCACAAGTCAGGAAGAATTCGAGACGAGGACAGGTCCTGCACATTATGACGTGAAGAGGCTTGATTACGAGGTGAACAAAGTCAAACGCTGTTTCAACAGGCTATGATGCGACGTGCTAGAAAGTATATAGGCTTAGATTAGCCAGGGTTGTGGTGTTTTTATATGCTCTTTTTCACGTTCTTGTAGACGGATCGGACAATCAGTGCTTGTCATATTCAGCCATTATGATATGAATCAGTGAACAGTCATGGCATGCGCCCGTGTATGTTGGCACGCTATATGGGCCAAATTGCATATCCGCGCGCGCGCCGTTGTGCCACATCGAATTTAGCCAAAGTGATTATGACAACAAAACAATGAAACACAGGAGGCGAGGATGAAAGTACACAAGAGATGATACACACGAAGCGATATATACAATTCGATATATACACACGAAACGATATGCACACACATCAGATCGGGGCGCAATGGGGGTATCTCCCGTCGAGTAACCCCCCCCCCCCCCCTCCAAACGGGGTCTGTCGGGGAATTTCGGCCTGGAAAATCGGTTAGAGAGAAGCATTGTCGCCTGGTAGCATATGGCAAACACCAATTCGTCTTTTACAGGACCGTCGCGTTGAAAAACACCGCCTCAGTTCAGTTCATTATCGTACGGTTAGATCGTATGTTATGTCAAAACATGACACCGTCGAGCAGATATTTTTACTGTTCTATCGAGGCGAACGGCATCGTCCATTTTTCCCGGGTGTTGTGGGACGAGTTGATACCTCCTTATTACAGTGGATTTTGTCGATTGTGGGTACGGGCGGTCCATTGTCGTAATGAATTTACCTCGTACACGGATTATTGTATCCGCGGTGGAAATAATTAGAGAATACCATTTGATGGAGCGCGATAATAGCCTAAGTCTGGTCCACCCTCTCTCCTCACGAGGCAGCCATTATATGTGTCGTAACCCCCACCCCTCCCAGCTCCCACATATTGTCGGCGAAGAAAGAAAGAACTGAAGAAAGTGAGAAAAAGGGTTGGGCAGGGGGAGAGTGAAATTCCTAAAATGGAGTTGTTCGTCAACGGGGGGGAAGTGTTGAGCTCCTGCGGCAGGGTACATGTTGCCCCACCCCCCTCTCGTGGGCGTTTACCCTGTCAGGACAACGATAACATGAGTAAAGCGCATCGAATTCTATGCTTAGCCAGGGCGTATAGGACACGGGGGGCTGGAGGAGAGCAGACTTCAGTGGAATATTTGGAGGAGTGGGCTCGGTCCCTGGGGGTCTATTATTGCATCGAAGGCATCAGCAACACCTGAGAAATGACCAAATTTTTCACGAAAAGCCCACTATAAGGTGAGACCCAAGGAGAAGCAAAAATATTCCAAATCGAGGTGGGTGCTTAGGGCTGCCTTGTGACCCCAAATTGCATCAAAGGCCACCGACAATTAGAATAAGAATAATAATATTTCATAATAATAATAAGTGCTTATATAGCGCTTCCCAAACGTCGTAGACCGTGCTCAGGCCCGCTTCACAGATATTACCCCGATCACAGGAACCGGTTAGCTTCGACAATCCAGGAAGAGAGTATAAGTTTTGCTCACCATTGTAGGCCGCAGATTGGACTCAAATCCTCAC
>JAODTK010005519.1:0-195367 GCA_026419785.1 Sclerodactyla briareus | reverse complement strand
CGAGGAGGATTGATGCAACATGAGGAATTCCATATAAGTTCCCTAGTGGCAACATACAATGTTTCCCTGGCCGGTGGTTCCCCACCACAGCGTTAGTCATGGGTCATTGTGTTCCAGTATCCACAGGAATGTGTAACTTGAGAAACATTCATGAGTCTCATGGTATTATTTATTCCTCACATCTTCCAAAAATATTTTGGAGCCCTATTTTGTCATGTACTGTTATTCCTGGAGTTCCTCTTGGTGGTTATAACCCACTCTCACTCATCCGAACATCACTAAATAATCGTGCTTCCAGGTGTGGTCACATTTCATTTCTCATCACAGTCCGGATATTTCAAGGCGAGCTGGTATGGTAGGTTAGGGTAGAAAGACTCCAGGTTGCATTACAGGCAGGATGTTCATCTTTGATGCCAACCCGAAATTCCTCTTTGGACTGATTTCCCATCGCTCGTGTCACCTTTCATTGTTAACATCGCTGAAGTAAATTTTTATTCCAGTGAGCTCAATAATTGAGCTCTATTACGGAAACGAACAATCACTATACAGTACCTCACGTTTCAAAGTGTATAGAATATTATATTCCGTTATATAGAATGTTTTCGAAAAAATTCGACCCAGTAACATTGTTATTGGCATAATAATTTTGGTACGACGAATTGGGCTTGCGTCTGAAATAAATCGGATCGAAGGTTGAACCGATACGACGGCAATTGCTATACCAGTCAGGGTCAAACCGAAGTTTCTCATAATGAGAAAGGAACGGAAGATCTGAACGCTGGGGGGGCATTTACGTGTGGCGATTTAAAAGGTCTATCGATTGGCGTCCTCAAATCCCATCACTCCTAATACAATCGTTAACGTAAATAAACTTTACGCCCGCAGTCACCAGCCTTTGGATTTTAGTAGAGAGGTATCTATACAGGTCGTCTCATAAATCATTCGGAAGTTCCTCCCGATTCGCTATCTGCTCTCATGCACACTGATGTTAATGCATGATGTAGGTTTATTTTGCCTTATTTTGGTCTTGCCATAATCTATCTGACCTTCGGATAAACCACGGAGGTTGTCTTCTTCATTGGTCATGGGCTGCAACCAATATGTCGCTCTTTAATATAACTCAGTTTACCAGTTCCGTCGCAGTGATATGATCACACTTGCTGTTTTATCCTCTATCAGTAAAACACTAGAGTCAAGTGACAGCGTGTACTCAATTGTGTGCCCTCAACTCTTGTTGGAACGATAGGTAGCAGTGTATCTCGACACCTTTACAGAAGTGCGTCGTTTAGCTACAATGGCGAGCCTACTGTCCAAATTCCTCTCCTCCCCCCGTCTCCCGATTCCTGGTCTCGGCAGCACAGGTAATTTTGCAAGTTCTGATTTTTTACATCTATATATATATATATATTATATAATATATTCATATATATATATATATATATATATATAATATATATATTTATTATATATTTCTACTCCTCTTCTGGTCATTAGGCTATTCATTCGCAAGCCAATCTTCAATCACCTATCGATGGAGGTGCTCGGTTACTACTCGGTTGAGGAGGCCGAGGTTCAAGTACAGCGACGTGAGAAATTCGACTCCGCATATATGTGATATATAATGTGTGGAAGTCGAAGGCGTCCACCCCCCCCCCCCACACCACACCCGGCACACTGGGGGGGGGTGTTTTTACTTACCTACAACGTACGCCGCCCAATTCCTTACCAAGTCGTACATACAGGGCGAAAGTTTCAGTAGAATTTTTTTTTTTGCTTAACTACTCTCTCTCATATCATAATAAAGCCTTTATTATTCTAATAATAAACGCCGCAACTGAAAACCACTTTACAACGGTTTCGTCATGAAGATCCCAGTTACAAACGTCTCTGGGTAATGGTATGACAAGATTTCTGACATGACCTGAAAGGAGCGATTAAGATTACCCGGGATATCCTAGGTCAAGGCCTTGGCCATGAAATTATCTGGGGGAAATCCGAACCTTTATCACACCAGTAACTAAATTGACAACAATACATTTCACAAAATATTGTTTGTTTATATTCGCAAGATGCATTACCATATTCGTTTAGTTAGTACTCCCCGATACTCGAGAGATTTTTGCACACACCATTTTTTTCCTGAGCTAGATGTGGTTTTTCATGATCTCTTAACCCCGCTCGTAATAGTCCCCCCCCTCGAGCGTATACTTACATAAAACCACTGATCTATTCGTCAAGCCACGGAGAGTGGATTGTATCATTGATGTGCCACCAGCAGGGGATGGGGATTTCCTTCATTTACTTCTCAACACAACGCTATTTTGTATCGCTCAAATGTAATATCAACGTTATCGTTATCAGGGTAGAATTTTAGTCAGAGAGTCAAATCCATTCCTAATAGAGCATTAACATGATATTTGTGGAATACCAACGGTGTGTTGAACCTCAAATCAGATGCGTGGTTGTTAACTTAAAAGAAAAAGAGAGGTGTTCCCAATATTCCTAATCCTCATTTTATTCGAAAGTTTGGTGTGTACATATTCGCGCAGGAACCCTTGCCCCAAACTGTGTTCCTGTTTTTTTTTTTTTTTTACCCTAACTCCCAACGAGGTAGGCCCAAATTTGAAACGTTCGCCGACGAACGAAAATTCCCTGGCCGTGAAATTACCAGGTAATGTGTCGTTGCCAGTTACCAGAATCGTTTGCAGCATTAATTTAACTTGACCAGATTGGTCTGGTGATTGGAGCACCCGCTAACTGCCTTGCCAAAACATTTTGGTCCGAATGTCGAATTAATTCGGAAAATTACACTTAAGATGGATTAGCCGTGGTGTGGACTCGCATACACAACATGTATGGGACGTAGTCTTTTGCCTCAAAAGTTAGGGAACCAGGAAAGCCAAAATCCTAGTGATTCAAGACTCTTTCTGACAACGATAGCCAGAAACAAGAACAAATGGGAGATTTAAAGAAATGAGGAAGTCGTCGCCAGCGTCCAGCGAAAAAGCAACGCAGAATTTTGCATGACGTCACGACAAAATATTGTAATGTGCAGCAGACACAACTCGGTGATAATGGCGCACATACTTTAAATATTTAATGCGCCATGAACTGCATGCCACAAAGTATAGTAGACAAAGCCCGAAAGTTGGGGTGGTCCATTCGCGCAAGGAATCCCTTTGCCAAATTAGTGTTCCTGTTTTTTTTTTTTTTACAATACATCTCCACTGAGGTAGGTACACAATAATCGACTTTGACCTTGCGTAACTCAAATGACCTCGACCTGACCCCCAAACCTTAGGGTTTCATGTACACAAGTAATGAGCTTCATCCATCCTGGTGGGTTCGAGTTTATCGTGTTTACAAGCCCAAACTAGCCCGCCCAAAAAAATTAATAAAAAATCCCCCCATTTACCAATTTTCCTACTCTTGACCGAAGATTCAATCCCCTGCCTACCCAAAAACAAAGTATTTCTGTACTGCCTAATACGGAAGATACCACCGAATTTCACTTGATCGGAACAACCCTTTCTGGATTTTACCGGTGTTTAATAGGTTTTCAGACTTCGACAACTGTGACCTCATATGACCCTCTGACCTGGCCCACCCGAAACACAAAGTTATTGTGCTCATCATGGGGAACACCATACCAAGTAGAGCTTCATCCACCCATGTAGGGTCGAGTTATCTTGTTCCCAAGCCCAAACTGCCAAAATTATTGACATTTCACCATTTTTCCTATTTTTGACAAAAATTCACTTCCGACCTGTACCAAAAACATAGTGTCCCCTGTACTCCCAAATACGAAAATACCACCAAATCAACATGATCGGGCCAACCATTCTGGAATTTCTCGTGTTTTACCAGGTTTTCAGATTTTCTCCGTTGACTATCTTACTCCTGATGACCCTGAACCTCAAAACACGGGGTTCAATGTACTCACATGTAAACACGCATACCAGTATGAACTTCATTCCATCTAGGTGGGGTAAGAGTTATCGTGTTTCACAAACTTTGCGGTCACATATCCCACGCACACACATACACCATACACACAAACCCAAAAAACACTACCCCATAATACACCCCCACGCGCGCGCGCGCACTGTCTTGACTGTAAATAAGATTCCTCTGACTTCGTCAAAGGAATAGCACGGACTGAGCGCCGCTAGTTGAACAGAGGGTTAAAGTTGGGGCAAAAGTCAACATTCTACACCCCAATTGTTATTTTTTCGAATCCCATATAAACTTCCGTCGTTGTGAATTGTTTCGATTGTTTGCTTTTCGCCAAGTCAATCGGATCGATCGGACAACACGTACCTTTCTTATGTTGCAAGATAATCGCATAGTACTATGAACGTCAAATGCCCCGCAACCTCGAAGCATCGAGATAATATGGCCAGGCGATTACTAGTATGTTGATGTGACGCTGAAATAAATATGTTAGGCTGCGATGATATGCAAGTGGGGGCTTCGTAAATCCTCACTCTGTTTAGAAAATATTAATGCGTTTTGGGGGGTTCGTATGGCTGGGTAAAATAGTACATTTATTTCTGGTAAGCTTCACTGAGATGAGAAACCACTTGTTGGTTACTGAAAACCACACTTGTGACTCTGCCTATTCTAAATGTATGCTTTTGTAATTATGTTTCTGTAGATTGGATCCCACAGAATCAGGGTTATCGCCGATAGATCTCTCTGAAGTAGCATGATGGTGTGGTGTTGTTAGCCATTCTGGACTCTTGGTTAGGAACAATATGCACCAAAAAATGAAAAAGATGTAGCGTTTCATTTCTTGCTTTGTTTATTTTTTTTATTGCCAATTGAAATTTTCGGTCGAACCCATGGACCATCTTCATCCATTCATCTAACAACGTTGATATAGCTGGAATGGCAGTGAGCCCTTTGGCTACAAAAGCTATACTTTCCTCGGACTAATAATCAGTAAATTGAATTAGTAACGAAGTAAGTCGATCGTACAACATGTACCTGCCAGCAATGTGAAAAATTAAGTCAGCATGCCACATAGACATAGCTTGCGCCTTCGAAATATCACTCCAATTTCGTTTCGTCTCAGCACCTGAAATTTATTGCCTATCATCCTCCACAGATTTGCTTTAAATTTTTCGTCGTTTGTATTCAAGTTACGATCGGCTAGACTTTTCGTACTCTCTTTCCCAGATTGCTCGCGCTGAATGGTTAGTAAATCAGAAGACAATGCCCCCCCCCATAGCCCGCCAGCGCTTTTTTCACTTCTTCTCTGACTGTCTGGCGTTCCATATCAACTCTCAAGCGTCATGTGATCGACAGTCGGAGGCACCTGCTCGTCCGCGTCGCCAACATTCCTGCCGCAAATCACTAGTAGATTGTACTTTGCACGGAGAAGTCATGCAGAATAGACAAACAAACTTTTTAATATAAGGATGTATGGCACCACATTAACTGAACCCTGAGTCACACATATATACAAAAGAATAAAGAACAAACCTGATAGGCTTATACTTGCTGGATTGAGTGTTCGAGATTTTTAAAGTTCCGGTTCAAAACCTTTCTCGATGTTATAGTAGATGTGAGAGCCTTATATATATAATTATTTTCTCTCCGCTTCTTGGAAGTCACGAGGACACGAGATCCATGCCTGGCTGTCTCGCATTCTTATCATTTCAAGTTGATTCCTTAAGGGTGTCTTTTCCAAATCGATCATTTCTCTCTTCAATAAAAAAATGACATATCCTAAATCATGGGTTCCCAAACAGGAGGAAATTTCCCCCGAGAGGAATTTCAGATTTCGGGGGAGAAGAAATCCATAGAAAGGTAATCATTTTGGCAGGATTTTTCGAGTTGTAAATTCTTCTTGTTCACAAAACACAAAATTACATAGCAAGTTTAAACCTTCCCCCATCTCCCCCCCTATCAACCTTCCAGTTATATGTATTTCATAGGAGGAATGATCCGAGTGAAAGGCGAGGGGGAAATGGGGAAAAAACGGTTGGGAACCCACTGTCCTAAATTATAGCGACATCATGTCAGCATGCGATCGACCAAATACTCGAATTCCCAACGGTTCTCATTTTTTTTTCCCAAAATTATAAGGCGTCATAACCTCGTCATAAGAAAAGGTCAACAACGAAAATAAAGTTAATTGAAACCTTATTGGAGGCGAAAATTTGGGTTGATTCTCAGAGGAAGGAAGATTTATGACACCTGGTAAATCATTCTAACAGCTGGCACTGGTAGTCTACAATTTACTTTGTCTTTTGAGGGGCACTTACCCTGCCGCCAATATCACCCACCGAAACAATTTATATTCTTCACGGGACAATATCCTACGTCAATACTATATGAGGAAGTTCGCGTTAACGTGTCCACATCATTTTAGGTAATTTCTTTCTTAAGCGGCGTTTCCATGAACACGGGCGGGCGGGAGCGTGGGTAAAATCGCTCACTGTTATTTCCAATGAGTCCGTTTCCATGCACGCCGGACGTGCGGGCGGCGGACTTTTCTTTTCTCGAACGTCGGTCATGTAAGCGATTTTTTTTTTTCCGCCCGCCTGCGTGTTTTTCGTATCGATTTCCAGGGAGTTTTTCCTGCAATCTGACTGCTTTGTAGCCCGATAGTGCGAGGTAGAGAAATGTTAATGTAGCAAATCATGTTCGAGCACACTCCTAACTGTTTCAACACTCGTAATGAGATCTTCTACAAATTCCCTCCATTTTCAACGGCCGACACCTATTTGAACACATATTTGCCTTGTTAAACCATTGACGGGTCAAGTTTATGCTAATTGAATTTCCAAAACCTGGCAATTGTCAGTGAAGTTTGATTGTTTTAGGCATGTTGACAGTTAGCCATGGTTTTCTAAGAAACTAAACACAGGTGTTTAGGTTTAAACACCGAGTAGACCTATGTCCGGTGTTTGAATAATCCTAAATAATAATACTAATAATAATAATAATAATAATAATACTAATAATAATACATATAATAATAATATAATAATATAATAAGACTAATAATAATAATAACAACACAATAACAAAAATAAATATAAGCAATGAACAGGTCAAACAGTCCACTCGCGTTGTCCGAGTGGCCGCCCGCCGCGTGCATGGGAACAAACGCTTCAGAGCACATACTCTCGTGCGATCTGATTAGGCCCATCGATACTTTCGAAATCATATCAACAAATCTTCACTTCCATTTGACATACCCGCCTACAGGTGATGGCATTTAGTAAAAAAATAAAAATAATTGAATGAATGATCCATATATTTCAGAATAATCGAAGATGCCATATCACCTCGCAACGACATGTTAGCTTTTTGCGGACGATTACTGTAATCTATATAACTCTATTGAGACGAGTTCTTTGACGTGCCTGCAAGCTCGTTGTCGCCTCTGTCAGTTACTATCAATGATAACGCGACACCGTCTCGCAACACACATGCATTCTCAGGTAGCCCATCAAATTTTTGTGACTGGTTTCACCTTCAGACCTTGTCTCAAATCAGAAGCATCGTTCAAGCATTGCAATCTCCAATCTCCAAAAATAAGTAGTGAAGGCAAATCATCAACATAAGGCGAAAATAAAGCTCTTTAGAAAGATAACATAATTCAAAATTTTTAATTTGACGGCATCCCCAGTGAATACCTTTGTGCTGTTACTCTTGCTTTGTCACAAAATGAAAACAATTCAGTTTTCAAACATTAAGATATGTTCGAAAATTCACAGCTTTTTTCGTGTTTTCTGTGTCTGAAAACTGTGCATTGACCTTGTCGTAATTTGTAGAATAATTGGTTATGGTTACCACCACGTACCTACACAAGGTACTGCAAAATTATCAAACTAAACCAAAACCCGAAACGTTTGATTCTTCCACAATAATTCCACTGATTCCGTAAATTTTTGCAGACAACACTTGCCCCGTGTGAGAATCATTCTTGTGCCCACTTTAACCGATGAGAATCACTCCCACAAATCCAATACCAACAATAAACTGTTAACACACATCACTAAATCAGGTAACGATACTCAGTGCTCCAATGAAGTCTCAATTGAAAAAATACAACCCCCGAGGACCCCGATGAACCTCGATATCCGTTATGACAAAGATGCGAATAGAGTTCTGACAGAGAACGAAATATACTTGCGACACTGCCCTAGCGACCTGATTAGTGTTCTACGATAATGATTGGTTCCCGTTTCTGACTCGTGTTATATGAGTCTCCTACTTCCTCTTGTAGTCATCGTGATGTTGAGATGTTGATGACTGACTAAAGTTTATTTCAGATTATATTCGTTAGATGGGTTGAGGCAGATACAGCACCTCGTCAACAACAATTTTCCGTCCCAGTTATGTGATTACGAGGTTCTTCAAGGTCTCTCATGACATTCTTGGCTCTAACATATAAGACCGATTCAGAATTTGAAAGTAGTAGTTTAGCAGATTGAGAGCATTACGATAAAGTTTTAGTAGTATTCAATTCCAAATTCACAGTAAAATGTACGACCAAATGACTGCACTGCAGAGGGTCCAGTCTTGGCTGTAGAGGGGTCCAGTCCTTGGCTGCAAATAGTGATAATGCTCACTCTCTACTACGATGGCCAAAAAATTTGGGCCAAATACTTGTGTGGCCTGCGGTTGCTCCTGTATTAGAAGTAATACTATCAGATTTGACAACTTGAGAGAAGATACAACAACGGAAAAGAGAGGTGGACCAAGATTTAACGTCATGGCAGGCATCAGCAAACATGATCGCGATCACTAACCAACGTCAGGCTCCAGCAACACTGATGTTATGACAACGTAATTTGATACAACAAGGGGTACCTTCAACCAATTTATTAAACAATCAAAACTATTCAACAAGCAAGTCGGAAGCACTGAAATAAATACCTGACTGGCCTGAATAGAAAAAAAAACGATGGTTGGAGTAACACTTTTTTCTGACGTGGGTAGTAACAGTATGCTTGCACCTGTTTTGTAAGCTCAGTGATTTCCCGACTCACTTCCTATATATTATATTCCCAGCGTGCTTATGTGTTACTCGCATAAATATGCATTTACCGAAAAAAAAATCTCACTGCCATAAAAAAACAAAAAAAAAACAATTCGTCGCATCAGGTTGTCTCGTAAATTACTATTCAATTATCGCGAAGAAGCTATTACCCAATCAAATGCGCTGTAGTAGAGTGAAGTGCTTCTTGAGAAAGAAAAAAGAAATCGTAGTCCGCATTAAAATGAGTGAGGAACATGTGATGTTATGCCTCATTATTAGACACTTACGTAAGGGAACTAGGAACACTTAGTTCGCCATATAATATGTTCAAAGCTAAGGATATTTTTCTGCGGTATGGAATGGTTAAAGGGAATTAATTGAAACACATTCATTTGTCGAACCAACAATCCCCCAAACTCAGTGGGTCATATGGATTGCCCGATGTTTGGCACTGGCTTCTAATGCCAGTAATGATGTAGTCCTGCCTATTCAATCGAGCTCCGTATAATTTACATGAGCCAATCGCATGGTAAGAACATCATTGCGGTAAATTCGTGCAGTGCAACTTTTTCAACCTGGGTGTCTACCGTGCACCATCGTCCAAACACACGTGGGTGGCGTGGAAACATCTCAGGAACATGGGCCTTCTCCAAACGCATGCGGAATTGTCCTCATATAAGATACATATATATACAGGATGTAAGACCACCGATTTCTCATAGACATAAGCGCGGAGGCAGTACACGTGGTCCGATAATCGTCTTAGTCATTTCCAGTCGACTTTCGGCTCTCCATATCTATATGAAGAATTAGATCGGACGTTAGCATGTCCTCGAAAGTACCGATTGTCAATGACTTATGTGGTAGAGTGGGGATTATAACGGAATAAGGGTTTTATGCAAACACAGAGGAAGAGGTAAATCTCCTGAATGGCGAACTTAGTTACTTTCAGTGAGCAACGTCAGGCAATTTCAAACGCTACATTCGAAAATTACATAAGCAGGTTTTCTGACTACCGACTTACTGTCCCTCCGCGGGCAATGGCGTGATACCTATAACTCTCTTCACAGAGCAAAATATCTTATTATGGGCATTTGCAATTGGCACCAACCATGGCCCCAGTCACCTGAATCGCAATAATTATCAATCATTCCAGTTCATTCTAACTCCCCCGTCCGATTAGTAATCCCTCTTGTTTTCCCTCTATTACATTCCGGTGGAGCGCATTTAAACTCTTGTTTATTTAGAGTTGCACAAACACATTCGATATTTTCCAACAAATAATAAACCGATACGAGAGCCTTCGTCGCATAATTGGAACTATATGACTTCATAGCAAGTTACATTTGGTTTCCTGGTAATGTATGACGTCAAAACAAACGGTTCAGTTCGAAAACAGAGGCTCGAGTGTCTGTTTATTATTCGTATTCATAAGTATGCCATTGTTTTTACCTGGTACAAATACCACCTACTTCAAGATTATTGGATAAACGAAACAATAGCTGAGTGACGACTAGGGGAAATGAAAAATTGAAAATAAAACTGACCTCAAATATAGACCTGCATGCTTCACCGTAATTCAGCATACCTTAATAAATCTAGTCGAGGCAAGTGCATTAGTTTCGCTGTGTTGGGATTACTACCCGACTGCGGCATACTTCGGAGGAGTTACGAGTTATTTGGAAATAACATGAATGGCGTGATATATCTCGGCAAGGCATGTATTTCATTCGACATTGATATATTGCTCTCCTTCTGTTAAATGGAGGAATCACTGCAGTAATCTCTGGATGCCTGATTGTGACGGGAATTTGAACCTTCCCGTGATAATCGAGATAGTTCGCGTTAGGCTATGGTCATCTATGGTTTCTCAGCAATTGCCATAGCCCAATTCGCCTCGTCATCCATCAATGTTTTTTTTCCGCAGCGCCAGATACTAAATAACTTCACTTTGTCGTCATGGCCTAATTCCACAGGGAGACGAAAGTATTTCTGGTATAGGTTGTAGGTTTAACTCTCCTGACTTTGCCAAAATGAAATGTGATGGAGTCTATATAACCATTATGTCTGAAGCATTTCGACAATTGTCGATCTAGGCCTAGTACTGACAATTAAATGCATTCAGTCTCATTCTTTCAAACTCTCTTGCACAGCCTGGAAGCACGGCCCCGAACGCAAATTCTGCGATAGGTTAACGTTCGGAGACACATAATGATTTGGCATAAACTGTGATTATTGGTTGGTCGAGTCTCACGTGTAAGCCAAAATTGGGTAAACTATCGGAGACGTTGACCATAACGGGACATCTCGAAAATTAGTTATACGAATTGTAAATGCCTAAATCCGGAAGTAGCATGACACATCTGTCCATTTTGAGCCCGAGAGTCCATCCCACAATCACCGTCTATAAGTTGTTATGATTCCCTTCAAAATTGTTTCTGATTAGTCGACCACAAAAAAGATCAGCATCGTCATCCGAGACGTTATCTCCCTTCTTATGTATCGGGCCTCTGAATAATCACTTCCTCTCGGTGTCCATCGCTTGTTATATAAATAACGAACCCTATCAAATTTCCTTCAAGTAATCCGGCCAGTAAAATACAACCTTTTTTATACGCTTTGATCCAGTGCAAAATACAATCAGACACGCAGTACGGTAGTGGATCTGTATGCGACCGAACCTGATGGCTATATAACTGCAGAAGCGATGTTGCGTATCACGCTGACTTCCTTTCGATTGTTTGTCAGCGGGAAAGATATGGGACGGTTTTCACGTAAAGGACGTTGGTAATTCGTAGCCATTGTATAGAATAAACAACGCCTACCTAGATGTACACAAGTGATCAATGCTGTAATTGTTAGTTTGAGTATATACTGTTTCAAAAGGTTTATTTATTGCGACCTCCGTATCCCGTTACTTCACCAATGCAAGTGTTACTTATCTAAACATTTTCAGACGAGGGTCTATTGTTAGCCAGTAGGTTAGCTATGTGAGAATTGCCATTTGCGCAGTCCTGTCCGGTGAATCATAATCTAAAGCAGTTTAGGTAGATAGGGTTAACGATAAGGATATCGCTGTCAATTGCGATGAAGAATAATTTACTTTGGTCACTCGTCACAGTTACTAAGAGGCACGCCAGAATTCTATAGAAAGGTGCAAATAAGGGATACGTACTGATTCATGATCGTCAAATCAACGTGAGCACAGATGGAGAGAGAGTCCGAAGAGGCTAGATTTCGGTTGTTCAAAAATAGATAAAGGTTCCAATGAGGCAACCATTCCCCTAACAGTATGAAACAACAACAAGTTAACGCGAATTGAGCGTCTGTAACCGTGCCGCATTCCTCGTCAAATTTTGCAATTGTGTGATGCGAAACACGATATATTTAAACAGGCAGAGGTCGCGAATCTAGAAGTGGTGAAGAGCTGATGGCTCCACCATGATTCGAACTGCGGACCCCTTGTCCCACGTGCAAGCGCTCTACTAATTGAGCTAAGAAAGCCAATCTGTGAACTTCGAATACCCGAAAACATGATACTTTTCACCGTGAGATCTGCATCTATACTTGAACAATGCAAATTCTATTTGTTGATGCATTTCTTCCTCTTCAGAAATCAAATTAAGTACATTCGAAACTGAATACCATTATTACCCACTATAGGAGTAGCGACCTACTGATTTTTGGCATCGGGAGTGGACCTAATAGCGGCAATATTTTATGAAACTGACAGATACAGGTATTAAGTCGGACCTTGAAGTGGTGAAAAGCTAATGGCTCCACGATGATATGAACAGCATACCTCTTGCTTCACGTGTAAGCGCCCTGCCAATTGAATTATGACGCCAACTGGTGGTCTCACCAGGGACTCACATCCGAGGACATGAGACGTTTTTTACCGTTAGATCAGCTATAACAGTTGAACATTTACTACCAAGAGTCCGTGACCACGCCTTACTTCGATGGCAGCAATGCTTGATTGGTGTTTCGAAATTGTAGTGCCTTGAGCTTCACGGAACATAAGACAGGCATGCCATGTGTCTAGACACGACTGTTCCTAGGTGATGTTTTGAGCCAATTCATTCTTCATCCTGAGGAGAAGAATATACATGAGGAATTCCATATAAGTTCCCCAGTGGCAACATACAATTTTTTCTGGCCGGAACCGACAATCAGGTTGGTTCCCCACTACGGTGTAGTCGCTGAGTCTTGTATCCAGTACTCCCACCTGAAGTTTACGTGAGAAACATTCATGGGTTAAGGTACTATTCAATCGTCACATCTTCCGAAAATATTCTGGAGCGAGTATTTGTCATGGACTGGTATCAATAGGGTTCCTCTTGTTGGTTATACCCACTTTCATCCGAAGGCACCACTAAGCATCGTGCTTCCTGGTGTGGTCAACATTTCCTTTCTCATTCAAATCCTAGATACAAAAGGCGAGATAGTAGTGTAGGTTAAGTTAGAAAGAGACTCCGGTTTTATCTGTATGCAACCGATTCCTCTTGGACTGATTTCCATCTTCTCGGTACCACCTCTATCATTGATAAAAAAAAAAAAACATTGATAAAGCTTATTTCATTGAGCTAATTAATTGAGCTTTATTAGGCAAACAAACAATACAATATAGCTGTACCGCACGTTCAGAGTTGTATTATATTCCGTTACAAGTCAAACGTTTTCGACCAGTAACATTGCTGTTGGCAGAATAATTTGTACGACGGAATTGGACATTCTGCGGTCTGAATTGAATCGGATCGAATATTTGATACGATACGACGTATTGCGAATACGCGGACAATGCAACCGAATTTCTTAGTAAGGAAAGGACGGAAGATCCGAAAGCTGGAAATTACGTTAGCGATTTAAAAAGCTTTATAGGTCAGCTCAAGTATATACTGATTTAAAAGGTCTATCGATTGGCGTCTTCAAATCCCATCACTCCTAATACAAGCGTTAACGTAAATAAACATTTACGCTGCCAAGACTACTTCAGTCATCAGCCTTCAATTTAGTAGAGAGGGTTTTTATACAGTTGTCCATAAATCATCGGAAGTTCCTCCCGGATCACTTTCTGCTCTAATGCACAAGGGATGTTAATGCATGATGTATGTGCATTTCTTTTCTGCCTTAGTTTGGGATTGCCAAAGCATTTATCTGACCTTCGAGAAACTACGGAGTTGGAAGAAGAATAGATTTTCGGATCTTTTTTCTCCATTGGTCATGGCTGAATCGATATGTCGCTCTTCAGTGTCTCAGTTCACAAGTTAACGATAACGTCGCAGTTGTTACACTTACTGTTTTATCCTAGTTAACAAGCGCCATCTGATAGCTTGCGGACGGCAAAATTCCTGTGCTCATACACTGGGGGGGCATGTTCTCAACCATCCACATTTTTGTGTTGTTCACCTTTATTGACCTTCACTGATATCTGTCATAACCTTGGAATGACTTGGAACATGTCTACCATATTAGCCTAATATTTGCCCAGCACAAAGTTCCCAACTACCTCATTCCTAGGTCTGTATATCATCTATATTACGCAACAAAACTTTATGTGTACCCAGCACAACTCCTCGGCAGTAACAGTGAACAGTGGAAACACAATTGGATCCACGATAAAAAGCGTGGAATATCATAAACTTTGTAGCATTCATTTCCCCTGATACGAATTGGTCTGGTGATTGGAGCACCCGCTCACTGCATTGCAATACAAAATTTTGGTTGAATTTAGTGAAATGGGGTGGTGCGTGGTGCTCTGAATACACAACATCGTATGGACGTAGTCTTCTGCCTCACACCGGAGGAAGAACGTTAAACCAAAGGTTCCCAATTGGGGGCAAAAGTCACCATTTTACACCCCGTTTGTTATTTTCGAATACCATTATAACAATCTGACACTATTCGATCGGACACTGGCCCCTCTCCAATACTGCAAATGTTGTTGAGGAAACTGCTACACTGAATACCGGAATGATCTGCGAACGCAAATGCACCCGCACAGGCGGAACATTGGATAATCGGTCTGAGGCGAGGCGATTACTTGTGTGCTACTACACGCGTATTCTTCAAATCATTTTCATTTTTTATGGAAACCTGGCCCATAACGAGGACAAATAGTATTGCAGTTTGGGAGTTCGCGTACTCGGAAAAATAATACAAAAGTCTCGTCCGTTGTGCTCTCAAAAGGGATCAGGAACCACTGTTGGTCCTGGGGGGAACCCACACTGTGTTACTATGCCTACGCCAAAATATATATCCATGCTTTTCTTTATGTTTATAAAGGTAACATAGTGAGGGCAACTTTCAGACCATGGTTAATTTATCTACATTGTGTTTTCAATGGTTTTGGAAAGGACACCTCGGTATACCCTTGTGCTTTTTTATTCAGCGGTCCGCATAACCGCCAAGCTTATCCTGTTGCTAAAGTACTACTTCAATTTATACTCACTAGCGGTTCATTATCGCTGTAATTATGTATTACTTGATCGTACAACAGTGCACCTGCCAGGACAGTTGAAATAAGCCAAAGCTGTTAAAAAAAAAATTAAGTCAGCGGGCCACACAGACATAGTCATGCGCCTTCGAAATATTGCTTCAATTTTGTTTCGCTCTCGAGCACCTGGAATTTTATTGCCAATCATTGTCCACAGTATTTTCTTTTATTTGGGTCGTCGGTGTATTCGAGTTACGGTTCCGGCCCGATTGCTCGGGCTGAGCGATTCTAAATCAAATAACATGCCATAGCCCGCAGCGGCTTTTCACTTCTTCCCTGACTGTCTGGCGTCCATATCAACTCTCAAGCAGTTAAGTGATCGAGTCAATTTTGGCTTGGTCTTTTGCCAACATCTGATTAAATCTCCCTTAGATGGACTTTCGCGCGGAGAAGCCAATGCGATAGACGAAACAATTTCTTTTACAGGTATATGGCACCATCATAACTGAACTATGAGTCACATCAGGATATAAACAGTTGTGATAGGCAATACTTGCTGGATTGATGTTTCGAGATGTTTAAAGTTTCGGTTTAAAACCTTTCTCGATGTTATAGTAGATGTGAGGGCTTATATAGATATTCTCGCTTCTTGGAAGTCACGAGGTCTATGAATTGTCTCGCTCTTATCAATTCAAGGTTGATTACTGGTTATGGTGTCCTTTTCGAATCGAAGCTTCCTCTTTTCTAATAAAGAAGGACATATTCCTAAATAATAGTCGAAATTCATTGCCGGCGATCGGCGACCAAATAATTGGATTCCTAATGGTTCTCAATTTTTCCAAGAATTTATGGAGGCATCATACCTCGTCTAAGAACACAGGGTCGTCGGCTAATAAATGTTGATTGAACCTTAGTTGAGGAAAGTGCGTGGTTCGATTCTCAGTGTAGATACCTTCGGTGAATCTTCAACATTGGCAGTATACATATCCATTTCTTTTTCGAACACTTTCTCTTCCCCCAATTCTAAGCCCACCCTCAACCAATTTTACATTCCACACGGGACCGGTCCTACTCAATGCTATAGAGGAAGTTCGCGTTGACGCTCATCATTTTAGGTATTCCTTAATCAACGTGCACTTGTTTCATGAGTAGGCCCATCGATACCTTGTACCATCTATAAATTGATGAACAAATCTTCACTTCAATTTGACATACTGCTAACGAGTGATGGCAAATTGAGGGAATCGATGCGATATCGCCTCGTAACACATGTGAGCATTCGGCGGGGAACGATAATAACCGTAATCTATATAAAATTGTATTTAGTCGAGTTCTTGTTACGTCCATCCAAGCCTCGCCGTCGCCTGCTCGTCAGTTACATCAATGATAACCGACAAACCCACCGTCTCGCAACACACTGCATCTTGCATTAGCCATGCAAATATTTGTTGATGTTCCCCTTGTCTCGAATTCGGAGCTCTCAAGCATGCTATTCAAGCATCGCAATCTCCAAATATCTTCGACGTAGTGACGGGCAAATAAAAAAATCATCACACAGTAGGCTGAAAATGACCCCCGTAATAAGATGATTCATTTTTAATTCGCGATCCCATGGAAAACCTTTGTGTTGTTACCCCCTGACTTGTCACAAAAATTACCAGTCAGTTATTCGAATATTAAGATATCTTGTAAACTCCACGACTTCGGTAATTGCTGCCTTACATAAGATAATAAATTGAATACCGTGTATTTACCTTGTTCAGAAAATTTGAGAAGACACGGTTATTGTTCCCTACCAAAGGAGCCTAAGAAAGTTAATGAAAATCGGCAGAACTCACACAGCCCATAACGTAGATTGAATTCCCCAATAATTTGTCGATTTTCGTCGAATTTTTGTCAGACAACGGCAATCCCGGGTAGATTCATCTTGCCTCTGAACCGATCAAATCCACCAATCCGATACCAATAATAAACTTAGAACAGGACATTACATAAAATGTAACAATACATCAGTGTCTCCAATGAGGTCTTTTTCTCAAATTTGGAAAGATGAACAGATCAATGAACATCGACATACAGTGGAAAAGATTACGAATAAGAGTCTTAGGCAGCGAAAATAAAATATAATTGCAACATGCAGCCTATCGTCCTCCTGAGTAGCATGAATTTTACCCCGATAATGATTGCTTCTTCGTGCCTCACTCGGGTATCAAGTCTCCTACTTCGTCTGGTGACATCGTGATGTTGATAGCAGTTGGTTGGATGACTAAAAAAATTTCACGAGATTAACTTGGTTGGTGAGGCAGATACAGGAACACTTATTCAACTTTGCACTGCTGATTCTGCCTCACTTACGTGATTAACGAGGTCCTTCAAGGTTCTCATGAACCTTTTTGCTCTCATTAAGGCACCATTCAGATTTGGAATATTTGTAGCAGGATTTGAGAGCTTACGAATAAAGCCGTTATTAGTATTCAAGTTACAACAATATTGTAGTACACAAATGACTGCACTGCAAGAGGTATCACCGGAGGATAGGTCCAGTCATGGCTGCAAAATCGCGACACTCCTCTACTGAGATCTGCTATCAGACAATATCAGTGTCGAAGGAATGGGGCAAATACTTGTTGTGACCCGCGGTGCCCCGGTATTAGAGTAATACTAACAGATTTTAAAATCTGATTTTTAGAAGGATATACGGAGATAGATGGACCACTATCAGCAAACATGATCGATCAATATCGACGGCAGCTCCAGCAACGCTGATGTCATGACAACGTAATTTGATACAAACAGAGAGGTACCTATTTCTTCAACCAAATTATTAACTCTCAATATTCAGAACTAGTGAGAGAAGTCGGAAGCACTGAATAGATATTAATACCGGGACTGGCCTCCTACATATAAAAAAAAAACGATGACTGGAGTATATTGTTGTGTACGTGGTTATACAGTATGTTTGCAACTTGTTCTATAAGCTAAGGGAATACTAAGGGATTTCCGACTCCTATATATTATGTTACTCAGCGTCCAAGTGTTAATCGTATAAATATGCAATACCGGAAGAAAAAGTCATGAAAAATATTAGGAAACAATTCGTGCATAGGTATGTCTCATAATTCACTATTCTATCATCTCGAAGAAGCTATGTAACACAATTCAAATGCACTGTTGATTGAAGTGCTTCCTTGAATAACGAATGCGGTAGGTGCTTGCATTTAAAATGAGTGAGAACATGTGATGTTACGTATATATTACGACACTTGAGCAGTAAGAACTGAACTAGACAAACTGAATTGACGCACAGCAATTTCAAAGCGTAAGGAGATGTTGCTGCGTCAGGACATGGTTAAAGGAAATAATTGAATACAGCAAACACATCATGTTTGTCAACAACAATCCCCAACATAGTTGGTCATAAGATGCCGGTGTTTGGCACTGGCTCTTTCTATGTCAGTGAGTAGGAATTCGCATTGCCTATTCACGTATTTTCAATAGAGCACCATTTACATTTACTCAAACCAATCACATGTAACAGCGTGGCATTGAGGTACATCATGCAGTGCAACTTTTTCAGCCCTGATTATTTAGCGTGAACATCGGACGGCCAATGTTGGCCCTATTATTTCTTGAGATCATGCAGTTACCTGTACAGTCTGAACTACGAAACGGCATCAGAGTTAGATTTGCGCCAACGCTGGACGAACTCGCCCTGTTGAAGCCTTCGTACACTGTTCTAACTAACGCAAAGAAATCCCCTAACATGCAGCGAACCTTCATTATTATGCATAATAATATCTCGTTCTATACTGGCGTTCTCCGGTCAAACTTGCTCCAAAAGGCGCTTTACAGATACTACCCCTGATCATGTGACGTGGTCACATGCACTCGCACTTCAGCACCAACGCAAACCTTGTCCTCTATTTTTTACTCTGTAGACAACCTCTTCCAAGCAAATCTATCACCACGATGTATTTCTTCATCTTTAACTCGCGTATGGTATTCTGTGTCGTTCCATGCTAACTGTTGGTTCGATCCCACCACCTTTAAAATATACATTTTGAAGGAAAACCCTGGGCCCGCGTATCCATGTTAGTCGAATAGGGAAACTGTAACTTCTTAAAAACTCTTGTTTTAATCTAAAACAACGAAAACAGATGAAATCTCTCCTCAAACTTCATATACATTTAGTGCACAAAGCAGTCATTTTTAAAGGCCTAGACAGTGTACACCATCAGATCCTCCTGATCTAACTGGCCTACTGTCCATCCCGCGACATGACGTGATACCTATCAATTTCTTTACAGACCGTATTACAAAATACTTACTACGGTAATTTCGCAATTGCGGCCCCACATTGGCCCGGTCACCTCGTACGCGTAATAAATATAAATCATTCCATTCCATTTGAAACTCCCCTTTCCGATTAGTATCTCTTGTTTTCCCTCTTTTAGATTCCGGTAAAGCGCATTCCGTTTTTGTTATGTCAAGCGTCACAAAGCACATTCAATATTTTCCACAATAATGAATCTATACGAGGCCTTTGTTCGCATAATTGAAACCGTGAGGAGTCTAAGCGGTAGAAGTTTGTCCTCCTATTATGACGTCACTCCAGTTTCAGTTGGAAACAGAGCTCGATTGTCATGTTCTTTTTGCCGATTCATAATATGCCATTGTTTTTTAATTGGAACAAATACCATCTCTTCAAATTCGTCTGAAAAACGAAACAATAACTGAGTGACCGACTATGAAAGAAATTTGAAAATGCAACTGACCACAAACGATAGGCCGGCATTGCTTTTTTCACGCATCGTACACAATAACCATTAGGGTTAGGCTTAGGGTAAGGTGTTAAAGTTAGCGGTACATACAGAATAGTTAAATTATTCCAGTTTGATCGAGTCTAACTTAATCTAGTCGAATGGAGTTGACACTAGGTTTCCTCCCTGTGTTGGATTACTACCTGACTACGGCATACTTCGTTTCGGTGGCAGTTTTCGGTTATTTGGAATAACATGAATGGCCGTGATATCCTGTGAAAAAGACAGCATCTCATTCGAACTTGATATATTGGCTCTCTTCTGTTAAAGAGAGAAATCACTGTAGTACTCAGATTCCTGATTGTGACGGGAATTCGAATCTTCCCTGTTATGATCGCGGATGGTTCGCGTCGCTAGACCAGTTCTGGTTCCACAGCAATGGCCATATCCCAATTCGCCTCATTATACATCAAAGTGTTTGTCTTCAGCGCCGGATAATTATACTCTGTCGTCATGACCCCTTTCCTACAATGAAGACGAATACATTTCTGTTGAGTTGTAGGCCTACTCCGCCGACTTTGGCAAGTAAAATAGATGGGTCTAGATATACCTATTATATCTGACAGCATGTTCGACATTATCGATCTATTAGGCCTATACTGACAATTAATTATGCATGTGATACGTAAAACATTTTTACGACGGGCTGTAGAGAAAATACACTGACGTAATAGAGGTCCTACATTGTTGAGCAAATGCATATGAAGACCAAAGGCACCATAATCTTTCGGATTTGACGTTGATCGCCCTTCCGTGTTTCTCCAAAGTTATACTCGTGCCTTCTCCAGTCGCGTTCAGTACTGAATTGAACCTCTCACATACTTAACTTACAACATACATAGGTCCACGGGTATTCCTTATAGCATAATTAATCTTATTATTATTTTGTTATTATACTATCCTATTCGATGTTATAATAATAACTACCGGCAGGGCATATGCCTGTTGCAGTCGTTTAAGGTACCACACAGCCCTGGGAGCACGGCCCCTAACGCCGAATGCGATACGTTAACTGTTCGGAGAACCGCAAAAATAATTTGTGTAAACTGTGATCATTGGGTTGATCGATTCTCACCTATCTCACATGTGCCAGAAATTGGGTAAATCCTCGGAGAGCCGTTGACCATAACAGGACATCTCGAAGTTAGTATACGAATTGTAATGCCTAATCCGGAGTAGCATGACACATCTGTCATTTTGAGTGTGAAAGTCCATACCACAATCCCCGTCTATGAGTTGGTATGAATCCCTACCAAAGTATTTCTCCATCAGTCGACTACAAAGAACTCAGCACCGTCATCTGAGACGTTATTCCCCTCTTATGTCCCCCGGCCGCGAATAATCTCTTCCTTCTCGGTGCCCATCGCTTGTTATATAAATAACGAACCCTATAAATTCCTTAGTAAACTCCTGCCAGTAAAATACAACCTTTTTATATAAAGTACGCGTTTATCCAGTGCAAAATACAATCAGACACGCAGTACAGCAGTGGAAGTCGTATGCGACCTTAAACAATCGATGGCGAAATTTAATCCAGAAGCGATGTGAGTATCAACGGAACTTCCTCTGATCGTTTGTAAACGGGAAGATATGGGATGCGTTTTCACGTGACGGACGTTTGTATTCGTAGCCATTATATAGATAAACAGTTCTACCGAGATGTACACAAGTGATCAATGCTGTACTTGTTAGTGTTGAGTATAACTGTGTCGAAAAGGGTATTAATTGGCGACCTCGTATCCCATTACTTACTAATGCAAGTACTATCTTAAATAAACATTTACAGAGCAAGGGTCTATCCGTAGCCATAGGTTAACTATGTGAGAATTGCTATGTGTGCATCTGTTTCGTGTCTGTTGAAACATAAGCTAAGCAATTTGGGGAGATAGGGTTAACAATAGGATATCGCTGTCAGTGCGAGAAAGAATATTTTACTTCGGTCACTCGTCACAGTAACTCAGTTCAGTAAGGAGGAGAGCCACGCCGAAATTCCATCGACGGGCAGATGAGGAATTACGTAATGATTCATGATTGCCAAATTAAACGGAGCACAGATGGAAGAGAGAGGCACAATATGCTATATATCCGTTTGAAGAGGATGGGGTAAAGGTTCCTTTGACGGCAAAAAATATCCGCCAAACAATAAGAAAAAACCCGTTAACGCGAATTGTAACCGTTGACGCCCATGGCATTTCTCGTCAGATGCGTTAACTGTTGCAATTGTGTGATCTTTCGGCATCGCAAACAAAGTAGATATTACAGGAAGGCAGGACGGTTGGAAATCTAGAATAGTGAAAGATAAATGGCTTAACCATGCATCGAACAGCGGAACTCTTGCCTTCACGGCAGCGCCCTACCAATTTGAGCTAGAAGCCAAATGGGGGTTCTCAAAACCCGTGAACATGATACTTTCACCGTGGGATCAGCACTTGCTATACATCATCCCCAGAGATAATTCAGATCCGACCGGAATACCGATTGGTACCAAACCATGGGAGTAGCGATAAGCCACTGATATTTGTTTATCGTGAGTGCGAACTATTGTTTAGCAATCTGGTGAAATAGAGACAGAGGGGCAGAGGAAGGTCGGAAATCTTGAAGTGGCGAAAAGCTAATGGCTCCTTCGGAATTTGAACAGCGGACGTATTGCTCTACGTGCGTTCGCCCTACCAATTGAGCTATGAAGCCAACTGTTGGTCTCACAGAAGACTCACAACTCGAGGAACATGATACGTTTTACCGTGAGATCAGCTATATCAGTTGAATCATTTACTACCAAGAGTCACTTCAGTGACCACATTTTACTTCGCTGGCAGCAATATTTGACTGGTTTTTCGAAATTGCAGTCCCTTGAAGATAAGACAGGATGGCGTGCCATGTTGGTCCTGACACGCTGTTCCTAGGTGTTTGAGCTAATTCTTCTTCACCCTGAAGAGGAGAATGTACATGAAGGAATTCCATATAAGTTTGCTAGTGGCTACACACAATTGTTTTCCTGGCTGCCATGTGGTTCCCCTCCACTGCGTTGGTCAATGAGTCCTGTATTCCATGAAGTGTAACATGAGAAACATTCATGGGTCAAGGCACTATCTATTCGTCACATCTTCCGAATATCTGGAGTATTTGTCATGAACTGGTATCATCGGGGTTCCTCTTGTTGGTTTCCACCAATTTCATCCGAAGGCACCACTAAACATCGTGCTTCCTGTGGTCAACATTTCATCTCTCATTCACTCCGAGAATACCAATGCAAAATGGATTGTAGGTTGGGTCATAAAGAGACTCCGGATTGCTTTTTATGCAACCGATTCCCCTCTTTGGACGATGTCCTCGTGTCACCATTATCATTGTTAAAAGAATGTTAACATCGAGAAAGTCATGTATTCCATCGAGCTCATTAATTGAGCTATATTAAGTGAAACGAACAATACAATATACCAGTAACTCTTCACGTTTTCTGTTGTATAGAATATTTTGATGCCGTTACAAGTCGAATGTTTTCGACCTGTAACATTGTTGTTGGCAGAATAAATTGTACGACGGAATTGGACATTCTGCGGTCTGACTGATCGATTCACATCTTGATATGATACGACGTATTGCGAATACGCGGACAATGCGAACCGTAGCAAAGGACGAAGATCTGAAGCTGGAATTACGTAAGCGATTTTGAAAGCTTCCATAGGTCAGCTCAAGTCTATACTGATTAACAGGTCTATCGATATGGCGTCTTCAAATCCATCACTCCTAATACAAAGCGTTTTACGTAAATAAACATTACGGCTGCAAGTGACTATACTTCAGTCCTCCCGTCTTTAGATTTTTAAGTAGATAGGGTATTATTTTATCCAGGTTGTCCCTAATCAAATCGGAATCCTCCCGATTCGCTATCTGCTCTAATGCACAGGTGATGTTTATGCATGATGTATGTGCATTTCCGCCTTATTTTGGGATTGCCATCTTTTATCTGACCTTCGAGAAACCCAGGATTGGAAGAAGAATAGATTTTCGGATCTTTTTTCTTCATTGTCAATGCTGAATCAATATGTCGCTCTTCATATCCCAGTTCACCAGTTCACCATAACGTCCGCAGTTGTTACCTTTACTCTTCTTTTAATCCGCTTTAGTTAACAAGCGCAAGTCGAAACGTCCCCCCCCCCCCCCCCCCCCCCTGATAGCTGCGGACGGCAAACTTCCTGTGGCGAATACCACTGCATGTTCGTCACCAATCCAAACTTATTGTTTGTTCCCATTTTATTGACCTTTACTGAGATCTGTCATAACCTTGGAATGGCTTGGAACATGTCTACACATTAGCCTAATGTTTTCCCAGCACAAAGACCCAACTACCTCATTCTAGGTCTGTATATAAGCAAGCTGTACCCAGCAACAAAACTTTATGTGTACCCACCCAACTCCTAGGCAGTACAGTGAACAGTGGAAACACACTTGGATCCACAATGTGAGTCTTGCAACACCTACATCATGATAAGGTGATGACAGATCTTCCACATAACTGCCCTGTTACCCTCCCACGTGCCTGTATTCCAGCCACCTCAGTGCTTGATAGAAAACAAAATAAACCGTCCCCGCTCTACAAGCCGCCAGCCCTGCAGCTGAAGGTAGTAATGTACAAACCGCTTCTCACAAAGAGTTCAATGGGAAGGGCTTTGGGTAGACAAATTGGGGTAATTGATTGGATTTAATTGAAATCTTATCACAACACATGCCGCCTAAAAAAAATGTTAGTTACTTACTCAGCCCAGCCAGTGGCATGCTTCATATACCACCAATAGTCAAACGGAACGGACGAACGAACGAACTAACGGATGGACGGACGGATGGAACGAACGAACGAACGAACGAACGGATGGAGAGACATGATGAATATTAGAGGCTGCTTACCCGCAGCGAAGAACCACTAGAGTCAAGTAAAAAAGCTGCAATCAAACTGTTTCGTTCGATCAATCACGCGTACCTATTTACCCTTTTTTTTGGTTGTGAGGGTAGTAGGTGTATCTCGAACACCTTTACCCCAGGCGTCGTTTAGAGCTGTGCTGCCCGCATCCCCCCCTCTCCCTCTCCTCCCGTTATTAGACATCCTGGTTTCCAGCATAGGTACTTTTGGCAAATATCCGATTTTTCATCTATTTCGTACTTCTATTCTGATCATTAGGCTATTCATCACGCATGCCAATCTCACTCGTCCCTCCGACTGAGTGCTTGGTATACTCCTTTAGGGAGTGAGGTTCAATGACGCGACGTGAAAAATGCACTCACTGCGCATTTATGTTTAATAAATCGTTTGAGATCGAGGGTTCACATTTTTATTCACTACCGTACGCATCCAATTCCCAAACAGTCTGTACCAGCAACAGGGAGAAATTCCAAGTAAGAGTATCAGAAAAGAGCATTATATTATTCTAATAATAAACGCTCACCAACATCCAAGAAACCCTTTACAAGCAGTTCGTATGAAGATCCCGGGTTCAAAAGTCTCTTCTCCTGATATGGTATGACACAGATTTTGACATGACTGGGAAGGAATTCGATGAAAATGAACCGAGACATCCCTAGTCGATTGCCGTTGTCATAAATTATCCTGGAGAAACAATCCAACCTGTATCAATCACTAGTAACTTGACAACCAGAGTACATTGCACAATTTTTGTGTTGTTTAGTTAGCAAGATGTCTTTACCATATTCGTTTATTCGTTTATTTAAACTTCCCGATACTGTGAAGTTTGTCATACACGATTTAATTTTCCAGCTGAATATGGTTTTGTCATGAATCCTGCTCTGCCCCTCCTCGTAATAGTCCAGCTCCCCGGAGCGTATACGTAAATCACCACTGATCTATCGCGAAGCCACGGAGAGTGTATTTGTATCGTTCATGTAACCCAGCATGGGATTTCATTCATTACTCTTAACACATTTGTACGCTCAATGTTTACCCAACGTTTTAATCGTTATCAGGTAGATTTTTAACCCTTTGGCCTTACGTTCCAATACGAGTAGAGGAATATCGATCCATGTACTGATTCCGATACAGTTTTGGATTCGATTGAAGAGGGATTTTTAAGTTGACCCTTTACGGGTTCAGGAAGCTAATTAGGGCTCATCCAGGACCCTGGCCGCATTGATCGTGGATGAGCACCGGCAATGACTCGCCTTCACTTCACACTAGTACTAAGATGATATCGAGGCAGGGGTGTAATCAACCCCAACCTGCTCCCAGGACTGGTATTTGAAGTCACCATGACGAAAAGGAATATCAGTTACCCGACCACTCTCTTTATCTTATATCTATAGACATGTACTATTATCCATCCTTGAAAAGCCTGTTAACACGATATTTGTGGAATACCAGAAACTTTGTAGCATCATTTAATTGATACGAATTGGTCTGGTGATTGGAGCACCCGCTCACTGCATTGCAATACAAAATTTGGGGCGAATTTTAAAATTATTTTTTAAGTGATAATGGGTGTTGCTTGCTCTAATACAAAACATCGTATGGGACGTAGTCTTTTGCCTCACAATGGAGGGAAAAACGGACTGAGCGCCGCTAGTTATTTAGTTTAGTTTAGTGAATAAGGGTCAGGAAGGACAAATCCTCATAAACGACCCCGAAGCCACAACACCCCAGGAAAGAAAAATGAACCAAAACTCGAACTAAATAATACGCCCTTGATTCTGAAAAATAAATCAAGAATTCTTGAACGAATCACACTCTTAGAGGGCAAAACACATTTCAGGAAGACAATTTCCACTCATTGATTCACTCCTGCGAGAAGAAATATTTCGAATGTCCATTCTGCAGCGCTTGCCACGAAGCTTGAGACAATGGCCTCTATTTGCGTAGTCCGTAACATTGGAAAATTCAAGAAGTAGTGGAAAGACAGGACATCAAGTCCATGGACAATTTTGAAAACCTGAATCAAGTCACCCCGAATTCGCCTCAGCTCCATGGTAGTTAGACCGAGACGCCTTCAATCTTTCATTCGTAGATAAATTTTTCAGACAGTGACATATTCTAGTTGCCCTACGATGAACGTTATCAATTACCTGCTTGTCTTTTGCAAAGTGTGGATTCCACACTTGTACGAAACTCGAGGTGCGGTTCCACAGGTGCTTTAAACGCCCCATACAACAATTATAATTATCAAGGGGAACTGATAGAGGTGACGTCTAATAGCCAAGAATCCAAGTACCTTTTAAGCGCTTCGGCACACTCTGCTTGGAAGGTTTCAAAGAAGAATCAAAACAACCCCAAGATCTTTTTCTGAAATCACCTCCTGAATATTTCGGCCATTCAACTTGAAGGAAGCGTTGCGATTGTGAAAACCAACATGCATAGCTGCTCGGAATGAACCAAATGTAGTTAAACCAGAAGGGTAACATTTTGGCGAAAGTCAACATTCTACACCCCAGTTGTTATTTTCGAATGACTATTATGAAATCGGACACTATTCGATCGGACACTGGCACCTCTCCAATGCTGCAAATGTTGTTGAGGAAAACTGCTACACTAAACACCGGAATGATCTGCGAACGCAAATGCACCCGCACCTGCGAACATTGGATAATACGGCTGAGGCGAGGCGATTACTTGTGTGCTACTACACGCGTATTCTTTTCAAATTAAAACAACGACGGGTCTTATGGAAACCTAACCCATAAAAGGGACAAAACTATCTAACGTCTGCTCGGAATGAACCAAATGTAGATTCCGCTTACGGGCATATTTGAACGGACATCTAAACCAGGCGTTTCTATAATGTGATAATGTGATATGCAATAAATAGGTTAGGCTGTGTCGTGATAATGCTCGTCGGCTCGTAATCACTTTGTTTAAAACACGATATCTTCGCGAAATATATTGTCAGTTGGGGGTACGCTGCTCGAAATAGTAAAAAGTCCTCGTCCGTTGGGCTCTCAATGGGATCAAGGAATCACTGGTTGGTTACTGAAAACCACACTGTGGTTACTCTGCCTATGATAAATGGTATGCTTTTCTGTTATGTTTCATAAGGTACATAGTGAGGGAATCTTTCAAGACCATGGTGAATTTCTCTACTTGTTTTCAATGGTTTGGAAAAGGATACCTGGGTATACCATTGCATTTGCGACCCACGTCCGCATAACCGTACAAGATGATCCTGTAGCATGAAGTACTACTTCACAATTTATTACTCAAGCGGGTTCATTATCGCTGTATTTACTTGGTACAGCTGAATATGACAGATGAGCCCGTGGCTACTAAAAGCTAGGCTTTCACTCAGATTAGTAAACAGTAAACTGAATCAGTAACGGAGTCTTATCGTACAACATTGCACCAGCCAGGACAGTGAAATAAGCAAAATGTTTAAAAGAAAAAATGAAGTCAGCAGGCCACACAGACATAGCATGCGCCTTCGAAATATATCCTTCAATTTCGTTTCGCTCTCGAGCACCTGGAAATTTAATTGCCAATCATTGTCCACAGTAATTTTCTTTTAATTTGTCGTCGGTGTAGTCGAGTTACGATCGCATATCATTTTCGGTTCTCGTCCCGATTGCTCGCGCTGAGTGGTTATTAAATCAAAATAACAATGCACATAGCCACGCCAGCGGCTTTTCACTTCTTCTCTGACTGTCTGCGTCCATATCAACTCTCAAGCAGTTATGTGATCGAGGCAATTGGTTTGGTCTGTCGCCAACATTTGGATTAAATCTCACATTAGATTGGACTTCGCGCGGAGAAGTCATGCAGAATGACGAAACACTTTCTTGTACAAGGTAATATGGACCATACATAAGGAAACTATGAGTCACAACATATATACAAGGAATAATTAAACAGTGGTGATAGGAAGATACTCGCTGGATGGTGTGCGAGGGATTTTTGAACTTTCGGTTTAAAACCTTTCTCGATGTTATAGTAGATACGAGGGCTTATATATACTCTCGCTTCTTGGGAGTCACGAGGTCTATGCATGGTCTCGCATCTTTATCATTTCAAGGTGAGACTCATGGTCCTTTCCAATCGAGCATTCCTCTTTTTCTAACAAAAACATATGACATATCCTAAATAATAGCGACAATAATGTGCCGGCGGCGATCGTCCAAAATCATTAGTCTAACGGTTCTCAGTGTTTTCCGAGAATTTATGGAGGCATCATAACCTCGTCATAGGAAAAAAGGGCATCAACTAATAACGTTGATTGAAACCTTATTTGCGCGAAAGTTTGGTTGAGCCTCCAAGGGAGAAGATGTAGATACCTGGGAAATCATTCCAACACTGGCAGTCTACAATACACATTGCTTTTGAACAACATTCCCTTCCTCCAATTTCACCCCACCTACACAATTTAATTCTTCACGGGACTATATCCTTCGCCTTCCTTTAAAGAGCACCTCATACATGCAAAAGAGATTGGCATGAAAGAGCCGCTCAGGAGCATATTTCAATTGCTATGAGTCGTAAATGTCGGAAAACCCTACTAGTTTGGCGGCTATTGATAACCGAATTAGCGTATGTTTCCCTATATACCTTTACCTAAATGTTGGTTATTTCTGCCCGTACTTTCTGCCCTTGCCTAGTACGTCCATATTGTACGGGGGGAGCTCCTCGATTTTTGGAAACATCTTTCTCCAGAGATGAGGATAAATTATACTCAATTTCTGAATACATCACTCTATCTGTCAACTAACTCTCTTAGCGACAAGCTTGTGTTGTTATGAGAGTCAAGTATTGTTTGGTGTTTCTGTTAGCTGAGTCAAGAATTTGTCGGTTAGGCGAGGATTTCCGGAGTGATGTGAAACCCGCTTGAGAATATAAATCTTCAACGATGTTTTTGTTATTGCAGTTCTTCACATCGGTGATGGCCTGAATCACATTGCCTAATGCATGGTCGTACTTGAGAGTAAGGGAAGCTTCTGGGGATGAATACTATTGCAACGATATTTCAAATGCATATCAGATGCTATAATATTTCCGTTAACATACCTAATCTATCTTTCCTTTCAATGAGGGCTTGTCCCCAGTCAGTTGAGTTATATGTATTATTCTATGTATAAGACAGGTGTCTTAAAATTCTACACCAAATATAGACTAATTTTACCCCCCCCCCCCAATTTTTTTTTTTTTTTTTTCGAGCGTTCGATGTATGTATAACATGACTTATATGCACAGGACTCTACGTCCCCTCGCCCTCTCCAGACGTTCACCACGGAGAAGCGTTAGTTTAGAGCGGTTTCGGGCCTTCCAGCTCGGCTATGGCATACGGAAGCCCGTGTCTGCACGCATTGGTCCAGCCCATTTCTCGAGTGGTCTACCCCTTGGTGTAGGGTGATGAAGTCCTCTTTGTTAGGCCGAGCCAGGTAGTTGTTGGGGACTTTCTTACCGCATGGCCAAAAACCACCGGAGTCTTTTTTGTCGTGGTATTTATAACAGCATATACAAAATGACACGAAAGACGATCTTTGATCGATTTATTTACAGCTCCCACGAAAATCATTCCACTACATGTGCATTGCATTTATTAGAATTGCGAATGGATGGAGATAATAAACAATCATGCTGCTCTTTTTTTAAGCATCTTTTGTGAAGCCTTTGGTTACCATTCACCTTAACACTCTGTCACAGAGACTAATTGATATGACATTCGTGGTGATCCGGTAGTTTGGTTAACTCGTTGCAGTTGTTACGGAAACAGCTCGGTGGAAGTCAACTTTTAATTGCAGGGCGCCCCTGATTACAATCGAATTCCATCAAATTAGCAATCTTGCGAATACTCTCTGTAGAATAGATTATCGTTGCAATAAATGGAAATCAAACTATGTTTTTCTTTTTTTAATATTATTTGACTGTGTCGATCTGTATAATCACCATCTTTGGTATTTGTTCTTTTCATATAATTATTGAATTTGGTGTGAGGTGTATTCCAAGGATTTATTTTCCAGCAAGCGGAATTTCACACCTTTAATCACACATAACAAACATAATATACTCAGTCAGTCCATATTCTATGACAATTGTAATAGACACGAACACGGGTAATGGGTGTATAGCATTCTGGAATTTTCCAAATGAGGACTGAAGAGTTCACAACCCATAAAGCTTCATTCAGGCTTTGAATTATTCGAGCAAATATAGCACCAGTGATAATATAAATAAAAATGCCATCGTTACTCATATACAAAGACGAAACTTCAGTCAAAATTACAGCAACTCAAATCATGTCTATTTGGGAAAATTGTGCTCCGTCGGCGAAGTTTAGAAAAAAAGCCGACCGGCCGTTACAAATGTATCGTTCCGCCAACAGGGACCTATTCACGATTTTTTTTTCAATTGGAAAGTTTTGATATCAGTCAATCCAATAGCTTACCACAGTAAGGGAAGCTTCGTGGCTGAAAAGGAGAGGACAAGAAATAAAGGCTACAAAGGAAACTTGAAAAATACCGGCTCAGAGTAGTCTGATCAGCTCTACACCCTAGTCCTTGATTTGCAATCTAGTTCTTGCTGATTTTAGTGTTTCAGTACTCCTTTTTACATCCTTGTAACTATATTTTTAATTTCTCTTTTATTTTTACTACTGTAAGTGTTGCTCTTTTGTTTTTGGTGCTGTCATAATTCTCACCGGGCCTATGAAAAAATATCGTTCTTCTTCTGCAGTGGCGCAAGCCAGAATTTTCTATAGTAGGGGGCCATGGGGGGGTGACGGGGGGGGGGTAGGTTGGGAGTGGGGGGCCAAGGCCTAGAGTTAAATGTTGAGAGAAGGCATTGTGAACATGAATGTATATACTACTGTGTGAGTGTCGTTTAAGAACTGGAAAGGGGATCCCGCCCGAAGTGCGAGAACATTTGCTAATTAAAATTTTTTATACTGAATTGGTTAAAAATTAAGTAACTATTGACAATTGGTCAATTGTTGAGTTTTGGAACAGAGGTAACCCCATGGTCAAAAAGTGTTTCCCAATCTCAGTGGAGGGCCAATGAGAGGGGGCCGGTTCGAACCGATATCATGGGGATTGGCCCACCCCCCACATATACACAGATACCTGATGATTCATTCTAACACTGACAGTCTACAATATACATTGCTTTTGAACAACTTTCCCTACCTCGAATTTTACCCCACCTACACAATTTTATTCTTCACGGGACCATATCCTACGCAAGTTTTGTGAGGATGTTCGCGTGAACGATTCACGTTTTAGGTAAATTCTTACAGCAGCACTAGTGGGATTGATTAGGCCACGCATTACCTTGAGAAAATATTCGCTTCAATTAGAATACCACCAGGGTGTTGGTGATGGGAATGAGAAAAAAATTATTAGATAATTGAATAAATAATCTTCGAGGCACTCTGTTTAAACGTGCATTGAGACGAGTTTTGTGACGTCCTGCAAACGTGGTCGTCGCTTTCTCGCCTGTTTTATTAGGGAGCTTTAGATTCACGACGGCGACGGCAAACGGCAACTGTATGACGTCAATGTAACCTACTGTGCATGCTGACAACCTCCCCAACGCGTACTACGTCGATCCACGACAGAGGAGTCACTCACTTTTCACCTTGTCCTACGACGTGAATTGAACCAGCGCGTGGCAATCATTCACCAGGCTAAACAATCTACACAGTGTCTAAAACGGGAACACATTACGTCATAACGTTTCCGTTGGCCGTCGCCGTCGGTGAATCTAAAGCGCCCTACTATCAAATGATATCGCGACAAAATCGTCTCGCAGCATGCAACCATTGCATGTCGCCCTGCAATGGGTTACATAAACATAAGTTATCGAATCGCTGGCACCGAACCGGACAGCCACTAACGAACGGCGAAGTAAACTTTCCCCCGCTAGGTTCACCTCATCGTTCAGCACAACATTTTGCTACATACTTTTTTTGAGATGAGCATGCCATTTGATGGCTATTTCTGGGAAATTACTGTGCCTTTAACCTGGTACCATTTGCTAAAGTCAGCTAGATCTAAGAGTTGTCGGCTCGCGGTGAGAGGACCTATTTCGCATAAATATAAGGCAATTGGTATTCCAATGCATGGGATAGGAGGAGAAAAAACGAATGTTTAACAGACAAGTGTAATATTTATACACAGCCTTTAAAATTCCAATGCTGAACCAATATCACCACCTTAGTTTGTTAGAATTGTAATATCAAGAACGTTACTGCCTATTTTAATCACTTTGTTTGGTTTCTAGTATAATCTGCCGGTACAAGTGAATAATAGGCATCGGGGGAGTGCCCAGACAGTATGGAAATGAGACTGCCTAGGAAGGTCTCTATATAGAAGCGCATCAAGAACCATCTTTTGGTGGCCATTAACACATTTATAACCTCCAATTTCGCCCTCGCTTTAAACGCCAGATTAGCGAATAAAATCGTCCCCTTTTCCAACTCGAGTATCTTCTAATCAGAACGCCGACGATATATATTTTCCAGGTACTTCCAGCTACACAAAAAATCAGTTGATCTTCTTTTCAAATGCAAAGTGGCAACGATCATTAAATATCAATTGTTTGAAGTCCGTTAGCCAATGGATGCTATGCATCATGTTTTTCCAAGCACAGGAATATAATGTGGGACCGGAATCTTTCGTTTTTTTTTTCTTTTGATAACTCTAGTTTGTGCCATGTCATGTTACATACTGAAAACTGAGTTGTCACCATGAGTAATGTACCACCACTCCACGATCTTTTTTCACGTCCCCATTTTATTTTGCACCGTCAACGTTCTAATCAGCAAATTTTTGAGCCATAGTGTTACCTCACAGAACGCATCGAGTACTCCCCCCAAGACGCTTGGGTAAAGTATAGATAATTCCCCGCTCGCCGCTCGGCGAAAGTAAACATACCAACCTTGAGTTTTTGTTGGAATTCTCAGGAACCCTGTACCGATTTCGCGTGTGAGCAATGCGCCGCTACATTTCCACACGTAGAGCACTGTGGAATATTTGCGGACTCCCGGAAACGAAAGTCAAAGGATTGTTATTTTGTCATTGTTGGACATCAAAAGGGTGAATGTATGAAGTTGCGGCTGAGTTAAACACTCGCTGCTAGCCTCGATAGCATTCAAAATTCGTTATTAGTTCGCCACAGAAGCTACGTACGACTAACTAGCTGTGGCCTTTATTTCAAAATTCCATTAGCTTTTTATCACTGTCGCGGAGGCAAAGGGAATCCGTACAGTCATGCAGGCGTATGTGTGTGCGTGTGCGTGCATGTAAGGTTTGAATGTGGACGCTCCCGCCCAGTAACGCAGGGTATTCAGAGAAAGTTTAGCATCCATCAGATTCAATTCAGTCGTGTAGAGTACAGCTTGACAGTACAAAGGTGGCATAAGCCTAGAGTAAAACAAAAACCGTAATGCCTGTGAGCATGGAAGCTTAATCTATAAATTATTAGAGAGTCGATACGTGGCATGGGGTGTGCCATGTTGAGGGACAGTGGCCTATTGTACTTGGACAGGTCCAAGGTCATCGAAGGTCATAGAATGCAAGCCCAAACCCTCGTAAGTATGATAACTGTTGCAACAAAGCGATAAGCGCTCATACTCTGGTCACACAGTGTCGCCATGTAGAGTAGAATGACCTATTGTATCGGGTTGAGTTCTAAGGTTCTGAAATACCGTGAGGTCAAAGTCAGAAAAATATTTGTAACCTCGACGACCTGTCAACGGAAATATTCAAAAGGCTCATACTAGATGTCAGGTTGAGATGTGGAGCATATAATCCTCTTCGTTGGGGTGATTTTCACTGAAGGTACTAGAGGTCAAATTTTGAAACCCGAAAACTTCTACACACATAAGTCTTTGCAACGAAAGACTAAAGGGCTTATCTTGTCATGTACGTTTTGCCATAGGAAATTATACATCATGAATCTGGTTTGAGGGCCATGTTAACGTGGAAAACTGTTCAACAACCTGCGGGGGGGGGGGGGGGGCGTCCCTAGTTGGGAGTTTAGTTGGCCATGTGGATACATCATGATTCTTATTGTTTTAGGGATAATCTCCGAATTTTATAAAACATATTAAAGAAGTCCTTTTCCCACGAGGAGAGAATATATGTGCTGTGGGGAGTTTCCATACAAATGTAAGACATGTAATTATTCCTTTGAAGTAGGTTCAACCATTCAGGCACGATATCACGCTCCATGTTCAAATCTGATAGGGACCACCCTGTTGTGTATTTACGCAGTTCGCCATTCTTCCCAATTATGATGAAGGACACTGAACATTGAGATTGTATTGCAGTTACAAAAGCAACGATATACTCGATAACTCATCATGTGGGTGGCGGTGGAAACTGGAGGGGTGGCTTGAGTAGGTGGGGGGTGGGTGGGTTGAAAGAGCCCTCATATACATGCACAAGAGATTGGCATGAAAGAGCCGCCCAGAAGCATATTTGAATTGCTATGATGAATGTCGGACCCTAGTTTTTGCGGTCTTTTAGACCCAATTTAGCGTATTTTTCCCCTATATACCTTTCACCTAAATGTTGTTTTTTCTGCCCGTACTGTTCTGCCCTTTGCACTAAACGCCATATTTGTACGGGATGGGGGGGGGGGGGGAGCTCCTCTAAACTGACTCTTTTAGCAACAAGCTTGTTTATGGGAGTCAGAGTAAATTGTTTGGTGTTCCTGTTTAGCTGAGTAAGCTGTTTTTTCGTTAGGCGAGCTTCCGAAAGTGGGCATCGCCTGAGAATAATTGGCTTCAACGAATGTTATCGTCGTTTTTCGCATCCGCGATTGCAGAATCCCATGGCCTTCGCCTGTTTTGTACGTGAAAGTACTGGTAAGTCCTGGCAAAATACGATTGCAAGCGATATCGCAAATACATATTAAATAATTAATCTATAATATTTCCGTTACATACATTGTCCTTTCCACTGAGTCATGAACGTAACTGAAGTTTTTCTAATTTTCCAAGGTCATGTTTCCTAAAAAACTCTACACCAAATATGACCAATTTTACGTCGCCCATTAAAACAAGACTCTCCAAACAGAATATTAAATATTTCAGCGAAGACGATCGTTACTTTACTATCTATTTATAGTAGCAAAAAAAAGCTGCTTCCGGATAATCCGTCCACTTACATGCTGCTGGTCTTTATTCTAATTACGGATGGATTAGATAATAAAGGTTTAATAAAATTGACTGCGCCTTGTTACCAAGCATCTTTGTGAAGCCTTTGTTTCTATACAACCATTGTACTATTCACCATAATACTGTATCACAGAGACTAGATGCATATGACATTCTTGGTGGTATCCGATTTTTTGGTTCAAACTCGTTGACAGTTGTTTCGGGAAAAAGCTGGTTGGGAATGTCACACAACCAATTGTAAATACAGGCGTCCCACTGGGTCTGAATTAAAGCCGCTGCGTTTTCTATTCTTTATACACTGCTCATACTTCAAATTTCATTCTAATCGCTCCTAGCATACAATCGAATTCCAATCAAAATAGCAATCTTGCGAATAATTGCGAATAGATTACGGTATATATGGGAAATCAAGCTTATGTTTACATCTTTTTCAATAATATTTTGAATCTGGGTTACAGATCGTAAAATCACCATCTTGGTAATTTTCTTTCTTTTCATATAAATTATGGACTTTGGTAAGGTGTCTTTTCAATGATTTGTTTATTTGAGCAACTCGGAAATTCAAACGCTTTAATACCCTAACACAAGCCTAATTATACTCAGTACATCCATATTCTAGGGCCTTCGTAATCACACCCTAACACTGCTAAGGTTATATAGCAATTTCTGGGCTTCTCCAAATGATGACCTGGAGAGTTCACGAACCCTTTAACTTCATTCAGCCTTTGAATCATTCGAGCAAACGCACCAGTGATATGGAAAGAATGCCATAATTTGATACCCTCATCCCCAAAAGATCTTCCCCCCCCCAGTCAAAATTACATACGCACTCAATCATGTCATTTTGGGGAAAAATAAAAAAATTAAAAATGTTAAAAAAAAAAAGCCGCGGCCTTAACATGTATTCGTTTCGTCGTTTCGCCACAGGGACCTATTCCAGTATTTTTTCAATTGGAGTGTTTTTATATCAGTCACTATGATAGCTTACCACAGTAAGAGTGGCTTCGTGGCTGTAAAGGAGGCCATGAATTAAAAAAGGCTTAAAGGAACTTTAATAACCACTTAAAAACTACCGGCTAAGATGTATTCTGATTCTATACCCTAAGCGTTCCTTCGTATTGCCTTAGTTCTCGCTGAAGTTGCTTCAGTACTTCTTTTTTCTTTTTACCTTCTCGTCTCGAACTAGATTTTCCCGAATTCTCTTTGTTCTTCATACCTATGTTTTTTTTGTTTTTTTTTTTTTTTTTTTTGTCATCCAACTAAGCCATTTTTCCGTAAGTTCTCTAAGTGGCGCTTCTCACCACAGAGCATTCGGGAAAAGACTAGCGGTCCGATTTCACCCATAATCAATCCTTACGGCTTATTTTCAAACTGTCAAACCACTATTTGAAACGCACAATTCCATCCCATGTTAATTTTCGGATATATTGTTGATAAGTAGGGGAAATCTTAAAGTTTTGTGCTGGCAGGATTCGAATTTTCGTCGGGGGAGTTTCGAAAGATCGTTTTGCACACTGTGCGTTCAACAACGTCGTACTGCGGGGTCATTTCCTCCCCTCCCATACCTTTAAACCACTACATTAATCATTCATCACGTTGTAACCCCTAACTCAAACTGCTTATTATCGTCGTACTTCGGGAATCAACAACTGACATCGAGTGGTTCGCACAGTTGGTATATGAGCGTCCCGGCTTTACAGCCGGAAGACTCTAATACTTGGTCCCTGTTTCTTCTGGCTGGGCGCACAGTACGAGAGATTCTCAATTTCATTCTTATTTCTTCGTACCTTGCTAATTAGAACTGAGAGTCTATCATTCTGATATAATATGTATTATACTTGCATGGAGGGTAGAAAATAAATAATCAAAAAGAAAGAGTGAACTGTCACGTGATTGGAGTTTCAATTAATACCTTAATCCCCCAAAGTCAATTATATGAGGCCGCTCATCGACCGATCTCTGCAAATCGAGTGTCTGGATATAGCAATCGTCTTTTCAAACACACTGTATTTGTTTTCCAGCATTCTCCGCATATAACCGTTTAATCAGGCTTCAGATTGACGGAATTATCACTATACCTATACTGATACTAATAATTTCGATCGGAAAGTTGAGTACCTCCACCACAGTTTCCATTCAGCTCCTCCACGGAATTACTCTGTGTGGTTGTCCAATCTGAAACGGTGACGTTGGCACTGATTAAAACACTGATTGATCCCAAGTGTAGTAACCGAACGCTGTGACAAATGTCAAATGTTGAAGGAATCCACAGTTTGGGGGTACATCCTAATGGCTATTTCGGACTTTAAGAGCAGAAATATTACGTGGTGTATCCTGTGTATCGGTTTGGGTGAACTTGCTGTCACGCCTGACATTTCGAATACGCACTCTTAGAGATCCTGTGGTCACTGGCACCCTATTCCCGGTGTTGTCTCAGAGATTACCACAACATTGTGTGAATGTTATGTGAACACGTACACGAATTGTGCAGATTAACCATTATTGTTTTGTAATTTCTTTACCCAACACAAAAAACCGTAATATGTGTGGTACTACACAGTTGGTGTAAATTCTACACAACATTTCAGGAGTGCATCTTCTTCATCGAACACCAGCATATGAAAAGCCCAAAGTATATGTTTAGACTGGTGCATTCATTTTAATTCAAAGTAGCAAACTACCCCCGCCTACTAGTTGAGGTTAGGAACAGTCCGTATGCGTCCCCTCCAGCTTGTGTGTATATATCGAACTCGTTGAAGAACTGTCTTCAACTTGCATTGTCCAACTGTTTGATCTGGAAATAACAAATGGTACGGGGGGAAAACTCTTGATCTCGCTGGGTGCCTCATCTCGAAGAGAATGAATGTCACAACGATGTTTGACCTAACTAAGGAACGAAGGTGTCATCCATAACGAGTACGAGCATTCATCACCTACATCGTGGACGGGGCACTGTTGGACTGTTATAACTGGTCTGGCAAGGAAATTCACGCTCTGTACTGTCTACTACAATTCGTATATTCCACCCCCGCCCCCCCCCCCCCATGCAGTGTTGAGTCACACGACTACAGTTTCTGTTTAGGCTGTAGCGTTAGAGACAACGTGTCCAGGGGCAGGGGGGGGGGGCTGTCCGGGGAACAGAGGGGTAGGGGAAAGGGCAATACACCGCCTGCGAGATCGCTGTTTAATGTTCGGTGTGCCAACGAATGTTGGTCGCAATATTGTAGGCCTTTCAGGCATCGGGCTGTTGTAAACCCAAAATATAGCATTCTCCATAAATGGGTACTTCAACTACGTTGGTCCCGATCTAACACAACTATTCTACGGGTTTTTTGTATTCCACATACTGAGAACCCAGTTTTTGTTGCTTTCTTCATTATTCACCATTATTGCGGCATTCAACTGAATTATGAAGGTCCTCGATTCCGATCTCATAAGGAGTCACGCGTCAATGTTGAACTTTGTGGTGTCTACACGTTTTCAAAAAATTCACTCAGTTGAGCCTCGACTTTACCTGGAGGACGTGAGTACAGGCCAATCGACCTTAAGCAGGAAATGCAAAGATTCAGGTGGAAGGCAGGGGAAGAGTTACACGGTTTGGTTACGAAACGGCCTATGATGACTGGCCTCCTAGATTGGCCCCATATAAGCGTCACATCCAATCAGACAGATCGGGTTTCTGTCTTGCTGCCCTCATTTTGGAAAACTCTGTCCTCGATGTACGCAGTGCTTCCAGACCCCATGGCCATTCACCTTATCAGTTCTTCTTTCCGAGCCGTGTAAAGCCTTTTGCGATTGCTTGTGGTAGGTGATCTATTATCGTACGTGTGTTCCTCTTTCCACTAGTGGAGCAGGTGTATTAGTCGATGCTTAAACCCAAATTATATGCTACATGTACGTGACTTATTAGAATATCCATTATTTGGCAGCATATATAATAATCTTGGTTTAGTTCGATTGTACGTAAATCACTATAGGTAATTTTCCTCCGTTACCAATTCGCAGAATGTGAAGAGAACGAATTTGACGAGAGACTCTCGCAGAATGTTTGCGCATTTTGTCCGTTCTTAAAGATCAATCCGTTTCGAAGTGCAGTTACCAACTCGGATCAAACATTAGGGGATAGTGTAGACAGAAATATCGATGGTGATAAACATGTCTGCAAGTTTGACCTCAGTTATCAGGACTAAAATTGAGGTACGGTGATCTTAAGTTTCATGATGAGTACGTACACTTACCTGGGTCATCTGGGTCAACTACCGTGACCCTGTATAGCGAGATTGGTTTCTTCTTCTGCGATTGTTTTGATCTCCTCGAAGGTCAAATGAGAAATTGAGCGAAGGTGCCATCTGCCCATTGCGGGCGAATGTCGTGAGTGGCCAATCCAATATGCGGCCCGTCGGCCATCTGAAAATTTTTTTCAATATTTTTAGGTACAGTCGTAGCTGAAAACATCAATCCTGGTTTTGGGGGCCGTGTAATTCAATTTCGAATTCAGTTTTTCATGATTCGAATCCATTCGCTCATCCAAAAGGCCAGATGGCCTGATATTCCACATCTCACGATCGTTTGATTTCGAGTTCGTGTCGCTTATTGGAAAGCGAAGGAAGTAAATTGTACCAAGTCGGGAGGGTGCACTTGTGAATTGATGCGTAAATTGTGGGTTCAATGTCAACATGGCGCGGCTTTCCGGCATCTTGAAAAAAGGCTCTCAATAGTGTTGGGGACCATTATACAGCCCATACAATATTTCCCAAGCGTGAAGTGGGTCGAGAAGTACATATTTTCAATCATTTTGCAATGATATTTACGTCATTTTGACTCAAAATCCGGTGCCCGTCCAATTAACAGCCCCCAGTTAGTAGTTGGTCATTTCTACATTTCAGGTTGTGCCATTTATTCATGTGACCATCGATAGTGAGTGAGGAAATAGAACAGGAAATGTTTTCTCCGCAATTTGATAACTGGCTAACATTGGCGCTGGTTACCATTTGAAAGACTTGAATGGCACGTTTACCAGGTTAAACCATATGATCGACGTGTCAACTCGAATACTTGCACATTGATCCTTTGTGCAAGATATGACCACTCCTAGGGGTTCATCTGGCCGGATTCAATTGAGCACCAATGATGCTATAGCTCAAACCGTAAAAAAAATGTGACAATAATAGGTCCACGTTTTTGCAGAAATCACAACATAGGTTTCATGCAACTTCGGTCACATCCTCAAGGCATGATTATTTAGACGAAAATTAAGCATTATTTCTGCAATTCCCCCATTGGGGCCTCTTTTGTTTGACCTTTGGACATAAGCCCAAACAACTGAGGTACTTTAGTCAATTATAACTCTGACCAACAAGGGTTAAATCCAACTTGAGTTTGAAGAAGTAGCATTCATTAATTTCCACACAAAGGTCTGTTTGGCTCATTTAATGACCTTTGAGCTTACCTTACGCTAGGTCAAGGTGCACCAGCAGCCCCGTTGAGCACTGTGTCCAATTTCACACTCACCCTTCGTGAAAGAGGGAACAATTGTTCCAAGTTATATGTCCTCCGTAATCAGCACAGACCATTCGGGCAGGTCCAGGGTTGGTAGTATAGTGTATGTTTCGTTTAACAGAATACAGATGTACCCCCTCCACCCCCTCGTCTCCAATTTTGTCACGTCGAATTCAATACGTTGAAAACATCGTTTGGTGGCAGGACTTTTAAAACACAACACCCACTAACTCAATTAAGATAAATGAATAAAAGGTGTCTTAAACTTACTACTTACTGTTGGCCCAATGCTCGTGGTTCGTGGGTTTCGACTTTCACACTCTAACTGAAAACGTCAAAGCAGCATACCTGGTTTATTCAGTTCCATCGTAGTAGCGCCTAGCCACATAATTAATCATATAACGTCAACCATTTTTAAATTTGGCTTTTTTTTGTTTTTGTTTTTTTTTTTTTTTTTTCGTTTTGTCATCAACACCTAACAGAAAAGTACGTATAATCATGCTTCTTTGATAATATCACCTCTATCGGTCTCTATCGGTTTCTTTCTAGTTTGACTAAAGGCCTAGATTTGCTTGATTTTCGTGGAATCGATAAAAAACGTCTGACTAAACGGCTCATTTCTCTTTCACGCAATATCCCACCATATCTCATACAATTGATTCCACTGATTATATTGGATTTGATAGGCGTTTATCACAAAGCCATACTTCACAATGTTTTTCTAGTGTTTCCACCCCCTCCACCACAAACTATAGCAACATGTTTTGTAGCATTATGTGGATATAACAAAGGATTATCAAACAGTAGACGTACGGACAACACCGGCCTACCCCGCTGATTTCCCTTTGAGTCGCAAATTTTTATGCCAACTGGAGGTTTCAGAGGCTCGCTAATTACTCCACCTAACAAACTGCCAGATGTTGACGCTGTCGGGTTAATAATTAGGCATATTAATTACAGCTCTTTGGGGATGCCCAAAACATTTGTCATGGCAGGGCGTCCCACAGGGTTCTATATTAGGTGGCCCGCGGTTTTTATTCTTCACTTACGACTCCATCGTCCTCGAAAAGTCCCACTTCATTCTAATCGCCTCCTGATACACTCGAATTCCATCAAATATCAATCTTGCGAATCTCTGTCTGCGAATGATTACGTTGAATATATGGAAATCAAACTTATGTTTTTCCGTTTTTTTTAAATTATTTGATCTGTGTTTTCGCTCTGTATATCAACCTTCTTGGTATTCTTTTTTTTCATATAATCAATTTGGTAAGGTTCTTTCAAAGGATTGTTATTTCAGCAACGCGGAAATTCACGCCTAATACACATAACAAACATAAATATACTCATCATCCATATATTCTACTACGGCTATTCGTAATCACTCCCCGGCTTTTTTTTTTTCTAACTTCGGCCCGACTGAGCCAATTTTTTCTCCCTCTTCTCCAAAAGAGACAATATTGAAGTGCGTAATTTTGACTGAAGTTCTTTTTGTGGATGAGGTAACATCAAACTAATGAATTTTCCTTATCATGGTGCTATATTTGCTCGAATAATTCAAAAAGCCTGAATGTAGCTCAGGGGTTCGTGAACTCTTCAGGTCATCATTTGGAAATGCCAGAATGCTATACACCATTACCGACCCGTGTTCCGTGTCTGATTACGAATTGTCATAGAATGGATGACTGAGTATAATTATGTTTTTATTGTAGTAAAGGTGTAAATTTCCGCGTTGCGGAATGAAAATCCTTGAAGACATCCCTCACATTCATATGTATATTTGGAATACCCAATGGGCGAAGTAAAATTGGTCTATAGTTTGGGTGTAGATTTTTAGTGCACCTGGACTTGGAAATTAGAAAAACTTCAGATACGTTCACTGCTCAGTGGAAAGGTAAAATGTATTTTAACGAAATATTATATTATTAATTATCTATATGTGTTGAGAATATCGCTGTAATAGTATTTATTCTATTTATGCCCAGGACTTTCCATTACTCAAGTAGCAAACATGCGAAGGAATGGGATCATGCAATCGCTTGAGGCGAACAACCGACAATAAATCGTTTGAAGCAATTATTCTCAGGCGAATGCGCTCCTTTTGGAAGCTTCGCCTAACGAACCCAGCTTACCATCTAACAGGAAACCAAACAATCTCTGACTCTCCCATAAACAAGCTTGTTGCTAAAAGAGTTTATTAGATGAGCCCCTTTAGAGGAGCCCCCCCCCCCCCCCCCTCCCGTAACAATCGGGGCGTATTATGCAAGGTCAAAAATTACGGGCATAAATCCAACATTTAGGTGAGTATATAGGGGAAACACGCTAACTTGGTTATCATAGCCGCAAAACTAAGGGTTTCGACATTCATCATAGCAATTCAATATGCTTCTGGCGGCTCTTTCATGCCAATTTCTCTTTGATGTATGAGGTGGCTCTTCAACACCCCACCCCCCCCACTCCTCAAGCCACCCCTTCCAGTCTTCCCGCCCTCCCACATGATGAGTTATCGAGTATCGTTGCTTTTGTAACTGCAACTACCAATCTAAGTTCAGTGTCCTCTCCATAATGGGAAACTGGCGAACTGCGTAATACACAACAGGTGGTCCCTATCACGATTGAACCTGGAAGAGTGTATCGTGCCTGAAGGTGAACATGAACTTCAAGGAATAATACATTGTCTAATGTTGATGGGAAACTCACAAACAGCAAATATATTCTCTCCTCGTGGGAAAGGACCTTTAATATGTTATAAAACTGCGGAGCAGAGCCTAAACAAATAAGAATTCATGAATTGCACGCCACATGGCCAACCTAACTCCCAACTATGACCCCACCCCTCCACCCCCCCGCAGGTTTGCTCTGAACAGTTTCACGTACATGGCCATCAACCTAGGATCATTATGTATAATTCATATGGCAAACGTACATGACAAGTATAAGCCCTTTACGTCATTTCGTTGCACAGCACAGGTCTTGTGTTTAGATAGTTTTGGGTTTCTAAAAAAACAAAAAAAAAATTGTGACCTCTAGTTACCTCCAGTGAAAATCACCCCCAACGAAGGAGGATTATCTTCTCCACATCTCAACCTTACATGCTAAGTTGAGACCTTTTGAGATTTTCCCGGTGAAAGGTCGTTCGAGGTACAATATTGTCGAACTTGACCTCACTTTATCTTCAGTGACCTTAGACCTCAAACCGATACAATCCGGGTCATCTCTCGACATGGCGACACTGTGTGCAGAGTATGAAAGCGCTTACATCGTTTGTTGCACAGTTCTCATCCTTACATGTTTGGGCTTTGCCTTCCTATGACTGTCGATGACTTGGACCTGATCCAAGTCCAATAGGCAATGTCCACTAAACATTGGCAACACCCATGCACGTCTATCGACTCTCTACATAATTTTATAAGATAGGCTGGATGATCACAAGCATTTACGGTTTTCTGTTTTACCTCTAGCTCTTCAACTGTATGTCAGAGACTGTACTCTACACGACTGAATGAATCTGAATGGATGCTAACTTTCTCTTGATACCCTGCTTACTGGGATGGAGCGTCAAATTCAAACATACATGCACGCACACGACACACATACACTGCCATGACTGTACGGATTCCCTTTGCCTCCGGCGAAGTATAAAAAGCTAATGGTAATTTTGAATAAAGGCCACACTCAGTTAGTCGTAAGCTTCTGTTGCGAACTAATAACTAATTTTGAATGCGTATCGAGTCTAGCAGCCGAGTGTTTCACCTCACCGCACTTCATACATTCAACCTTGATGTCCAACAATGCAAAATAAAATCCTTGACTTCGGTTTCCGAGAGTCTCGCAAATATTTCCACAGTGCTCTTACGTGTGGAAATGTAGAGCGCATTTCTCACACTCGAATCCGTTACAGTCTCCTGAGAATTCCCGACAAACTCCAGGTTTGTATGTTTACTTTCGCCCGAGCGGTAATTATCTATACTTTACCCAAGCGGTGTTAGTACTCGATTGCGGTTCCTGGTGGGGTAACACTAAATGGCTCACATGTGCTGGTTAGAACGTGAGGGCACAATAAAATGTGGACGTGAAAAGAGTCGTGGAGTGGTGGGTACAATTACTTCATTTTGAAAACTCTTTTTCAGTAGTGTAAACAACCCATTACATGGCACAAACTAAAGTTTATCTGCAAAGAAACGAAAGCATTCCGGTCCCACATCTATGTCCGTGCTTTGGAAAAACATGATGCATAGCAGTCCGTGGCTAACGATACGTCAAACACATTTATATTTAAGATCGTTGTTGCCACTTTGCATTTGAAAGTCACTTTTTTTGTTTCAGCTGCGAAGTAACTGGAAATTAGATTTCGGGCGTCTGCTAGAAAAAAAAGGGGAACGATTGTCCCTAATCTGCGTAGTCGAGGCGAACATGGAGTTATAAATGTGTTACTACTGTCCCCCAAAATAATGGTCTGATTCCGTTCTATATAGACCTTCCTAGGCAGTCATTTCCTACGATGTGGCATTCCCACGATGCCTATTATTCACTTGTACCTGCAAGTTATAAAGCAGGTACTTGATATTACAATTCTAAAAAACTTGGAAAATGTCATAGTTGATACCGAATCCACAATAAGAACTTCAGTCAAAATTACAGCACTCAAATCAGCTATTTTGGAGAAAAATTTGTGCTCAGTCGTGCGAAGTTTGACAAAAAAACGGCGCCGTAACAATGTTATTCGTTTCGCCACAGGGACTATTCTAGTATTTTGCAATTGGAGTTTTGATATCAGTCACTACGATAGCTTACCAAGTAAGGAGTAGATTCGTGGCTCTGGAAAGGAGGACAAGAAATAAGCCGAGTGGAACTTAATAACCACTGAAAACTACGGCCTAAGATGTTTCGATTTTACCCCTTAGCATTCCTTTGATGGCACTAGTTCTCGCTGAAGTGCCTTCAGTATTCTTTTGACCTCATGTAACTATATTTTCCCAATCTCTTTGTTTTACGTACCTAGTTGTGCTTTTTGTTTTTGTGTTGTCATCAATTTACAATGGATAGGAAAATAAGCCAGTTCGTAGTTCTAAGTGCGCATGCTCCCACAGAACAGTGGAATAGGGAATAGGGGGAATAGACGAGATTCGGTCCATTCCCCCCCCCCCCCCCCCCCCCTAGTAATCGTTACGGCTTTATTTTTCAACTGTCACCACTATTGGAAAACGCAACCAATTCATCCAATGTTTTCTGATGTTATTGGTTTGATAAGTATGGGGAAAATCTGTAAAGTTTGTGATGCAGGATTCGTTAATTTTTCGGCCGGCGGGGAGTTTCGAAAGATCGTTTTTTAAGGTCATTCCCCTATGACCTTAAACAACACAATATCATTATCATCTCATTAACTTTAACCCCTAACTGGCATATTTAATCGTTCTTACTTCTGGATCCAACAACTGACCCGAGGGTTCTCACAGTTGGTAATGAAGCGTCGGCTACAACCCGGAAAGGCTCAAGACTGGTACCATTCTCGCTGGGCGCACATTCCGAGGAGTTATTTAGGTAAGAGGCCCCGTCGTCTGGAATTCACACTCCAATAATTCAAATCCTGTAGACACTTTATATCCTCTCAAGTTCATTCTTTTCTTCGTACCTTGCTAATGCGAATAGAGTCCTACTGAAAATGTAACCGGTATTATACCCTTCATGGATTGTAGAAATAAATAATCCAAATAAAGTGAACTGTTACGAGTGATTGGATTTTTCACTTAATACCTAAATCCCCCAAAGTCCCTTAGCGGAGGCCTCTCATCGACATCTGCAAATCGAGTGTCTGGAATCATAGCAATCGTCTTTTTCAAAACACAATGTTATTTTTGTTTTCCAGCATCTCCGTCATAACCGTTTAAAAAATACTCAGAGGCTTGGAGATTAGACGGAATTATCACTAATACTAATACTGATGTACTAATATTCTGATCGGAAAGTGAGTGACCTCCACCAAGTCCATTCAGCTCCTCCACGGAATTACGCATGGTGTGGTTTGGGCCATCTGGAAAACGGTTACGTTTCAAACACACCTGCAATTAACCTGATTGATCCCCAGTGAGTACCGGCGCTGTGACTATGCATTGCTGGAGAATCCACAGTTTGTGGGTACAATCCTAATGGCTATTGCTGAACTTTAAGAGCCGAATATTCGCGGTTGTACTGTGAATCGGGTTTGGTGTAACTCTTGCTGTCACCTGACATTTCGAATACGCACTCTTAGAGATGTTGTGTAAACTGGCACACCTATCCTCTGTTTGTCTCAGAGATTACAGACAACATTGTGTGAAGTTATGTGAACAAGTACACGATTGTGCAGATTATACACAATGAATTGTTTGTAATTATTACCGCAACACCCGGGGTGGCCGGGATATGTGTGGTAGTTACACAGTGCTGGTGTACATTCTACCAACATTTCAGGAGTGCATCTTCCGATCTGAACACCAGTCATAATGAGAAAGCCGAAAGATATTTAGACTGGGTGCATTCACTTTATAATCTCAAGGAAGCCAACTACCCCAGCCTACTGAGGTTAGGTTAAAGGAAAAAAGTCGTAGTGCTTTCCAGCCTTTTTGTATTAGCGGAACGTTAGTTGAACTGTCTTCGAACTTGCAATTGTCAACTGTTTGATCTGTAATAACAAATGGGGTACGGTCCTCTTGAATCTCTGTACGCTCACTCGAAGAGAATGAATGTCACAACGATGTTTGACCTAACTAATGAACGAAGGTTCATCCGATAACGAGTATTAGCCTTCATCCACCTACAATCGTGGACGGGACTTGTTGGCACTGTTTTAACTGGTCTGGTCGAAGGAATATCACGCTCTGTAACTGGCACAACACTCGTTTTGTCGAGTCCCGACTACATTCTCTTTGGTGGCTGGTAGCGGTTAGATACAAACATAGTCCAGGGGCAGGGGGGGGGGGCGTCGGGGAACATAGGGGTAAGGGAAAGGCAACATACACCGCCTCATCTCTGTTTTATGTATGGGTGTTGCCCAACGAATTGTTGTCCAATATTGTAGGCTTGTCAGGCATCGGCGTGTAAACCCAAAAGATCATTCTCCATAAATTGGTACTTCAAACGTTGGTCCCGATCTACACAACTATTCTCGGGTTTTTTTTGTATTCCAGCATACCTAAGAAACCATTTTTGTTTCTTCATTTATTCACCATTATTGCCGGCATTCAACTGAATTATTGAAGGTCCTCGATTCATCCATAAAGGAGTCGCGCGTCAATGTTAAACTTGTGTTTCGCCACTTTTAAAAAATTCACTCAAGTGACCTCGATTACCTTGAGGAGGTGAGTACAGGCCAATCGACCTTAAGCAGGAAACATGCAAGAGAGGCAAGGGGGAAGGTGAAGGGGGAAGAGTCAAGCGGTTTGGGGTTCCGAAACGCCTATGGCAGGAACTGGCATCCTAGATTGGCCCACATATAGCGTCACATCCAATCATACAGATCGGGTTTCTGTCTGCTGCCCTCGGTTTTGGAAAACTCTGTCTCTCGATGTACGCAGTGGCTTCAGACCCAATGGCATTCACTTACAGTCCTCTTCTTTTTTCCGAGCGTGTAAAGCGCTTGAGATTTTGCTTGTGGTCGGTGCTATTATCGAATTCGGTGGTGGGTTAGGAAGATGACGTGTGTTCCTCTTTCGCACTAGTGGAGCAGGTTTATGGTAATCGATGGCAACCATATATATGCTACATACTTTTTTTTTTTGACTTATAGAAGTATCAGATTATTTGGAAGCACTATATAATATCTTTGTTGTTCGATTGTAGCGAAATCACTATAAGGTAATTTTCCTCGTTACCTATCGCAGAAGGGCAGAAGAGAACGAATTGACGCGAGTAACGCTCGCAGCATGTTTTTGCTGCTTCTTGTCAACGGTTCTTACTAATACAATACTCGAAGTGCAGTATTACCAACGCGTATAAAACATTAGGGGATTAGGTGTAGAACAGAAATATCGATGTGATAAACATTGGGTCGCAGAGTTTGAGCTCAGTTATCAGGAAATGAAATTGAGGTCACGGTGATACGTAGTTTCCATGATGCGTACGTACACTTACCCTGGGTCATCTGGGGCACTACCGTGACCCTGGAGAGCGGATTGGTTCTGATTGTTCCTGACCCCCTCCTCGAAGGTCAAGTGGAGAAATTGACGCGCAGTGCCTCTCGCCATGTGCGGGCGAATGTCGTGAGTGGCCAAAATCCCCAATATGGCGGCCTTCGCCATCTTGAAATGGTTTTCAATATTTTTAGTAATCGTAGCTTAAAACAGCCAATCCTGGAGTTTTGGGGGCCGTGTATTCATTCGAATATCAGTTTCATGATTGCGAAAGCCATTCGATATCCAAAATGCAAGATGGCCGGAGATTCACAACATCTTCCCGATCGTTGATTTTGTCGAGTTTGTCGCGTTATTGGAAAGCGAAGGAAGTAAATTACATACCATTCGGGAGGGTGTCACTTGTGAAGTGGTGTAGATGGGCGTACATTGTGGGTTCATCATATTTCAAATGGCTGCCTGTTCGGCATCTTTAAATAAGGCTCTCATAGTTTTGGGACATTATAGCCCATACACTGTTCCCAAGCTGACATGGTCGAGAGTACATCTTTTTCAAATCTTTGCAATGAATTACTTCATTTTTGACTCACCCATCCAAGGAGCCGCCCAATTAACGGCCAGTAGTTTGGCATTTCTAGTTTTCGTCGCACTTTATTCATTACCATACTTATGTGGTAGGAAATATGACACATGGAAATGTTTTCTCCGCAATTTGATAACGGGCTAACATTGTTCTGGTTACTATTTTAAATAACTGAATTGGACGTTGACCATGTGGAACACTATTATCGACGTGTCACTCGAATCCTTGCCCAGTGTATCCTTTGTGCAAGATATTACCACTTCATCTGCCCGGAGTCAAATAGAGTCACCATGATGCTATGGCTCAAACCGTACAAATGTGACCACTAATATGTCCACAGTTTTTTTGCAGTAAGCACAACATAGTTCAATGCAACTAACCTCGTCACATCCGTCAAAGCATGATTATTTAGACGTAATTAAAATTATTCTCAATTCCCCATTTGGCCTCTTTGTTGACCTTTGACATGAATTCACAAACAAACTGAAGGGACTATTAGTCAATTAGAACTCTGACCAAACAAGGTAAAATCCAACTTGTTTGAAGAAGTAGGCATCATTAATTTCCTTCCCCAAAGGTCTGTTGGGCTCATTTAAAATGACCTTTGAGCTTACCCTTACGAGGCAAGGACGCACCATCAGCCATTGGCACTGTGTCCAGTTTCATCACCCTTCGTGAAAGAGGGAACAATTGTTACAAGTTATATGTCGCCTTATCAGCCATTCGGGCAGGTCACGTGTAGTTATGTGTATGTGTCGTTTGACAGAATACAGATGTACCCCCTCCACTCCTCCCTCTCTCCCCACTCCCCTTCCCCTCCAAATTACTTTGTCACGTCGAATTCAATACGTTGAAAAGATCGTTTGTGGGCAAGGAATTTACACAAAACACCACTAACTCCAATCTACGATATGAATAAAAGGTCGTCTTACTTACTGTTGGCACCAAGCATCGTGTTCGTGTTTCGACTTTTCCACACTCTACGTCAAGAGAGTGCATACCTGGTTTATGGCAGGTTCCATACGTAGCGCCATCCAACATAAATTAATCAATATCCCGGCACCATTTAATTTGGCGTTTTTTGTTTTTTTGTTTTTTCGAATTTTTTCATAAACACCATAACAGAAAAGTTACAGTATTCATTTACTTTGATAAATACACCTATCGGTCTCTATCGGTTTCTTTCTAGTTTGACTAAAGGCCTATATTGCTGATTTTCTGTGGAATCGATAACGATTGACTAAACGTGGCTACTTCTTTCACGCATATCCACTCATCTAACTCATACAATTGATCTCCACTGGTTATATTGGATTTGGATAGGTTTATCACAAAGCCATACCTTCACAATTTTTTCCTTGTTTCCACCCCCTCACCACAAAAATACTAGGCAACATGCTTTTTTAGCATCTATGTGGATATAAAGGATTATCAAACACGGCCACCCTCGCTATTTCCCTTTGGAGTCGCAAATATTTATTTGCCAACGGAGGTTCAGAAGGCTCGCTAATTACCCACGAACAAACGGCAGATGTTACGCTGTCGGGTTAATATTAGGCATATTATTAAGCTTGTATTGGTCGTTAAATTCAGCAACTGTCTGATCGCACGTTGGTATACGGCCTCGTGAAGGCTGTGCTACGCGAATTCATTACCACATGGTTTATGCGGATAATTGTAGGGTAATAGTATGATCCAGCTGTGTTACGAGACCAGTACAGCGAAGTTCAATGCACCGTCCAAGAAAAGTGAGTACAGCAATTTCTTTATATACGTTTCGCACTGGAAAAAGATCATCCTGAACCTTTGCTCTGGGATGAATAGGTATCATGGGAATCTATATATCGCCACTTCTGATAAGAGAGAAGCCCGTATGCATATTTGATTTGTTCAGTCCATTTGTGCTTTAGTTCGATTCTTCAGTGCTTAGGTTTAGACCTGAATATCCTGATAGCCGCAGCCTCATGGCTCTCAACGGCGCCATGTTATGTTACTTTCCTCCTCGTTGTGCGTAGTAAATGTAGGTTCAATTTGTGAATTTCGACCTTTTGGCCGAAAACATATGGTTCCCATGAACCTGGGCCTTATGAGTACGAGGGGGAACATAATGTAGTAAATTGAAGGGTGGGGCTCATTCGCAAGGTTGTCCGATCTACTCATATCATCTAAAAATCCGATAAATCATCGCATGCTCCGCATATTATATACTACGGAAATATGCAACAATTATTATTTTATTTAGTTATTAGTTATTTATTTATTTATTTATTATTTATTATTTATTATTTATTTATTTATCACTTGATAATTTATTCATTTATTCAGTTAAAAAAAAAAAAAATTTATTCTTTATTTAATATTTGATTTAAATATTATTTAGTGTTTCTATTAATGTTTCCTTTTTCTTCACACATCCAATTTGTGATATATTTCTATTTATTATGAAGTAAATGTTTTGGTGCTTGGACACAGACTAGATTTCCAGCTCAACCAACGGATGTTCTTCTTTTGTATGGCACCGCGCTAATTCGTTATATTCGTTCAGTCGTAGTAGGAGAGGCTTCTTCTTATTTAGCAACTCTTCTAGCGGATCACATGTTTCCGACCACTCCACAATGAACATGGCCTCCCATTTTGGGTCAAAGTAAAGATATGTCTTGGAATAAGAAGTGGAGCTTAACTGACAAGGTGGTTCTACGCTGACTTGCACAAACTGCAATCTCTGTTTAAGTTTATCCATTGGGCATGAATTGTGTGGCATTTAATCCGGCGTACTAATATCATGTACGTGCTGTTAGCCATATTTTACATTACTTTTGTTGTAATATTATTGTTTAGACAAAATTCTCACTCCATAAAAATTTTGATTTTCTGCTGGAACATACACGCATTTCGACAAAATGTTGCCGATGTTGTTTCGAAGGCGCTAAATTCTTGTTGGTTAGTTTCAACGTGTTGGGGTCACGGTAGTTATTGAAACACACTCATCTATTTGCCACTGTCTTCACAAGTAATTCCAGCTAAAAGTCGTTCGAACTAACGTACTGTATGTGTGGCATTATCGGAGAGCGCTATTTAAACCCTCTGTATTGTTTAATAAAACTTTGTTCACCCATTAGTTTAGGATCCTAAAAAACAATGAGTTTTTTTTTTTGTGCTGAGAGAAAAAATTCAGTCTAGGCAAATCGAGGGGTATTAAATTTCTGGTAAAAATGTCCTGTAAAATAACGGGAAATAATACTGGGTCTTCATTCGTGTAAGGTATTGTGACATTCCCTCGACAATTATTGTTCGTCGTATAAAATAAAATTTTCTTTTGTCAATGCGGACATTGATATGTATATTCGATTTTCTCCAATGCACTCATGTGTACAAACATTGTCACTTGCCTCGGGACATTACAATTCATAAAAATCATTGAGAAGTAAGGGTTACTAACCTCGGACAATATCCCCCCGGACAATAACCCCTCGGACAACTGCCCCCGAGGACAACAACCCCTGGACATATACCCTCGGCCAATTACTCTCTCGACAATTATCCCCCAGACACTTACCCCCTAGACATAATACCACCGAGGGACAAAAACTACCCCCAGACGATACTCCTGAAAATAACCCCGAGGAGAAATACCCCCGGGTAAAAAATCTACAAACCAGACAATTACCCTCAGGACAAATTACCCCGGGTCAAAGTTACCCCAGAATAACTAAAACCCGGGACAACTAGTTCCCGGACGATCATCCCCGAAACAGAATGCCTAAAGATGAGGTGAAATAACCCAGAAAGCGAAGACCTATAACCCCAATATATGCCTGACAGGGTAATGTAAAACCGTTTTTAGATCTGAATTTCACATTGTCCGCAGACGGACTCCGTTGTATGTTTCCTCCGGAGGATGGGCTCATGGGTGGCGCCAGCGGGGAGGAGGGGGGGGGGGAGGATTTACCCATCTCGTCGCGGGGGATCCCGAGTGGTACTCAATGAAGGTTTACATACCCCGACGAGGGTCTATTTCCCCGACATAAAGTATTTGCCGCCATCTTTATAGCAAAATTCTATATTGAAGCCTAAAATTTTCGGCGCGCGAAATTTTGTTATAATATATTATTATCCTTCCCCATATCTTCCTATAGGCCATACAAAAGTGGCAGATATAGATAAGATACACAATCCTTATGAATATTTTCAAGTGTCTCTGCAAAGAAATTTATCTTCCAATTCTGTTGGATAGGATGATCTTTTTTTGCCGTCTACCACTGTTGAATCACCTAATTTGTGCCCAAAAATAGCCTCGATTCTCCCACCAGCAATCGCTTCTCCCGGGAAATGATAGCATTTTCCCTGCTTCTTCGCCTCGCATCAACTGCGGGCAAAGCTCCAATATTGGGGGTATGGGTTGGTCTCATGCGCCTATAGATTTACAACATGAACTTGTCCCGGCGCACTAACTTGACAACCAGTCTCAAAAGGCCAAGAAGAACTGTTCTTCCCTATACTGCCATTACATATAACCATAGCCGAACATGGTGATACCCTGGAACATGCCTCTTCGGCGGCAAGATTGAGATCAATCTCTCCGAGATGAAACGTTCGGAATATAATCACCGATATGGACAGCTTCAGTGGCTCAGAAAGGCCATTTCCGGCTACTTAGGGTCTTTAAGGCTGAAAAAATCGGCTACCCTCTGCGCAAACCAATGGAGGCGCTCCGCTCAAATAGTCGATCGCGGCCCCTCTAAATTATTACGCTACCCACGCAAAAATTCCAGCTATGCCACTCCGTGTTCTAACTAGTGTTCAACCCCATCCCGGCTATTTTAGAATTTGATGCCGACCTGGCAACACAACCCCTACATTATCGTTTTGAATCCGCTCTCGGTCAAGTATGGTCGAAAGGTCATGCTTTTCATGGGGAACTGTGGTTTTGCAGTTTACGCGTTTCCAGCATGACCACATGTTCTGACGAATGGTTACATAGATATAAAAATAATAATGTTACGATGAAGTCAGCAATCATTTTCCCTTACTATTATTATTATTTTACACCAGTGCTTATGAAGCGCAATATCCCGAAGTTCGATGCGCTGTACAAAAAACAAAAAAACAAATACATTAACCATCTGTTTTGGCCTTAAAATCAATGGTTTTCAACGATGACTTGAAAGATTTCCACAGATGAGTAGCCCCGGAGAATCGTGGCAGCGTGTTCCAGAGTGCTGGTGCAGCAGGACAAAAGGCACCGTTCCCAATGCGGCTTGTTTCGGTGCTTGTGTAGTGAGGAGCGTCTTGTCGGTTGAGGATCGGAGTGTGCGGCGCGGTTGGTAGATGCTGTCGCTCCTGGATATGATTGGTGATGATCCATGAAGACACTTGATACGTAGTCAGTATCCGAACTTGGACCTGCCGTCACCGGGGAGCCAGTGTAGATCAGCAAGAACCGGTGATATATGATCGCGTGTGGCTGACCCTTGAAATTAACGAGCTGCGGTTGTTCGGGACAACTTGTAGTCGTCGAACTGATTAGGCCAGGGGCTCCATATAAAGACCACACAATAGTCATACGGCACTACGAGGCTCTGAACTGCAGTTTTTGCAGGCGTCCGTAGTGAGAAATTCCCGAATCTTGCCAATATTGCGTAAGTGAAAATTGCATGATCTGACCACACGGATAATTGTGTCATCCATCGAGAGATGCTCGCAAGTACGACTCCGAAACTCGTACCCTCCTCGACGGATTGATCTCATGCCCATCGATTGTGAGAGATAGGCGTCCATGTCGGATCAGATGATGGGGCGATATGACGCTTAGAAGTTTCCGTTTTGTCTCCGTCAACTTGAGGAATTTGCTGAACATCAGCGACTGATGTCATCAACACAGTCTTGAACTTTGATCACTGCCAATTCCCGGCTCGAGGTTCAGTTGATGTACTCCGTGTAATATTTTTGTATGTCGTCATCATACCGATGATGGATATGCCTGGTTGGTTAATGGATGTCTCGCAAAGGACGCGTATACAGCGATAGAGCACCGGACCAAGAACGGATCCCTGAGGAACTCCCCGCGTAATCTGGCGAGCGGTCGAACCTTTTCCATTTATTGAGACGCACTGTGACCGGCCCGCGAAGATAGGACAACGAACCACTCTAGGTGGTGCCCACTTAGTCCAATTGAGGCATCCAGCACTTCCAGTAGTTCCCCGTGATCCACTGTTTCGAATGCCGCACTGAGATCGCGTAGAAATAAGCCAAGGCGGCTTTGTTGCAGTCCAAAATACATGTGAGGTCGCTGTGAATCCTGTAAGCAGGGCGGTTTCAGTGGAGTGATGGGACTTATAGGCAGACTGGAAGATTCGTCAAGCCCTTGGTGCGAATGTGCGAGTTCAGCCGTCCTCAGCCGGCTCCCTCAATAACTTTACCCGAAGATAGGTTTAGATTGGCCGATGTTGTTCTGTGCTGATTTGTCACGGGTCCGGTTTCTTCAAAATGGTGTCACTACTGCCGTTTTTTGCTGATGACACCACCTTACCACTCGATAGGACAAGGTGACTATTGGCCTGTGAAGGATTCAATGTGGGAATCCAGCGTCTCCCTTCAGAAGCCAAGTGGTATGTGTCAAGGTCTGCAGGACTTTCGTTGGCGATACGATATAATATCCCGTATTCATCGCTTAGGCACATTGTACGGTACTTGATATACTGTCAATTACAGCACAGGCCTGTTGAATATAAGTCGAAAAAGGTTATCTTCCATTTGAGTTTTTCCGTCATTATTGAAGATCGTGGTTCGATCCACATCTGCACTGGGTTCTCCAATCGCACCCAATCGAAAATGTGGATATTTATAGTATTGTTCGTTCATGTATATTAAAATGGAACCCCGCCTCATTCTGCAATTGTATACCTTTCATTGGCGAGTGAAGTGGTGACGAGTCACAATCTTCGGAAGACTCTTCCTAAAATTTTGTTCCTAAAATGCCGCTGCATAGCCAAAACCTCTACGGAACTGCAAATAATCAGTTTTTTGTGTTATTAATTTATCTCTCACTTGGTCGTGGGGCGGGGGGGGGGGTCCCGTGTGAGGCGGATGAGCTTTCTCGACTCCCTAATATAACCTGATCAATGTTCCTATTTTGAGATACAAATGTGCCCCCGCCCACATGCTCAATATAAAACTTGACCGAAGTTTGCGTTCTCCCGATATCGTGCTCACACACACACACAACACACCACATCACACGCACACACCCACAACACACCACACACAACACCACCCACCCCCACACACACCCATACATACCCACACACACACATCACACACATACATACACACAACCCACACGCACACACACCACACACCATACGCACACGCGTGATCGCATAGAATCCTCATTAACTTTTCGGCAAGGAATAAAGAACTACTGGGAAGCGGCACCGTTTATCTTTGCACTTGCACACAATACGACTGGAATGCCTCCCGTGGTGGGGGGGGTAACACTGATTACGGTGTTTCTCCAGCAGTTACACACCGGCCATGTCCAGCACCTATGACAATGAATGTGGACATGTGTCGTGAACTGGTGACACAGGGGGTTTTCGTTTCCTTTGGCGGACGTTACAAAGTTTCGTGTTCACCACTTCTCTTCAAGAGTCGCAAGTACAGGGCGGGTTGTCCCTTTCCAGGTGAAAAATGTTTGCCATGCAGAGGCGGCGCCAGCGAGAAGGGGGGGGGTGGTGGCCAGCCCAGCCGGGGGGCAGTTTGCATCTGAATGAGGGACAAATGTAATTCGCATACTTAACATGAGTACATGAGTATGTTATCTCTGATCGGATTAACATCGATTGAGTGTATACCGGTTGAGAATCCATACTTCCAAATCGTCTCTTAATAACGACGTCATCTTGCCAATCTTTTCCACAAGTCTGCCTCAATCGCGCACTCAATGGTTTCCGATAATACCCATGAAATCGCTGAACATGCAAATTTCATTAGGCAGGTTATCATTTTACTGCAGAAAAGCCGAGACCCCTGAAGAACTTAACCAACTCTTTTTTTTTTATATGTTAAAGTAAACTTCACATATCAGATTTCATTATAAGTGTCATTATATTAAATTGTATTCAATCCAATGATGTACCTGCAGTAACTGTAGTAATGTGCTTTGTAAAACCCTAAAAAAAAAAACACAATAGAGTTATGTAATGTTATTGTTATGAACTGAATGTTGAGAACCAGGCGTGTTACGTATACACGTAATATTACCACAATCGTTAGTATGGTAGAAGAGACGATCGAGACGGAATCGTTTGCTGAAATAATCCCAACTAGATGAATACTGAGACTACACGGGCAATTTTTATGTCCTCGAACATTATCTGATGTGGAACATATTGGTCAGGAGCTAATCGTGGAACGTTGGCGATGGCCATCTATTCGAGGAAGAGAACCCGTGGCGCCCAAATTGAAAGGAGAAATGTTATAGGCAATAACACAATATTGCCAACACGGTATTCTCCGAGGCAACGTCCTTTCGCTGAACACCGTTTTGGAAAGAATTGGGCCTAGAATACAGAAATATGCGTAGGCATTTGCCAATAATGTAATAGGAGATGATGGCTCGGTTTCGGTAGTCCTGGGATATCTACATAGGTTTTAATTGATTCTTCGGTATACCCGCTTCTGTGGCAACAGGGTAGCCCTCCTTCCCACCTGGGCGATGGATAACGCTGATGAGGATCCGCTTGGAGTCCACATTGAAGGGCATGGGCAGGAAATCGATTTCGAGAAGGCGTTATATGCTACCCCTCGAGTGGATTATCGTCTGCAGTAGGTCATCTTCCATCCTGTCCACGAAATTTCAGAACTCTCGGCTGAAACATCATATCCCTCTCGAATACCAATCGATTGTATTGGTCGGTTGATTAGTGTGTTGACATGTGGCGCCACCGCTTACCAATAACCCCCCCCCCCCCCCCCCCCCCTCGTAGATCCCCCAAGGTCGGCGATCATGGGGAGGGGGGAAGGGGGGGGGGGGGTGGCGGCGATCCCCCAATATTTGGGTTGAGGGGGACGCAATGCAATATTTGACCGCGCCAGACTACTCTTTCCCTGACACTGTGTATCCGACATATCCAGCAGCAACCGTGGCAGCGATAAGACCGAGGTCCTACAAAATGTTCGAATTTCCCACCGATTACAGAATGTGTGATCACAAAATGCCCAGATTTAAAGTTTGCAGCCTAAAATGCCCGGGAGAGGCATTTCCGGCAATCTGGGGGCTTGCGCACCAGGTAAATGGCGCAACCAACCTATGGTGGCGCTCCGCTTAGATAGTATTGTCGTGTCCCCCGGAAAATGCCGATCCCCCCCCCCCCCCTGCCCCCTCCCCCTCAAGTATGAAAAGTCCGGTTGCCGTCACTGTGTTTGCAAATTTAAAATAAAGTTTCGTAATCAATTTATATGCGACTACTTGGTTGAAAGTTGGGTGCGTGCACGGTGCACATCCTTAAGCCATAAAATAGCCATCGCAGATACGCCCATGGAACGCCACAAATTCGCGCAAAGACATGATTCAAAATTCAGATGAGGATGTGTTTATATTCAAAGATGCCTGACTTATCGAAGGAATGTCCGAAAGTTTGAAAGTTTCGGAGCTGCTTTGCGCGCTGTTGCGGTATTATATCTGTGTTATCTCATTTGCCCCCCTGTCTGGTCCCTGATTGGAAGTGCCCCTCCCAGGCGCCTGTGGTCCGAAAAAAGGATAAAAATGGGGGCCGTAATCTTTGAGTAAAAACCTCAGGCCTATCTAAGTGATTGGTCAAAGAGAGGGTTCAGTGCAACTGTCGTCAATCGAATTAGATTCTGTCAAATCTCGCGCTTCGCGTGAACGTACTGGTTGTTGCCATCGCCCATTTTCATTGCTCCTTTTCATGAACTGTATCCGCACTTGCATGGTAATGTTATAATGTCACGCACCCAACGCCACACCTTGAATTGATCCATACGGGCGACAAGTTTTGATAACCTTTCCTAAAATAACAATTTGTAAATTTTAGGGATCCTGCTTACTGTCCCAAACGGCACTGGAAGTGTCCGTTTCCCTGCAGTCTGGGGGTCTGTCAAACGTAATTACAAATTTCTGTAAACGCTACGCGCCAACTGTGGTGGCGCTCCCTCAGATAGTATGCATATTGTGCGTCCCCCCCAATCGCTAACACAAATCGCCGCCCTTGGATCCCCCACATAAGGTGCGGTCCGGATACACCAGTCGGGTACTCGTCGCATAGTGGTAAATTTCTGGTTAGAATTTGGCCCCGGGGGTGTATGTCCCCGGGAGTACCTGTCGGGGGAATAATTGACAACTCGGGGTTAGTTGTCTTCGGGGTTATTTGTCCTGGGGGTAACTATCCGGTTGGTAGTTGTCCTCGGGGGTATTTGTCTTCGGGAGTAATTGTCCGGGGGGTAAGTGTCTGTGAGGGTTTGTTGTCCTCGGGGGTATTCGTCTTGGGGGGTTATTGTCCGGGTGGGACTTGTCCAGGGGTGCTAGGGGACTATTACCCCGGATAATACCCCCCCGGGGGTATCGTCTTGGGGGGTTATTGTCCGGGTGGGACTTGGGGGGTTATTGTCCGGGTGGGACTTGGGGGGTTATTGTCCGGGTGGAATATGGTTGCCATATTTGGGGTGGGGCTTCGCCATCTCTCTCATTGTCCTTGGATGTCGTATCCAAGAAAGGCCATTCGTCCCATCATCGATGATCATCTTACCTCCTCACTTGAATCTCTATCCCCTCGCAGATCTGTATGCTCTCTCTGCCTCCGTTACCGTTACTTTTAGGGTCATGTTCTTCTGAGCTTGGGGATGCTGTTCCTCCTTTACCTCGAGGTTACTCGCCATACTCCTCTTCTTCTTCCACCCCCGTTTCGGTTTTGCTCTTCCACTCATCGCACCGAAACCGATGCTCGCTCCTGTTTTCCTCGCACTTCGCGGGGGGGGGTGCCTGACTAGGTTCCTCGGTATGTATTTCCTCCTGATTTGACCTCCCAGGTTTCCAAGGTATAATTAACAATCTGGATCTCTCCTCTTTCTTTTTAGTTTCTTGTTCTTGGGGTTGCCTTTTTGTTTGCAATTATGGGTTCGCCCTTCCGCATGTCACTTTGTTTAAAAAAAAAAAAAAAAAAAAAAAAATAACCCTCCGGACATATACCCCTCGGACAACTACCCCGAGGACAACAACCCACTGGACATATACCCTCGGGCAATTACCCTCTGGACAATTACCCCCAGGACAATTACCCACCTAGGACAAATACCCCCGAGGACAACTACCCCCAGACAATTACCCTCCAGAAAATCACCACCGAGGACAAATGCCCCGAGGACAACTACCCCCAGACACTTACCCCCCGGGCAAATACTCCCAAGTCAAATACCCCGCGGGACATCTACTCCACCGCTATTTACCCCCAGGACCAATCCCCCGAGTCACGTAACTATTGATAACTATCATCCGAGATAACTATCATCCGGGACAACCCCCCCCGGTAGAATACAGATAATGTGAAATAATCCAGCAGCTCAGATATCTACTCTCTCTGATGTCTACCTGGAGGGGGTAACGAAAACCGTTTTTGGAACCGAATTTCAGATTGCCTGCAGACGGACTCCGGATATACTCCCGATGTTGGGCCTATACATTCGACGGGCTCGGGCCTGTTAACAGCCAGCGCCGTGATGCGGCGAACTGTGATATCAAGTTGTTATGTGTCCGTACCAGACCAACAATCAATTTTCCACATTTCTTCTCACCTGCCCCATACCCACTAATATTCAACAATATCGTCCCCCCCCCCTCAGGATCAGTGATTCATTTATCTCTGAGATTTGGGCTGCTTTTTTCCAACTGAGGCGTGTCGGTACCTCTACTATTCGAAATAATTGCAAATTGTAATTTATATGTATTATTCAATTGGTGTTGAATTCTAGCTTGCTTCCATGTGAAAGGAAGAGGTTGAAAAGAATGGTTGTGATGGACCTGTAATTTTGCATTGCTGTAGTTTGCATTTACTAGTGCATGGCAGGTTTATTTGAGTTAATCCACGTTGATTAAATCACTGATCTTTCAAATCGCATTCAAATCAACTGATTTGTTTGAAATCACTGTAGTTAAATAAATCACTCACCTTTTCCAAAGATTCCCCTCTTTTGCCAGGAAAAGGTTGAGTTTACAGTGAAATTAATTCTTGGAATGAACTATAAACACCAAGAATATACCATGCAAATGATTTTAACAATATAGTATCTCCTACCCTAACATTCAATATTTCAACAGCATTTCACAAGAATTAGATTGCACGCTCCAAATCCATTTTTACTATAGATTTTGGCTGTAATTTCAATGCTCCGATGAAGGGAATTCTATGCTATCTCTCATTTAATGTCAGGGCCTTTTATAAGTAATAATTTATTTAGATTGAAAAGGGGAAGTATAGCCATACTCTACTAAAATAGTCATATATTTGATAGCAGTACTCTTATCTTTGGAAATGTTTGCATTTTAAATATTCCACACAGTAATATTCCCGCTGATTGAATATTCTATGAGTCCAAAACACTGATTCCCAACTGTTTGTGTGCCACTTGTGCCTGTTTACCTAGAAAAAAAAAAACGAATAAATAGTCCAACAACATTAGGTCAGGTTGTGACTACGAATTTAATATTTGTGTTCATTATCACTAATGCCTTCGGCCATGAAGCAATATCCAATCCGGATAAACTTTCACGAATTATCAGGAAATGAACATGAATTACGCAGTAACAGCAATTGAACCTCAGTGAACCTAATGATGGTGGTCATGGTTTTGCATATTCCCGCTCCCAAATTTCCATCGATTTGATGTATATCTTGTTGTGTGATATGAGGACCATTTAGTTTCAATCGAATATCACACAACTGGTCATGAATTTCAGAAGATTTTCAAGTTCTAAGTTCAAATTAGGCCCCAATGGGGTCCATCCAAGTGAATACCAAACCAAGACCCCCAATTGGACATGTAGTCATGAAGGGTATACTTTTGACCTGCATGGTCCTAATGTGTGCATTGTCATATGATGCAATGGTTTATGTTCTGTATATTCAAAGAAGTTCAAGGCTCAGAGCCTTCATGATATTAGATTAGTGCATTGGTATACTGGGTATATGCCCAGTGTGTATAGGTGTTTTTAAAAAGTTTAGGCAACATATTCAGGCAACAAGTGTCATGCTATGGCGAACGCACATAATAGCCTGACCGATTGTTTCAATCCATATAATCGTTTCCAATCCAGATATTCTGCGTCACACAGTCCGCGTCTCCCAGCTATTGTTTTACACTCCTAGATGGCCGAATGGCCCCTCGGGGGACTGAGATGAACCGTTCAATACTCACACTATCAGCTAGAAACAAAGTGCCTGCTCGTGGGGGGATTGCACTGCAACAAAAATGATCTTTGCACTCCTACTGGAATATATGTGAATCTTCTAATGTGGGGGTTGTTTTTCCCTTCTCCACTACATATTCCTTATTATAACCCACGCCATACGAGTGACAGCATTGAGTCCTCTGCCAGTCAGCCCTTACAGTATATGCCCGACACTGGGACAACCTCCATTCATGGTCCCTGACAAGATCACAGTGCCGTCTCGTGTTTTATCGCAAAAAAAAAGGAAGAGTGAAAGTGACATCGTCATGTGTTGAATAACTTATGTGTTTAAGTGTTTGACATTGCATTTTTCGCCTGCCTACGTACACATTCCTATCAGGCCGAGATCATTGATGCACATTCATTACTGCCTTATCTCTCCGAGCTGTGATCTGCGCTACCAACGCATGAAAGAACAACGACCATCGCCTTGGAAAAAATCATCATGCATGATTTCCATGCCAGGATCATGGCACTTTTTGCAAACGCCCCCCCCCCCCCTGCAGTGATATCTGAGGGTTTATACTTCGCAGCTTGCTGGTGCGCCCCTTGTGGGCAGAAAAGTTTCATCCTGCGGTTACCCTTTTCTTGTCGTTCTTGTGACATGTATTTGTATGCACACCAGGGGACGATCTGACTGCAATTCATTCTCTAAGCCGGGAGCGCCACTATTGGTTGGCGCGAGGCGTACAAGAAAATGTTTAGCTTCCCTATACTCTTAGATCGCCGGAAATGGCACTTGTCGGGCCTAATTGCGAAAATCTGGATGTGCGATTTAGTAGAAAAGATGTTGAAAGAGTTTTGTCCCACTCTGCAGGATCTAGGCGATAAATTATACATCACAGCATCACAGTCTCTTTATATTTTTATGGAAGAATATGTCGCAAGTGATTTCAAACTAATACCAAAGCCTACTGCAAGTTTACAATTTCTAAACAGATGGATATAGGATGGACCTTCGATTTAGCCATTAATCTCTGATCAGCAAGTGACAATATGGGATAATGTACACACCCGTTGTAAAATATGGGAGATTAATTTGCCGTGTACCCTAAACGGAGCCCAATATTCTTGGCAACGGACGTTGAGGAAAGTTTCGGTAGGAATAGGTCACTCAAATGCAGGAAAGAGTACTTTTGGTACCTTAGTCAGTGGCGTAAGCTAGATTTTTCAGTGGGAGGCGCTGGAAAAGGGGTGGGGGGGGGCAACATATTTCATAGGGTCGTCCGATATACTAAGCGGAGAAACAGCATCGGTTGGTGGGTAGCGTACACACAATTTTGGGATATAGGCCTCCTGGATGTATGAAGCACTTCCCAATCTTCCCTATCTTTCAACACCCCCACCCCGCTCAGTTTTATTTTTTTATGCTCTTCTTGCTCCCATGCTCTTCGCCCGAGTTGCGCTATATTCGAGTTCTTGCTCTCAACTTGATTAAACACTGCCTCAGATACCTGTGATGATGGGTTTATGTCCCCTAACTTGGTTTTTGATGCCACCTGACTGTACCGACTTACTATTGGGCGGGGGGGGGGGGAGGTGGGCGGGGGGTGGGGTATTTATAACGTGGCATCTGAGCAGAGCGCCATCTCACGAATGCAATGTATTGAGGATTTAATTAGCGGGGAGTCTAATAGTATAACGCGCCTGATGAATGGGTTCCGAGTAGGGTTAAACGGGTGTAACGTATCGTTGTACTATTTCAGCTGATTTTGCAGGCTCGGCGGCAATCATGAGAGCAGATTAGGTCCATCTCTCGACGAGGGATGTCAACAATAAATTTATGTCGAAATTGAATCAACTCCGCCTTAAAGCGGTTATGTGGCGGATCCACCACAATCTCATTAACCCCATTACTTCATCATTGACCCCATTACTTCATCATTGTAATTTCAGGCTGCGGGTAAGTGTGCTCTACAGTCACCCTGTGTCCCGTCCGTCCGTTCGTTCTTGTTTCGTTCGTCCATCCGATCTGTTCGTCACATTTCCTCTTACGTTCTGAGACGTCCAGGCAAGCAGGTTAAAACTTGGTGGGTGGATGTAGCACGCCACTGGCTAAAAAAATCTAGGTAAATCCAATTATTTCCCCCTTCTTCCAGCAATCTCGAGTGTAACAGCGCTCAGTCCTAAGAATTTCCTTCATATTCGGTCTCGCGAACTTCGTTTCGGGGACCCTCTTTCATTTTCGGTTTTGCGGACCTTCTGCTCTCGTGGACCCTTCATCAATTTTCCGTATCGCGGACCTTCGGTCTCGCGGACCCTTTTTCAATTTCGGTTCAAACTAGCTTAGTGGAACCTCATCCTGATGTGTAACAAAAAAACGAATTTCCCCACCGTACTAACACTACCCCGACCCCTCAACACCATACAGTATTAGCAACCACCCGGAAACACCTCAACTCAACTTGTTCTGTTGCGTGGATATGATGAGACTACGTGGAAGTTGCCCTGACGGTTTAGAGGTGTTTCATATTACTTACAGTAGTATCTCTAGAGGAATTTCTTGGTTTGTTGCTCTTCACTTTTTGAGTGGTAGATGCGTCCCCTCGTGTCCGTTAAATAACTGACTTTTGAAGTCTCGACTGCTTACACTTGTAAAAGTCTCATAGTAGAGTTTCATTCCTTAATTTCTATCATGCGGTTTGTATTAACCGGTTTCATAACTGTTTGCCGAAATATTGGACTAACACACACAATAATAATTAATCATATAGTACTCGTTCGTCAGATGAGAATATAGTCTTAACCCCATGTGAGTAGTTGATACGTACCCGATTTGCTGTTACTCATTATTACACTTTGAAGGCTATGGTGCTTTCCGTCCTCAAACTTCTGCTATTTTCATCAAGGGGGGGGGATAAATATTTCTCTACTTATACTGTTATAGTAGATATATTAATCCTATACTAAATTCTTGAATGTTGAACTTTAATGGACATGAACTTATGAAGTTCTAGCTTGATGTCGAAACACACCGGGGAAGTCATCGATGAGAAGATGGTGACGGATAAGTTGAACTTTCAGAGTGCGAATTTGACTGTTGTTTTTCTAGGACCATAACCCAGAAAGTCAGGTGATTGGCATCTTTATGTAAAGTGAACCTTCGGAGAGATTATTATCTACTGAAGATTCACAGTCCATTTGTCTCGCCAAGTACCACTGAAAAAAAATATTAGATAATTATCTCATGTTGATACGAGAGCGAAAAGAACTACTTGTAATCCTCCACATTTACGATGAAGGGAGATATGATTACCTCTCTTCCCGACATGGCCTTCATTGGTATCAATTTCTAGTTTTATAACTCCTCTGAGCACAAGTCCTTTACTTTCACTTGGTAGGCCTTCAATATTCTAGGTTTTGTCAAATCAAATTTGGAGTTAACAGGCAGACATCCATTACTTTGGCGCGGGGGGTTTACGTAATGTCGCATTCGGGACCAGTACTGAAGGAGAAATGTTGCACTCGGAGTGGAAATATAGTCGTTTCAATTACAGATGATGAGGCATATCTTTGGAGAGTACTACCATTGTTTATAGGTTATAAATATTCCTGTTCAGTGGCCGGTACTGATTGCATATAACGCAGATAAACTTACTACGGATGAGTAGGTCCATATCTCCCGCCAACTATATGGTAGCGTTCAACACAGGGCGATTTTATAACAGTAAGTAACCTGTTTTAGACTTTCATCCTTGAAATAAATATAAATAAATATACATTTCTCGTAACACATCCAGAGAAAGTGTGCATGGCGCTGTATAGTTGGAATGGAGAGAAAACAAGCATGATTAGAAGTCGTAACGATGGGCCGATTTGACACGGGCGGGGGGGTTTCGAGCGAACAGCCGCCGATAACGGAAGCTTGTAGTGCGGTTGTTATGGGATTCATGCATGAGAAGCTGATGTAGGGTACGTCCTGGGGTTGTACAAATTGATGTCGGTTAGTGGGAGCCAGTTGTGAAGCGAGCAGAAAGGTGAGAGATGATCTGGGATAGATGCGATGCTCAACAAGTGGCCAGTAGAGATTTTCAAAATCGGGTATGTGATCCGCCGTTTTTAATTCATGATGCGTCAGACAGGCCGAATTCTGTCCGATTTAGCCGATTGATGAAGCAGGACGAGTGTCAGTTCGAAAAAGTAGGTGAGTACCAGTAATCCAACCTGGACACACACAAAACAGTGAGCCAACTGTGTGAGATATTGGATTGATTAAGAGATGAAACGTTATCAGAATCAGTAGCGAAGGTGTCGTTGTATTGTGGAGTTATTTTCCTAATAAACATTCAGCGAGTAAGATATCTTATTTACCATCGGACTCTACTGTATGCGAAAGCGAATTGAATGCAAACTATCGATTCATTTTACATTTTCGATCGATGGTACAGCCAAAAGATTCCCAACATGTCAATGATAGAATAGGACATGCTAGCAAACCGATGTCAGGGGTACCCGGCTTGTTCCTGATAGGTGGTGTTCATTCTAAACAGCAAGATACATTGAGAAAAATGGTTCAGAAGGAAGGGAAGCGTTCAAGCACGGCCCGGACGCTGCCATGTTGCCATTTGAGAGAAGATTCGCATTACACAAACTAACTCGTCCAACTAATTGAGGGAAATCTTTCTTAATTGAAGTAGAATAAAACTCGCTCAAATTATGTTATTCGAGATATGTTATCGAAAAGATATTTATATGACGCTAGCTGTAGGCGTGTGTTGCATTAGCAAGCAGCTGGGCGGAATGGACCTCAACAATCGAATAGTTACCTGTTTTGTTGCTTGAATATAATGAAACTACTAACGTGTGAACGTTGCTGCCGCATATTTGGGTTTGTTAGGATATATTAGGGATATGGTATACTTTTCTTGTCCCTTCAATGGAAGGGTTTGTGGAATAGGAATGAAGCGCAATTTTTCGCCTCTCAAAATACGACTAAATAACGGAACCGGCTTGCATCGAAGGCTTTAGTGAATTTGGAGTCTTTACCGTGAATTTCTCGATAAAAGTCTCACAGTAGCGCTTCATTTTTGAATTCCTTAAATAGAGGCGAGTGCATCACAAAACGCAGGCAGGAATAAGAATAAGAATATATTCCATTGATTGCCTGGAGGAACCATTTGAAGGCAGAAAAATTCTGCCAGTGTTTTCTGGCCTGGACTGTTTATAAAACTATTGTCCAAGGAATATTTCACTGGAGATGGAGCTTCGTTAAATGCGCTGGCCAGGAATAAGTTAGTCTCTAGCGTGACTGCTCACGGCGACATATATAGCTCACTGGTCTATTTTTTTGTCAATATACCGCGTCTGGTCTCACTATCCTCTTTGTTACAAAATCGTCCATAAGTGAAACGGAAAAAAAAACTCATGACTCACTATTTATGGTAGTAATTTGCGATCCACAGATGCATGTGAGGCCCACATCCATAAATCAAAGATATGGCTCCTTTTCCCCGTTTGCCGACAATTTCCGATATTACCCAGACTTATTTCTATTTTTGCATTTTAATCAACATCTCACGTCCACAGCCGCATATAGGAAAGCACCGCTCTCTCCCTCTCACTTAATGTGCGGTGTGCAGTGTGACGTCATGTCCATTTGGATTGGTGACAGCTCTTACCGCAATGATCCTATATCAACTGTCTTATACTCCACCTATATCAGTCTGTTTAATACTTTTCCGGGTGTTTAATGTCTGCTGGTTATTACGATCATTGAAAGGCACACATGTTCATGCGTATCAATACTGGTAATTATTCAGAACATGGAACAGATAAGCATCTAATTTATTCTTTGCACTCTTACAAAATATTTCATAGCGTCAATATTTCTTCTCTGAAATACTTCGACTGAAGTGTGAATATATTCCCATGTTGCGTTATCAACTGCGTGTAAATCACGATCACTGTATTCTAACTATATAGGACAGTCCGTCATGGTTTTCTGTACTGTCGGTAAAAACAAAAATATTTTAATATCTCGTTCTTTTAAATCACTTTTCCAGGTCGAAGGACATGCAAAAAACGCTTTACATATATTATCTCTGACATTGTGACTAGTCGCACCGTACTATAAAATACGTACCGGTTACCTACTGCTTGTTCTATCCGGACTTCACCATTTCAGTTGCCGTCGCTTCACGTGTCCCCTGGGGACTTCCCAATAGAGATGCCACATACGGTTGCTCGCTACAATTCACGAGTGGTTACCCACATTAAACGTGGGTGGCGTGGAACATTTAAGGAGACATGTCTTGTCCAACAGCACTGCGGAAAAGTCCTCGGGCTTCCAATCAAAGCACTACCGCTATCTGGAGCGCGCCAGTGTTTTCGAGCGTATGTGTTGCAACCCGTATGGGTAACGACCAGGTGTACATGCAATGGCGTCGAGGTTAGCGATATTACCCAGATCCTCATACACCGTTTTTCAGAGGCTTTCTTTCACGCACATCTCGATCATATTACATACTTGTAATCTTCGCAATCAGGGTTGCTGAATAATTTCAGGACAACGTATGTTTCCTTTCGCAATACTATTCATGCTCTTAGTCAGAAGTTAGAGACACATGTGAATGAGCGCTTTCATGGCGATGCAGATTGATCCCTTATTGAGTTTTTAGCTAGGCTAATATTCGCCGTCTAGTTCCCTCAGGCCGCGTCGCGTCGGCCTCTGCGGTTGTAGGACACTAACATAATTTTCCCAACGATCTGCTATACAACGCATTACGCAGAGTGCGGTTGTGATAGAATAGGAAAACGATATGATATGCAATTGACGCAATCCGGCAGGTGAGCAGCTTACCATATTAATATATATATATATATATATAATATATATATATAAAATGTACTTGGCTGATGAGTGTTCATTGCTGAAATAGTGGTGGAGTGTGATGCTGCTCAGTTTAGGCATCCCGTTAATGATTTCTGTTGTTCTGTTTCTCCTTTCTCTAGGCAGTCGGCTGTGTCTTCATGTCGATAGGGTCATGGATCCTGTACTTTGCTAAAGAGTACCAAGACCTCTTCATCAAACGACGAGTGGTGGTGATAACGTCACTCCTCGTGTCGGTCGGAGTCTTCCTCTTTGCTTCAGTTTCTTGGGGTGCTGGGGAACTATGAAGGAAGCACCGTGTCTGCTGAAAACGGTAAGGTCACCGCGTCGTGTCACCAGAAGCACATTAAAGGCAGATGGTGTGATCGTCGCATATTAATGCAGTAAATTCCAATTCCAATTCCTTCATCTGCCTACTATTCTTGTGAACAGATGGTTGAAAAAACGGAAAGCCTAATACACTGATGAAACATATGTATGTCTTATGTGTAGTTAAACGTTATCAGGTTATAAGGAGGTTCGTCAGTTTCCGTATGTTCCGTGGAGGAGATGCTCACGTCGCTTAGGGGGCATTTCCCCTCGTATCGTAGAAGCAACACGTAGACAGCCGGGGCACAAAAACAAACGTTCACACGAATCGCAATTCGACAATCCTATTCATGAAACATAATACCGATGAGTAGAAAGCACTGCGCTTACCTTCGTATTTTCTCCATATTGAATAGTCTCAGAACAAGTCTGTGTTTCGTTCATTGCTGGCTGACATGTAAAAATACAGGTTTTGATGGCTATCACCACCTACGTTACTAATCAATTTAGGCTGTCGGTCTGGGAATTCCAATGGTTTTATCCTTCGCGGATGAATTTGTTTTAATCTGTGGTCTCCTCATGGCTAGCATGTATGAACCCTTGTCATAGCTGGCATGGGTTCCTACGTACCTTCGACAGTGAGCTGTACGAGATACACTTCGGCACTTTCCACATCAGGCCCGTCGGAACCGCTACGGTAGAACGGTATATACCTTCCACTTGTCAGCTGAAAAAAGATGAGGAGGAGGAGAGAAGAGAAAAGAGATGGGGTATAGGGCAGTGGGAAAATACAGTTTGAATCAATAAAAACACACATATCCGGCATGATTCATTCAACAATTCTCAAGTTGTAACTGGGGACGATAATCATCATGGAGGGGGGGGGGGGGGCTGCGCATCGAGCTTCCTGAACCACAGGGAGAGATTGCGGTTTTGAATTAATAATACAGTGAGCTCCGCACAGCTTCCCTATCAGAAACTCGACAACCAACCACCCCCCAGGGTTTATTGAAAGAGGAAAGGATAAGCTTCAATTTGAGTTATGGCTTGTGTGGTTGGGAGTTGAGGATCATCTTTAAGATTTCATTTTTCAAATCCCAAAAGCTTCGAGGGAGCTCCAAGGTTGTGCCCCCTTGAACACCCAACGAGGCCTCTGCCCTTTGACATGGGCTTTGGGAAATACGCAGATGTCCAGTAAAAAAACTTAAATTTCTTCTTTTTCTTTTGCTTAGTGCTCATCCTTTTTCATATGCTTTTCATGTTTTCAAAGACGCCGATCAAATTTTTCCCAGGTGCGCATTCGAGTGTGGGGGGGGGGGGGAGGGGGAGGGACACTGTGGCCACGTTGATCTGACGTGTATAAAAATCACAAATTTTCTCGCGCGCTCCGCGTCAACCTATGGTGGATTATCTGACATGAGACTCACTGCGGTGAAAGGCAATACCCACAAAGAGATGATGACACAACATTTTCCTAAATGTGGATGCTATGAAAAAAAACCTTTTTGGGAATAGCTAGTTGATCACTTTCAAGCTCGGGAAGTGCCATTAACGGCGATCTGGGGGGTTAGCAAAACCGAAAATGTTCAGGTCCGCTCCGCGCCAACCCAAATGGCGCTCCGCTTCCATGGTAACTTGTGCGTGATACCGTACAACTTTTCAATACCTTCCGACGAGCCCGTTTCACATCACTTTGACCTAATTCATTACATCACCATGACGTATGAATTCGATCACTTTCTATATATTTTGGAGAGGAATATTCCTGTTAATTCGTATTAGGAATTGCCAAAAGCAGTCGATAATTTATTCATCTCATTTCTCTTCTCAGTATTTCTCGTTACTTGTGATAGTCATCATTATACAAATAGCAGCAGCGGCTACGGCATTCGCCTTCGTTTCTGAGGTAAGTTTCATACATGACTGGTGCTTCCTCATTTCTCCGATTTACATCACAAATAACTGTTTCTGCAAAATCGTAAAACCTAGTGAGGGTAATATCTAATACTCATATTACAGTGGCCAAATGAATGGGGCATGAAATATACACCCGGGCGTCACATTTTACTTAGAAGTCACTGTTGTAGCAATTTTGTTCTTACCACTAGCTGACTAGAACGCTGAATGTATCAAATTGAGTTTATGCTAGAGAAAAGTTTGTAGCGTAAATGCAAACCAAGAATCTTTTTCTATCGGGCAGCTACCTGAGCTGGCGTTCTGGCTATTTTAGCCAGAAAATATTGATGATTCAGAGAGAGGGAAGGTTTGCTCGAAACATGAAATATGTTCCATATCGATAAATCAACCGACCCCTGCTGTTTCTGAAGGGACATTTCTAAGGTTCCAAAACCCATTAAATCTTTTACATGACTACTGGCCTTTAATATAGTTCACCCGACCAAGAACCTAAAACATCATCATATCATATAAGACAAACTTCCTCGTTTGGTCAACTCTTAGAGTGCTGTAAATTGATTGATTGATTGATTGATTGACTAGAAAATATTGCGCAGACCTTGAATCACCTGGCTCAAATTAAATATGTAAACACTGCAAAAACATTACTGTCATCAGAAATGAAATACACTGCTCTGATAAATTTGTGACCTGCACGATTTCGGCGACCCATTCCTGCCTTTGCTCAGACATACGAATTTTGTTGACGGTTTCTCTGTCTAAAGATCACCGATTCTATGATGGAAGAATGGCCACTACCATCAATACCACCTATGGGAGCAACGATGCTGCCACTACTGCTGTCGATACTATTCAACTTGAGGTGAGTATTCCAAGTATAACATCTAACGCTGAACATTGCGTGGTATACGATCTGTCGATCCCCCTACCGGACTGTGGTTTTTGGTTCTATCAGGAGAACCGCTTATACACGACATTTTTCTTTCTATAGGGACATCTGACGAACCGTATCATTTTGATAAGAAAGAGCAGTTGTCTTGACGTTTCACCATGATTCAATTCTACCAAGATTATCATTAACAATCGAAATAATGAGATAGTACGAATGTCTGGGTATTTATTGAGAACTGTACGAGATACTAGATGTCGCCGAGGCTGTGGGAAGGATGGGGGGGGGGGGGGGGGGGTGAATACATGGTTTTATCCACACTAAATGCTTCTTCGATTATTCCAGTTCGAATGCTCGGGGTACTGGGGTATAGATTCAGACCGGTTTGCCCGGGCATACCACTGATACGTCTGTTCCGGAAAGGCTTATAGAGACTGGCAATGGTTGTAACGGAGGGGAAGAGGCGCGACCTGGCCCCCAGATCCAAGCAAAATGGACTATATCAACACAGATTAAGTACAGTATTTGTACTAAATCAACGGTGGTGTTTCTATGCTATCGACTGTAACAAGGAGAAAGGGAGAGAGAATGTAGTGTTGGGTGGAGTGCGGGCACCTGAAATATGTAACGGAGGGCAGGGGACTCAACACGCGCAGTAAGATTCGAGAAGTCTCACTTGTCCGAAGCTAATGGGCATTTTTGTGCTATCGGATGTGACAAATTTCTAATATCGAGGAGGGTGGGGGGGGGGGATTCCTTTTATGGTCCCGTTCATCAAATTACAATAATATAATTTATTAAGAAGTTACCTTCATCAAGGATATCAGGATAATAATATTAGTATTTAGAATGATCACCGCCACAATCTAACTAATCGGTCTACAGCATATTGAGCCTCATATCGATAATTGGGTGCTCAATCGAATTCTAACATTTCTTCTTCAGTCGAAAGAACCAAATGAAGTAGGTTCATGAAGAACGCCTCAATTGGTTTGTGGATAACCCATAAATAGGTCAAAACCTATAAATAGTGAATTTAAATTTTTTGAAGATTTAAGATATTTTCTGTCTCCTCCAGGGATGTGTGGAGGAGAGCCTTGACTTCGTCGAACATTACTTCTTCGTATTGGGAGGAGTCTGTCTCGGACTACTCGTCATAGAGGTAAGTTAGCTAGTATACGTAATTTCGCCCATGAGAGACCAATGTAGAATACACATGTAAGAATAATATCAACATGTCAAAAGAACATGACAGCGGTATTTCTCTCAACAGTATTTTCTAGCAGTGATGCTTGTTCGAGAGAGTATACCATCTCAGTGAATCCGATACTCGATACACAACCAGTATCTCCTTCTCTTGGCTTATCATACAATCGGTTATTGAGTGCCCGTTTGCCCTAACCGCGGATTAGGCTGGTTTAGATGTACTTTCGACGATCAGAGACTCAAAAATATATGCAGCGGCCAGACAGGGACCTGACTACCAGATGACTGAATTGATTGTCAGCAGCGAATTATTTGTCAAGTACGCGGATAATTCAAATGCTTCTCAGATGGTACGGAATATAGGGAGAACGTGATTAGCACCCAGAGGGGTACTCTGACCATTCTATGCCATTACTATTTATATAAACCTGTTTGAACGCCGACGGACTGAGATTCGAGTTCAGAGCCACTGTCTAGGAACTATGCTTCTAGCGGGTTTACAAGGCGTGACTGATTGTCATTGCTCAATGAACGTTGAGTAAGATGACAATAACACTTGGCCGTATTATAACCATTCTATTTTGGAACGTTTCTTATGTAGGCCTACACGCACAATTTCCCCACAAGCAGGTACGCGGAACTGCGACGCGAGAATTGTGCACTCCGTATGGGAAATGTGCACAGATGGTTACAATCATATTACGAGATGTAACATGATATAGTGTCCGCAGTATTTACTACACAGTTGACTTTCCCACCAACTCTGGGCCTGTTGTACATAAGCCCTGATCATATCTGCTCGAAAGCATGTTGGAATCATTGCTCCACGAATAGACTAGTGTTAATATGTTCGTATTATGTGGAAATATGTTTCATTCCCACTCCCCCCCCTCCCCCCCCCCCCCTCTCCTCTCTCTCTTCAACCTAGTGTGACCGTATTACATGCGAAAGGTCTGCCAATCGTTCATTCTTCGTGGGAACTGTGGCAACAAGGCTGGTAAACATCTTATTAGAAATTAACACAATCACTAACTGATCAAATGTTTAGCCTACGCGCATTAAAAGTGTTCGCCAGATGAAGCGCATGGGATGCGCCGTTTGGGTAAGAGGTTGGAGTCAAGGCAAGGCACGACACCCGTGCATATGCATGGTGACATTGTTAGATTGTTTCAAACATAATTCGTCTATTTACTGCTAGTTTCGACAACACTGGAACTATTTCCAAACGGAAATTGAACGGATCCGTTCCCCAGCACTGAATATATCAGCAACAAATACTTAACGCTGTTGAGCACATGTAGGAACACACGACTCGTCCTGTCCGTATAGAACACGTTCGACAGAACTGAGTATAGTGCAAGCTCGGTAAAAACAATGGTGCGGCCCGGTTAAACAAAATGCTGTGTATAACTGCTAAGACTTCCGTTTCATTTTTGGAATTATTTCTTCTCAAACTTTCAGTCAAGGCGATCCAACTACTACTTTTGTTTAAAGCTGTTGAGATCATGATGGTATTGATCGCGTACGAATAGTCTGGGGTTGACATTTGGACATGCGGACACACCGCCCTCACCTTCCTCAACATCTTCGTTTTCACGGGTCGCGTCCAAACAAAATGGTGTTATGATCCCCGAGGAAGGGTTTTGCAATCGACTAGTATCTGACCAGCCAATACAAGAGATGTTTTTGTCTTGGGATCGCAAAATTAATATTCGATTCGTAATGAATTATGTAATGACATTTTCAGAGATAATTCACGTTTTCACTTTACGCGCCACCACCACTTGTGACCGAGATCCCCATTTTCCTACATCCATTGTATATTCGATGAATTACTTGACGGTAACTGGACTGGGGGGGGGGGGGTGTGAGATTTTTAGTCCTGATAAATATTTTGTTTTGCTCCTCCAGTGTCTGGCGATGTACTTCACCTGCTCATTGCTCAGCAACATCATCAAGGCCGAGAAGATGGGAATATGATCACAGTTCTTATTCGGACTTTTGTACGTATTTGAAAGGCTAAACGGACCTCAAAGGCTACGGAATAATTTGTTGATGGGAACTGCAGCATTGTGACGACTACTCTCGTGTTATGTGTGCGCACCACAGATCCAACTCCGGCGAGAATCCTCTTCATCATGTTGGTATCGTCAATACTGCATCCACGAGACATCAGTGGCTTAAGCAGTTAAGCCGACATAGCACTGCCCTGCAGATAACCATATTACAGAGCGACCTCTTTGTTATGGCGATCCACGTTCCAAAGGATTCCCGTGTTCTTTCGTAATATTGGGCGTTATTTCTGAACAATCCCTGCCCAACTTGCCTTGTGATAGAGGATGGTAAAAAGGTGATAATTCCTTCAAAGGTTTCAGTGGATAAGGCTGTTGTTAACGGACTGTTCTGAGTAAATTATGTGCCAGTGATTTGTTAGCGAAAGACATTTTCATTGCATATCTGCATGAGCATCTTAATTCTAAACACCGCATTTTTAACGAGCGAAGTACTATATCATGTCTGTCGGTATAAGTGATTTTTGTCTGTGTCTTTCTTTCATAAAAGTCATTAACATTTTCTAATCCATGACAGATGAAACATGTTTTTTTTTTATGATGTCCCGTCTGGATTAACATGTATTGATATATTAATATGTATCCCGATATTGAATGTAGTGTCTAAGCACATCTTGGAAGGTCAACGAAAATAGCAGTGTATAACTGCACGACTATATTATATATATATATATATATATATATATATAATATATATATATATATATATAATAGAGAGAGAGAGAGAGGGGGGGGGGGAGGCGGGTAGGTGGGAAACCTGGATGTGATGAAAAGCACATGGTTCTACCGAAATTCGAACCGCGGACCCCTTGCTTTCATCGTGCCGTGCCCTTACCAATTGGGCTATGAAGCCAACTGGTAGTCACAGACCCGTTGAACATGATGCCTTCCACCGTGGGGTCGCCATCTATACTCGAGCAATGCCAGTTCTATATAGCCACAGTTTATTAAAGGACTTTTGCCTACGGGTTTCGGCTCCAACATCCGTTGAATCGTATCCCAGAATTTCATGCAGGGACCCATTACAATAGACAGTCCTCTTCGCCCGCTCAGCGCAATACTTGATGGTGACTCAGCCGCCAACCCCCCGCCACTTACTAGTTTTTACAATACTGTGATTCCAGATCACGCCGGGGTCTATATGCTGAGGGATGATAGAACGTACATTTCTTTATTGGGTTTGTATCACGAAACATCGCATACTGATAATTGCCGATCCTTTCATATAAGTTCTTGAACCTAATGGGTTCTGTCAAGCTTTTCATAAACAAAAAAGTAAGTGACTAGTTAACGATGAGATTCACATTTGTTACCTTGGTGTCATCATGATCAACACCACATTGAATCACTAATTCTCAACACATGTCATATGCAATCGCTTCCATCGTCGCTACATTGATGTGTTGAAACTCTCGTTCACTTCTTTTCTCGATTCACTTTGTTTCATGTTGACTTCAGCATTATTGTCCATTAGGGGTCGCAGCAGTGTTTTCAATTCAGAAGATTAGGAATGCTTCTGACTAAATTGTTATATTGTCGCAGCGCATTTAAGGAACCTATTACTGCCATTCTGCACAGACTTTATTGGCGCCAGTTGAGAAACGTCGTATTTATATATTTCTCATGTGCTTCGAAGCACAAAACAAGATTCCCCCTCCCTATGCCCCTAACGTATGCACCATCACATGCCTGGGCGCAGTCTTCGTTCCTCGAACTAGGACGCATGGTCTCATAAAATGTTACGTACTTCCTGGGTGGTTCCCTAGATAGGTAAAACGGACAGACGACGAGTCCCGCAAGTATGTTATTAGTGATGTTTCTCCTAAAGGACATCTATCATCTTGCGTGACTTTCATCAAATGACTAGTCTAATCACGTCAGCTACGTTATCCACTCGAAGACCTTCTGTTTACGTTTTTCCTCCCTTTTCGTGTAAGTTTATTATCTGTCTAGCGAATAAAGGATGTTCTTTTCTACAGAATCACGGAAAGTATGAGAGCAATCATTTACTGTCGTCCACTTTTAGTACTGTTTATAGGGTACGTCATAATAATGACGGGGTTGCTATCATATTTGTATACACGAACACGCAGAAACGATACACCGGAGAAACCAAGCTGATCAGACTCAATGTGTTCTATTAAAGCTGATGAATTTTCGTTGCAGATGTAGCTGTCCTCACCTATCTGGATAAATCATCACTAAACCTTATGCGCAAGAGCCATCGCAGGGATCATTTCGAATCACATAGGAAATATAAAAGTATTTGTTATGCTGAGCAACGGTATGTCCTCGATCTTACAACTAGAAACCTACATCACTGGGGAATGTCGGAGTGATCGTTCGGTTGTCGTGGCCTGATAACTTTTCCGAAGAAAGTATGACCTGCGGTTTGGCTACCATAGCGAGGAAAGATGTCGCATATATGAATCCGAACTAGAGATCAGAGTTATGCTCATAATTATTCCTAAACAATCAGGTTCTGGCTTTTAAACCCACGAGTTTTTAAAACTACTGTTTGAAGGTCGTACTCGATATGCAGGATTCCTACGCAGGCCTGTACTGACCTCTGAACTCGTAGATAATATATCAGATCCTATCGAACTTACAATACGCTGACGTCGAGTGAGTGTGATTTGAGGTAGGAGGCACACGACGACACTACCAGTACTGTGTACAGCGATTATACTTGCTTGACACTACAATGGGGTTCCGATATATTTTGTAATTTCTATGGAATATATGAAAATATGTCTTATTTACAAACAAATTGCAAATTGAAGTTAGCATCAGACTCAGTGTCGTCCACGCAAGTAACATTACTATAAACCCAACAGATGCACAATTTGGACGAATTGTGCCTTTCATCATAGAATCATGAGCACATAAAGCACATGGTTAGTAAGGCGATTTGCTATCAATAGGGGCATCGATAATTTGTTGTAAAAACATGGCGGCATTTTCAAAATAGCTGCCAATTTCCAATTTTTTTATTTTATACATAACTGGCTACATCACCATTAATGAACAGCTGCTGTGCTATTGCACATTTACACTTAGACACCCACCTCTCATCCCTCTAAGCGTGGTGTACCTCATCAGTTCTAGTTTCCAGTTAGGGTACCCAGAGAGGAATATGGGGCGCAGAGTCCCCCCTTCCCTAATGTGAGAGGCTCGACTGGTGGGGGTAGCCTTGATTTATTTGAAAGGTCGACAAGACCAAAAGTTGCGCACGGTAATAAGTCGTTACGTGGGAAAAAGTGGCAATAGGAACAAAAGATGCGAAATAGCTACTGATACCAATGAACGTCTCATCCCAACCACCTCCCAGTTACAGCTAGAATTAGAACTGCGGTTGATTATTATTGTGAGAGCGATGCGCAAAACAGACCTCCTCCGCTATACAGGTGCACTCAGCTAACTGGTTACTTGGTTCTTTGCATTGAAACATATACCCAATATGATGAATGGATATCCGCTACACTTGCGTAACATGGTGACATTGAATGGCACCAATGCTATCCATTCTGGTACCCAAGTGGGTGGTTGGCACAAAAGGTAGAGCGTCGGCCTTCCACCCTGGTTCGATCCGGGAGGGTCATACCAAAGACTAAAAATGTTACTCTTCTCGCTGTGCGCTCAGTACAAGGGATTGGAACAGGAACAGACGAGGGGTAGGCATATTGCAAGTTGCCGACTGCGTGTGATTACCCCCACCCACACATCAAAATTACGCTAAGAGGCATTGTTTTAATCTGTGTACTTGGTGAAGAATTTGTAGCTGACGATAGGTGCAGTATCCGGGTCTGCATCCTTGCTGGGCCTTGAATAAGTTCGATCCTTTGTCAGCGAGTATACCTGAAAAACAACTCACAGTGAGTTTGTGAAGAAACCATGAGTGGTGGAGGAGACAACACATGTTTTCTTTCCTATTGCTATGGACAAGGCCCATGAGCAGAATTTTGTTCTAGTTAATGGTGGGTGATGCAGGCTCGACACCCCTGCAGCTTTACGACGATTCAAATCTTATCATGAAAAAACAACTTTTTCTTCTCTCATTCTCTAACTGTCATCGACATCGAACCTATTCAAGGCCCGGTAAGAGTGCAAATCTGGATGCTACACCTTTTGAGCTGCGAATCCTATCAGGTACTTGGACGAGGCAGTGTCTCTTTGACGGTGCTTCAATGTTGGGTAAGGGCGACCACACGCGAAGGGCATTATGCCTACCCGTTTGTCCTGCCTCAATTTTCCATGCTGAGCGCCCGGTGAGATGACAACAAATAAATCCAATTTTCAAGCCTTTGGTACGGCCTTATCGGGATTCGAACCCCGATTCGAACCTGGGTGGTAGGCCAACATTCTACCAACTGTACTGACCACTCAGCCAGGAATCGAAACAGTCCCCTGTGAAAAAACATAACTGATTATTATTATAATTCTAATTATTATTATAATTATAATTATTATTATTATTATGTATTATTACAATATGACTATTATTATTACTATTAAGGTTCCCATGTTATGGTGGGGTTTGTTCATTCGGCGCCAACGAGGGACTCTATCATAAGCTGCACTGAAGACCATTGCTATCAAGTTGGCTTTGCCGCTCTCTTAAACCATCTGCGAGGTCATCAGCAGAATGTTGCCTAATATGTTTCTCAAGAAAGTTATCTGCAGAATCCATGTTGCCTATCAGAGACAGTGGTCTATGGTTAAGAATATGAGTATGTATAATATGTTACATAATATGTTGCAAAAGGTTACAAGAGGTGCACACTTAGGAATTCCCGACGATAGTGAGCAGAGTACACGTACTCCTCCTTAACAATCAGCGATACATCCGCATTGGGTCAGACTTCAGGTAACCCGAGAGCTTAATAATAATAATAATAATATAATAATAATAATAAGAATAATAATAATAATAATAATAATAATAATAATAATAATAATAAAATAATAATCATAATAATAATAATGAGGACTTGATAGCTAGAGCGCCTAAGGCCAGAAGCATCTTGTACAGACCTAAGAGAAACACAGAGCGGAAACAAACAGAAAAGAATAAGCAGAGGACGAAACGAACAGGGAGAGAAACACACCCCAGAGACAAAACAGGAGAATCAGTCAGACAGAAAGTGCTGAGTGAAGAGAACGTTTAAGACGAGACTTGAAAATAGCTACAGTCGGAGCCAGACGGACAATATTCAGGAAGGGTAGTCCACAAGTGAGGAACAGCAGAGGCGAATGAACGGTTCACCACTAGATAGAAGTTGGTGGAATGAGAGAACCATGACTTAAGTGTGCTTGGAAGATGACCTCAGAGATTTGGAAGGAACATGCAGCTGAAGAAGCTAGATGAAACTAGGAGCCATGCAGTTGATTGCTTTATACATGAGTAGAAGGATCTTAAAAGAATTCTCTGCCTTACTGCATGGCAGCCAGTAAAGCCTGTATAGCAGTGGATGATATTGCTCATGACGAGGAACACAGAGAACAAGACGAGCAGCAATGATCTGCACTCGCTGAGCTTGTTAATAAGGTAGTCAGGGAGACCAAATAACAAGGAATTACAAGCATCCAGCTTGGATGTGACAAAAGCATGGATCAGCATGGTGGTGGTCTTCCGATCAAGGTACTGGTGAATGTTCGCTATCATTCTAATAGCATGCAGGGCATCTTTACAAATGGTTTGCCCATGACGAGACATTCTAAATGAGTCTATAATCATTCCAAATGCCCCAGTTGGCGCTTGAGGTAACAGGTTACAACAACAGAGATTGCCGCCTTTGATGGTAGGATGCCAAGAAGAATTAATAAAGTGTGACGAGAAGGAGATGAATCTGTTTTCTCATCATTTAGCACAAGCATATCGAATAGTCACCATGATCTAACTGCAGACTTGTACTTGTTCGGTCTGATGCCTTCATCGACTTTGAAGTCCTAATTGGGTCTCGCAACACCATTGTACTGATGTTACAATCTATTTTCCTAAACGGAGCTGTTGGTAATATTAACATCACATACTGACGTTATAACACATTTGAGAGATACGACGAATGGAGGGATCGATGATTTATTCGGGAACACTTGCAAGGGTGCAGCGTGCAACATCAGGGCTCCCGTTATAGGGGTGAAATTCACGCCGATAAATGTCTTCATTTTTCTTCTACACAGGGAAAAACGGCGATCATATTTTTTGCATGATTAGAGATGACATGTAGGACACGGCGACAGGTACGTGGCATATAGTGCCGTAATGTTTTAAAAAACGCCGTAATAACCATAGTAAATTCGTTGCAACTATGTATCCGTCAATGGCCAGGTTCACTGAAATACGCGAAGAATCAGCAAATACGGTACAGACCAGTTGTTTTTTCTTTTTCTTCATAAAACGTATTTTCGTTTGTCCAAGCCTCCCACTTGTGTGTCGTCCTCTAGCGCGATTTGCATATTGGAAATTCATCTCATTCGCTTCAGGCGTCCGGTTCCCCTATCCTGGTTTATCTCTGATTGAGATGTAACTGTTCTGTTCTGGGGTAGAGGACATCAGCTCATCATCTGCGACTTATTCGCCTGTATTGTGACTGTAATATGACTGCATGGTAGAGTATTGAGACTTAAACCCTATGGACATTGAAACGCCACTAACCACATACCTTAACCTACTATAGTAGATCGCTTGCAACAGCCATCAACGATGCCTTTGTACTGTGTTTTGTCTGGCTCAAGACAATCGATGAATCACTTTGGCAATTCCCAAAGCAAACATCAAAGGTTTATAGGCTATAACTATTAGGCTACTACTAGTACTACTCCCCCTACGGCGGCCGGTGTACAGGAAATACCGGTGCCGAGATACTGCGCTCCGCTCGTCGATACCCTGCAATACTGTATATCGTGACTACAATATGTCAATGCAAGATTAGTGTTCAATACCGTCGTGCCATCGTGGCATCGTGCAAATGGCGTCGTCCATTATTTGCCGGGGGGGGGGGGGGTTAATGAGATGACAGTAACTCTTTTGAAGCTTCCATGACAACGAAGAACTCGTACATATGTTCAGAATAGATGAATACCCAAGCCAAACATTGATCGCTAGGTGGTTTACCTAGTCTTTTCGACACTCTTGTGTAATAGAGCCAGAATGGCGTAATCCATCATGATCATGGGTGGAGGGGTGGAAGTACTTGCGATATTCCCTGCGATATCTGTAAGCGCCCTTCGATTTCATGTTTTATGAGGAAAAAGTCTGAATATTCACGAAAACTGAGTCTGGAGTCACGCATAGGGCGTAGGGGAACCTTGCATTTTTTTGGGGGGGGGGGCGAACGTTTTTGCCCGAATTGTTAAAAGTCATTCAGCCTATTGGAAAAATTCTACTATTACTGCGCGCGGAGCACACATGCTTTGCACATTTGCTGCGGGCATTCGAATAAGAAAGGGGTTAACATTCGTCTCATCTTGCCCGAATTTCACAGTTTTTGTTCGAGTGTGTGTGATGACTGTACGAATACGTGTTTGTCTGTGCGTGCGTCTATGTGTATGCAGGATATCTCTCGAACGGTAAGTGCGATTGCCAAGAAAATTTCACGGTAGCGTCGAGGGTTGGCTGTGCTCAATTGAATACAATTTGCGGAAAGTGGAAAGGACCGAAACTGTATGGACTGTGATGTAAGAGTGTGGGCATGTATGTATGTATGTAGTATGTATGTATGTAGTATGTATGTATGTATGTATGTATGTATGTATGTAGTATGTATGTATGTATGTATGTAACTATGTATGTATGCAGGTATGTATGTATCTATGTATGTAAGTGTGTGTGTGTGTATGTACGTACGTTGATGTAGGGTAGGACAGTAGGTGGATGTTCGCTTGTAGTGTGTAACAAGAACGCCATGGACTTTGATTCCTTGCCTTGTAAATTAGATTAGATCAGTTGGTTTAGCTGTGGTCTGCAGTTAGATTCTTATAGACCGATCAGATTTTTCAGTAGGCTTAGCTTTTAGGCAAGGCACCATGGTTTACGCCCAGCAATGCGAATGATTGTATCTAAGCATGACCTGTCGCGAATCACCCAAAAGCATGTTTGAGCAAAATCGTACAAGGGGTGTAAGATATTGACATCTTTTAAAAATTTCTTCTAAGACAGACCCACTCATGAATATTAATGGGAAAAAAGGCACTACAAACAATAGGGAACTACATCACCATGGTCGCTACACCAAAGTAGATATCCAAAGACCTTCCTTGCGAGTCACCTCACGAGTTTACGAGCCAAAGTGGGGGAAGTTACGAACAGGCCCAACCAACATGAATATTAATGAGCTGGTTCAATATGTGTACCCTTCCCAGAAACCTGTTCCGAATCACATCAAAGCAAATCTGAGCCAAAATTTGACATCCTGATTTTGGGATATCAACATTTTAGAGGAGAGAAACCTACTAAGCCATGTCGCGGGAAATAGCTATTTCAGCCTCTGTGAGTTTGTTTCGTGTTGTACTGAATTTCTTGATGTCTCAAGGCCTATTTCCCCCGATATTCGATAGAGAATATTTTTAGGATATTTCATGCATCAACTAAGACTAATGCAGCGAGCGATTTGTGCTGGAGTTTAAAAGCGAATACTATCTAAGCGGAGCATAGCAGGTTGGCGCGGATTATAGCCTACAAGAAACTTAACGTTTCTTTTGTCAGCCCACCACCCCCCCCCCCCCCCCCCTCCATTCATATTGCAGGAAATGGCACTTTTTCTGTGGTTTGGAAGGCAGTAAGCAACATTCCTAAATTAAGATATTATATACGTTTCGGAACTGTTTATTTAGGAAAAGTTCTCTGAGGAACTGACCGCCTCTTGGTCCATGGGGGTGGTAACGACGTGCAGAAGTGTCTCAAAGGGAGGCCAATGGACATGTACCATATTGCCACCAAACTTTCTTAGATTGAAAAACTAATTATCAAGATCACATACACCAATTTTGAATCTCCTCAGTTGTCATTTTGGACATGAATTCGAGTGAAAAATCACGGTATTTCTTTCGCTCTGTGACGTAAAGGGGGGAAGGACTTCGGTGGCCAAAATGCTATAGCAAAATCTGCTGCCCGAGTGCCCGACATCACGAACTCGTAAACAATACGTCATCAACCTGTAAACAAACTAAAGACATGTGTGATTGTGCGAGACTGCGAGTGCGTGCTGTGGCGAATACATACTTTCACTTAGGCTAGTTATTTTTGCAAGTTGATCAAAATCAGGTCAAGCTTCGTTTATGTTTTCGACCTGAATTAGGAATCATGGGGAACATTGTGTCGCCGCTGGCCAGGGGAGTAGTAACACCCACAAAGAACATGTTTTCCCGAGGATCGAAGTGCGCCGGTTATGACTTATGAGTTGCTGCAGTGGAAAATTACGAGAATAGATTGGGATGGAGCGCCAAGCCAGTCATATACGCAGCTACTATTTGCAGAGACTGTTGTTTCGGCGTTCACTTTTAATAACTGGGCAGTTAGGCTTGAAGGCTTCTAAAATACGCAATCTTCGAGATAATGCAGTCCCCACTATATTTGAGAGCAAGTTCGCAAGCTACTCGTCTTTCTCTGGAATTGCAGCGGCCCAGCCCAAGATCTGTCGTGGCGAAACTCAGTGCTCCACTGAAAACGAGTAAGATTTTCTTTATAGTGTTGAACAAGTGTAACCATAGGCTGAGCCTTCGCCCCAAGAAAATAGCAACAGACTAGCTGTTGCTGGCGTAATGATAATTTGATGAACTATACCCAAGTTGTACTTTTAAGTTTTATCACTGAGTATAACTGGAATCAATCACCATAGCATATTGCGTTAAAAATGGTAATCAAGTTGTTAATTTGCCAAAATTTCCAAAGTTCGTCGGATCCCCACGAATCACGAAACATGGTAAATATGGTCTATCTTTAGTCCCCGAAACTTTCTAACAAAGATTCCTGTTCAAGGAGGGCATTCAATGCCTACTGTAATTTGTATTTATGCAAAATCCGAAGGTTGGTTGGATTTTCCATGAAACTTTGGTGGGCATGGTTTACCCCTTCACCTCCCAACATTTTAAAAATGTAGATTGAAGGTCACTGTATGAAGTCATTCAGTGCTTTTATTTTGCATAATTTATCCCGAATTCAAGTTTGTTCATTTTCATGAGCTTGATGGGTATGATATCAGCCACAAATCATTTTCTCATCAACATTGACCTGGAGTCGCTGGGGGTTGTTAAATTGTATTCACTTCCTTCATTTATCTCAAATGTTTGTTGTTCCCATGAAATTTCTTAGGTGGTGGTCCTGAGATTCAGAATGAGAGATTGGTTAAGGGAGGTTGGGTATGTGTCTTAATCTGCATAATGTAGGCAATTATAGTCACACCATAATAACGGAACTATTTTCAATGGCCAACGTCTCTTTGAGTTCAATGTGGCTCCTACAGTTAACACAACAATCGCCAGCTTAACGGTAAACAAATCTCCGAATATAGCACCTTCTCGGTTTGTATTAGATCAAAAATAACCGTCGGGATAGTTGCAAATATAACATGATCTATATTACAAGTATAGATCCCTCCTAATACATCAGCAACTGATCTCGTCATATTAACTAGCCTTCTGCATTTGACAAATACGTTCCGTGTTATTTTGCAAACTAGGCTCCGCTTTTGCCCTCGCGTCAGGTCATTTGACTGCCAACATTATTGCCTCTCTATATTTCAAGTTAACTTCGTATTGTGGAATAATTCGACTGGACATAAAATATGACATGCACACATATGAAATGCTAGGTACAATAAACATTATACGTGATTAAAATAGCTAATAACCTCTGATAATATCAATATTTGCTGCTCGATCGCCGATTATATATTACAAATAACTAACAAGTTAGCAACCCCATGCCCATGGGGACGCCGTGGAGGTCTGAGTGCGATTCTATTCGATTTTCTGACTGGACCTAAACGCCGTCTGTTTCCCATTGTCCATAACTAATTTTTACATAGGCGTTCAGACCATAAGGGCTCTCATAGAAAACATTTAAACTGGAATTCAATAGACTTTCGGAGTTTTCCAATGATCGCCATTCTTGTACACCCACACTCTGCCTACAATTGTGAAATTTACCGTTCTCCATTGAGAAGTCATTCGAAATAAATTTTTCCAGTCGAAAAACGCCGTCGGTTCCTGAGCAATAATCGCTGGGGTTCGAATTGGACATGAATGATAAGGAGTGGAATATCCTCTTTCAGTTATTGAATAAGCTGGAGTGATAGCTTACCACGTTCCAGAGTATTGTATTGCTAACGATATATTTGTTTCGTGAAAAGAGGGGAATACACACCTGACATTACTGTTTGGAACTTGGGTTTAGCCAACGAAAAGTGCGGTTAGTCCGTTATGTTTCCACAAAACTATAACGCCCTTGGGAGACCTGGTCAACAATCATTCCCTATGAATTTGAAATGTATAGAATTAGTTACTGATTAGTTCTGTTTCTGTTAAAGCTAATCTGAAAGCAACACATTAGAACGCCTTCTAATTTGCATCTTTATTGTTTCACAGATTACCCTGAGGAGCTAATGGAGTTCCTCCTTGCTTCTGCAAGCGTGGATCCTGGTAGGAGAGGCTAGGCTTGCCCGTGAAGTCCATCCCCCTTGCTTGGTGCCTACAGTACATCCATACAAAGAGGAAGTCCTCGGAAGACATCGAAGTAGATTCCAAAAGAAATGAATGATACAGATATGGGTGCTTGGCTGCTTCTGGGGCAATCATTTGTGCGAGGTAGTGGCTAGAATTAGTGAATTAGTACATTCCCAAGGTCTGTCCACCTCAGCACCTGCAACTTCCCGGACCATTGGGATGTAGACTACGTCCATGTCCACATTTCTAAGGTGACTGAAGGACCACTAGAAAACCTCAAGCACTCAGGACAAGCATGGCTTGTGTTGCTAGACAACTACATCAATCACAAACACAACCCTCCTGGGGCTCTGGGAGATATGAAACTGAGTGTCAGACTCAGGATCTGGAAAAAACCCTGACCTGTTGATTTAAAAACTGGGGCCTATAAGATTCAACTGAATGGGTCATTTGGCTGTCTCTTTACAAGACGTTTTCACACCATGCCATATATTTCGTGGGAAAAATGGATCTATTGATGTGTCATTAAGTTATAAGGTGGCGTTGAAACTAACAACCATGATCCAAACTGCATGTTATTTATTCCCCATGTGTACCATTCCTTCTGCCTTGATATGAAAGGTTCTGGGAGTAAAACGGTTCTACAATACCCTCTCTGGTAATCGATCTAGGCACCTGTGGAAGCAGATGTTAATCTGGGGTAGGCTATCAGGTAGAGGCTGGTGGAGTTGGAAGCTTTTAAAATCATCATCTTGAGCATGATCGAGCCGTCGACTTACCGAGAGGACACTTCGTTCCACATCCCCGCTTCTCTTCTGCATGTCCTCCGGGGATCTGAAGTCCTCGGTCGTCGCTCATGAATCCTCCGTCGCTGCTCCAACCTGTGGAACAACTCCCTCTACAACTAAATCACACCAATGTAACATATTCTAAAAGAAACTTAAATTTATTTATTTATAGGCTTACTGTTGAGCAAAGCCGCCTTTGACATTGGGTTCCTTGGATACTGGCGCTCTATAAATTTTAATCTTATATTATTATCATCTCAACACCAAAGTTTAAACAGTTGACTATATCCTGTGCTGTAATCGCCTCTGAGACCGCATCATCCTGAAAATCGCCCCCCATGATCCAACTTTGGCCAGGAAAAAAATTTGCAATGTTGCTATTATGTAGTGGGAAGCCATGTTCAAATTGCAACTGCACAACTCTTCCCAAGTGTCTGTGGTACTCGCCCGGATCCAGACTTCAATGGTTAGTGGGTGGGCAAGGGACGCTGTGTGTGATCCTGACCTAAAAGTACCACTACATCACAGGTGGGGGAGGCGTGCAGGTTATATTAAATGTAGTTGTTTTCTTTTTTGTGATTTTCTTGTTTGATAGATCCACCTAAGATGGTAGAAGTAAACTTGTAAACATTTCAAATCCACATGGCATTTGTCATTTTCCTGCCCTCTATGACTTCAAAAGGCCTGGGCACGTCTGTTATACGTCATTGCATGTGTCCTACAAGTGCTTCACATATTCACCCCGATCAATGGAAACTAGAAAACAATCCTAGGAATCCGGAGAGTAGAATAGTTGCATCATAAACACAGTACTCACATTCCCTATATACAAGGTAGAGAGAACAATGGAGATAAGGCCCTATGCTCGAGGGCTCATAAGGACAAGCCCGATTGATTTCTTGTCGGATTCGGACTCCATCGCCTTCCAAGCCCCAGTGCGGAGTGCTCTGACTGGGCTATTCCTATCTTGGTTATTGTGCATTTCTGCAATATACTGACATAGTCGATGAAATGCCCATATACCCTTGTGCCCTTGAAAGAGGCAACTACAGTGGAAGACCTGTGCAATCCTGTCTGGTAAATTCTACCTACTGCTAGCACTTTAGCTTACATTTATGTAGTGCTAACAGGTGTGTTCCTTGAAAACTGATGTGAAAGGCTGTCCATCATTAGTTCAGCATCCATGTGGAAAAGTTGGGAGATAAGGGCTTTTGACCAGAAATGATACAAAAAACTTGAAGCATTGTCAAAAGTGGCGTGTGTCTATATCCTCTCCTCCCCAGCTTCCGGGTGATGACTGCACAGTAAATGCTTCATTTTGCATCCAGATAACAAAAAAGGGGAATTCACTCACAGAAAAGGATGAGATTATTTCTTCAATATTTTCTATGCCTTCTCAAGTCGGAGGAATCCATGCAGGTGGTGTAGATCGGGGGTGCGGAGAATTAGCTCCTAATCGATATGTGTGTTCCCATTTTACGAAGTAAAAAAAAAAACAAAAAAAAAAAAAAAAAAAAACATGAAAGTCCGGAAGCTTTTGTGATCAAGTTGGAAGTCAGTGGGTTTTTATCAACGTTACAAGAGCCCTATAGTTTTTTCAAGATTGTAAAGTCTTCCTCCAGTTCTTGTGTCTGGGTATGAGTTATCAGTATTGGCTTGAGGAATTACTAAGTTTTTTGGCTTTCTCTGAGTTGTTATCCCTTTTATAGCTCACATATGCATTCTTTTGTATTAAGGCCCCTGATGATGTCACAAGCAAGTCCCGCATATTAAACCATCATTATTCCAAACATCAGCACTGCACACAGAATTTTGTCAGGAGGAGAGTCTGAATTTTACACATAAATGGGCCCATGGGCAATAAACAATGATGTCCAAGTTAGGTCAGACATACATCAAAGACTGACTGTTGACGCACTTGATATATAATAAGGAAGACATCATCGAATCCGACATGCAGATTCCCATGGCTCAACCAGCATAACTGGTTTGAGGCTGAAATTTGACGAAGTGAAAATTCTCCATGATGGAAGTTCAAAATTTGGGGACTAAGGGTATACCACCAAGTTTCATGGAAATGCAACAGACTTGAGCCACGCCATGACCTCTAGTGACCCCCAAATCTTGAAAAATGGTGGTTTGAACTTAGTACTAGGTTTTCGTAAAAATTTGACAAAATCTTAACTAAATGCCAACCCTGTACCACCCCATGCAAATTTTATCAAAATCCATTTCACGTTCAGGGGAATGTGCTGAAAGAAGTGTGGACCACACAGCCAACAAATTGCGAAGTCTTCTGAACTTCATCATCAATAAACATTTTTGACGTCAGAAGTCCACATGCTAACTTGGTTAGACCGGGGCAGCTCTACTGGCAAACTCTCACGTCTTCCACTCCAGTCGCATCCTGGCTCGGGCACGGTCTAATACCTTTGACAGCGAGGTCACTAGGTAAGGCGTCACCGCTGCCGCCAAGTCCTCCGAGGGCCTACCTCTCCTACGAATACTAGTAACTGCATGATCCCTCTAGACCTCGTAACCCAGTAGCATCCTTCCTCCATCCTTTCAACATGACCAACCATCTAAGTCTGCGACTCCGGACACAGTCACGAATATTTACCAACCCTAACTATCTCATAGCTCAATTGGAGATTTTCTATCCTTTGAAGTCACTTCACACTCCATCTGACCATCCTCATATCTTCCTCCTTGCGAATATCAAATCTCCCCTCCTTTACTGCCCAAGTCTCACTATCATAGATTACTACACTCTACAAACTTCAAACACAAGCCTCAAAGACTCTTCCCTTTAATATGCAAAGAGAACACCCTGGAATTGAGCATGGCACACAGTATTTCTCCTACATTTTTTTCCACAACACACTCCTAATCCTAGTCACAGAACATTTTTCACGGTGCACCCCCCCCCCCCCCCCCCTCCTCTGCACTAATCATATCGCCTAATAAACAGAACTCTTTTCCAAGCCATTCCAGGGGATTGCCACCAATTAAAACCGACTCTGCTTTTCAGGAGAGACTCTAATAATCTTCCCCTTTACAGTATTTAAACTTGAAATCTGAAACGGAATCAAACTACCCCTCCTGACAGGGAAACCGCGGCCTCTTGTGAACCCAGTGTCTGCACTCTGCAGGAACTGCAATCAATAAAATTACTCTTCCAAGAGACAAAAAATTCCCGCTCTCAGAAATCACATCAAAATGAATACTATGTGAAACTCCCCCTAAACCATGGAGTCGTTCATTTACTATTCTTTCCTACTAGTCCCATGTGAGAACAACCAGATCGGCTGGTTTCATCTCTGCTGAGTGTGGGGAACATGAACTATGGAGAGAACCCACTTGCAACAGTCTATATGGCTTTTTTTGAAATATGACACATCAGCCCACTTTGTTAATATAGTAAATAGTAGTATATTCATGTGATTCACAAAAGGGGCACCTTAAATTAAGATTATAACTGTACAGGCACGAACACCACATACTGCATTGCTCTGTGTTAAACCGGTCTACTGCCCATGAGTGTCAATAGGGAAGTAGACCTTTGTTCACCACAACAGCCCACACAAAGATGTTTATCTAAGTTCACAATGGAATAGCCCACCCCTCACCCCCCCCCCCCGACCCCCCCCCCCCCCCCCCCCCCCCCGTTTCAAATGAATTCACATAAATAAACCCTGGGGGACATTCGGATAGACCAGGGATGTCTTTGTTTACATTGTCTTTCATGTTCCGGCCAGAGAATCAATGGCATTCACCCAGAAGCTTTAGAACCTGGTCCCAATAGGCTTTCCTACATGGAATCTTTTCTCACAAATATATAAACTCTAGCTACGTCTTTGAAGAACCCAAGAGCCATTCCCCAAAATCGGGGTGGTCTGGGGAGGGGGGGGAGGATGCACTCCACTGGTCCGGAGCATGCCCCTCTCCCCATTCAGTGATATTCCTTTATGTTGTTGGTAAGTCTGAGTGGTTACCCATGACATGTGTACTATTATGTGTACTTGTATTCCGTGTTGAAGGGTCCTCCAGTCGATGACTGAGTGGAACAGTTTGCCTGATAGGCCTCGTGCGCTAACAACGTGATCAAGGCTTAAATTTCTACTAAGCAACCCACAAGAACACAGTTTCAATCAGTGTATGATAAACCCCAACAGTCTGCTGAAGTCACTTCATCCAATGTCTGGAAGTGTTGAAGAACAGTAACCTTCCCAACAGAAATCTTCAGCAGTCCTAGTCTTATTGGAATCCCCTCGTATCTTTCAGACTGGAAAGGAGGTCCCTGATCCTCTTCATCATGTCACACAGGATCAAAGGGCAAAACAACCCTAACCTCTTTCCAAGAAACGCCGCACATCCGCACCAGTTGCTTGTAGGCTGTATGTCTGTATTTTCTGTGAAGCAGATAGAAACCAGAAGTTTTCAATAGAGGTTGGCATTTACGGGCTTCTGATTTTTTGGTCATAGGTTGCTTGAAAGTACAGTTCTGACTACATACGGTTCAGCTAGCAGCAATCATGCTCTATTTTTCATGGCTCATCACCAAGCAAATTGGAAACTGGCCCGCTACTACTTGAATGTTTGCCTTCATAGCTGATTGCTGCTGAATGATGATGTTGATCAAATTTGGGTATATATGACATAATGGGGGGGGGGGACAACACATGGAATAGCTCACCTGATATCATCTTCATTACAAGTGTACAGAATTCTTTTGATAAACAAACTAACACGAAAAACCCAAACCCTAGTTTCTTTCATGAAAAACAACACGTTTGCACACATATTAAAATGAAGTTGCATTGTGTTGCCGATGGCCTTGCCACTGCATCTAGTTTGCCCAGATCGCATTCCGCACCGGAGCTCATCATGGTCACCAACAATCACCAGCAAAAAGCTGAACAAACATTGGAATGAAGGCTGTTAGGGTGAGGGGTGATCATAGGCCTACATTTTTGAAGAAAAGGCAATAGTCGGCCAACACTGTCTTATCAGGAGAGTGGCTCAATCCAACACAACCACTACCCTCTGTTTAAAGTGGTTGCTTGAGAGAATTGGAAAACCAATGGCTGTTAGTATGCACACCAAGTGTCGCAAGTTCATAGAAGGAGATTAGTGATGAGGCACTGAAGCGCAAGGCATTGGAGAGTCCATTATATATAATCAGAGGCCATTTGGGATTTTTTGTTTTTCAGCTTGGCAATTGAAAGTCATCATTAGAAATTTGGAAGGGGTCCAGTAACTTAGTGTGGATGAATCAAATTTTGTATAGAGTAGGCTGGGCATAAAAACACTTTCTCTCCTTTGACATTTATGTTTGTTGGACTAATGCATAAACAACAGAATGGTTCAAGCTTAGGTTCCAATTCAAATCGAGTTAGTCCATTGAGTCTGCTGCATTAAAACTCGGTCGACTGCTTCAAAGGTTCCATGCAACAGGCCGATTTGACAAACATAGAAACAACAAAGTGGTTTCTTTCTTCTCCTCCTAACTTGTTCCGGTAAGATACCATATTTTGCAAAGTTGTTACATTGATATGTGTTCTGTTCAGTTAGGGAACTGATCAATGGGATAAACTGAGTTTGGACTGCCATCCAATTTCATTGAGTGTGCGTAGCCCGATATTTTCTTGAACAGGGAATCCAGGAATACTTACTCATGGATACTCCCTGTAAGAACGACCATGGATTTGAGGCACACATCTTCCGAACGACCTGGATGTAGTGTGATGGCAGTGGAACCCCCTCTTTCATTCTTCATTCCCTAATATTGCCAGCCACTCTCTGTCAATTTCACTGCAGCCCTCTTGGAACTTTCCCTCGCGTTGGGCCCATCACATCACACTGTCTGCATAACACCTGTGCATATTGAGAACCGTTTAAGAAATCAACTTCGCAAATGAAATGCAAACACACATTGAAACCACCATGAAACAATTATTTCATATGTAATAACTAAGAGGCCATAGCCCCCGACATGCACAGAATATTATCCATAGCCGATAGCAATCAATTTTACTATGCACACATAAAACAAGAGGCAGGTGTGTTGTGTTTTCAAAATAATTCAAACTAGTTGCCCAGAAGGACTACTAGCACTAAGAGACGGGGAATGTACAACTACACGAGTGGGAATAAACATGAGTAAATATAGAAACCACTCGCCATGAGAAGCGCCATGCCCACTACATCTATTTTGTTCTTGCAAGTCAAAGAGTGCTCTCACAGCACTTCCCTCCCCTTCCTCCCCTTCCCCGCTTCCCCCCGTTTTCCGAGCACTCCAGTGGGGACACAATTTGAGCATACCGACACTGGGGTGGCGTCATGCAGTCTTGGGCCACAACGAGGTTAAGTCCAATTCCACTGGGATTGCTTTGGCACCCTCATGATCGTAATATCACACGCTTGGCATCCCACCTGTGCTCTACATGTACTTTCCCTCCCCGGGCCCTCTAGTGTCATCCATCTATCAGATCTGAATATTGATGACCCTCCTCCTCCCATGTCCACAGTAGTAGTCAGACAGAAATCAAAGTTGTAGCCTAGGGTCTTTTTCAGTATGACTGATGCGGTGACGTTATCAAAGCCTTTAACCCTTTAGTCTTTTCATGGGAGGAGCTTTGTGTATTTCCTTGTACCTTTTAGATTCCACCTCCGAAACACTCACTAGGGATATAAGTCATAAAACTAGATATTTCACTTTCAAACATGACAGGGACTAGCCCTGCGGATGTCACCCCTTACCGTCTTTATTATAATATTAGCTGACTGGTGATCCTGCACAACTGTAAACACAGCATTAACGACGGCTTGTCCTAGGCCTAGCGTAGGCTGGCTAGTGTCGAGCAGTAGCCCTGGTCTTTTGACTTAGGCCTACGCCTCCGTTCCCTTTGACTTCGAGTCGGTCATCCCAACCGAACTGCGCTGTCGCGATTTTTCACTCTCCTCTAGTCCTCTTCACTAGTCCCCGGCTCAACATAAACTGCAGAACTTCCTCACGTCGATTAATAACATTCTTAATTTATCTTCCTTCGTCGCTTTTCTGAAATCTGCGTCTCCGAAGGTGTGCCTACTTGTACGTAAGATCGACGATGTTTTAATTTTACACGAACGCACCACACACATACACACAGCAATAGACAACACGTCATATGGCTTGTGTACAGCTAGGCAGTATCACACGAACCTGAAACATGATCCATGTCTCGCCGACAGTGCACATGTACCGTGTGTACTATGTAAACAGTAAAAATGACGTCATTTGGTTACAAGTTTTCCAAGCAAATGAAATCTACCAGATTTTTCTCCGGCGGGTGTTGTCAACTTCATCTCTCCACAGAGAAAACGGGAATGAGCTATTCAACAAACGAAAAGTTTGATCGCATCGATCGATTTCTTATTTACAATTCTTGCTGCTTGTTTCTGAGAAATATTCCGCTATACTTTTTGCCCTGTTAGCGCGGCTGTTAAAATGACGCTTGTTTTCAGCCAAAATCGAATCGCGATTCACGCGTATCGTAACTCTCATGTACTTCGGCAGAAGGTTCCATATTGCGGCGGTTCTGCGCTGCCGGCGGCCCCTTACCGTCACAAATCTGATTACGTACTAATTTTGTATTGCCGTTTTCACCACCGAGACGGGAGTAACGCAGTCGCGATTGCTTGGTTTTGTTATATGCATCATTACCCTCATATATAAGCCAAATACAGCAGTGTCTGAAGCTACAGTGTCCATTGGCCTTGAAATGGAAACAAAATTGGGTTTGTTTTTTTCACACTTCCTTGCAGGCTATGTATCGGAGTAACATGAAGATAGCACCGAAATGTCAACAGGCTCTACGAAGCCGATATTGGCAGGAGTTATCGGTTGATACGTCCGTCAGATTGACTCAACTACCGCATTGCATGTGGGTGGACCGTTAGTCAGCAAAAAGCTATTTCAATCAAGGACACGCCCACTGACACCTTCGTGGATTACGACCCCCGTTTTTTATTCTTGACAAAGTCAGGGTTCTGATCATCATGACAGTGTGTGTGTGTGGTGTGTGTGGTGTGTGTGTGTGTGTGTGTGTGTGTGTGTGTGTATGTGTGTGACACGATAACTCGACCCGCACCTGACTGGATGAAATTCTGGGACTGTGTATACTGGTTTCCACCATATGAGTCCCTGATCCCCTATGGTTTTGGGGTCAGTTCGAAAGGTCAAATAGGTCAAAGTATGAAAAATCTGGTTAACACGATAAGTAAAGAAAGGGGGGGGGGGGGAGGGGGGGGGGAGGAGGGTGCTTTGTCCATCGGTAGAAATTCAAGTGTACACTCTCTTTATGGAGAGTACAGGAACCCTATTGTTTTAGGTTGTGCGACTGGGGTCAATCTTGATAATTTGATAATTTGGCAATCTTTAGCTCGTTAAGGGCACATAACGGGGGGGGTCGATCCCGCTCCTGGATGCATGAAGTCATACTTGTGTTGGGTCGGCATAAAGAGTACATGATCCCTATTGTTTTTGGTGGCAGGCAAAGGTCAATCTGAGGTAAAGATAGGTAAAAGTCTGAAAACTTTTAACACGATAAGTCCGTATGCTTGAAATGATCAGGTTGAAATTCAGTACACAACTCTCTTATGGGGAGTACATAAACCCAATTGTATTTGGTGTGGACCGGGGGTCCGTTTTCGAAAATTGGAAAATGTGAACAAACTGATAACTTGGCAATTTTAGTCGTCTCAACAAGATAACTAGACCCAACCTGGATGGATAGAGTTCGTATTTGGTATGCAGGTTCTCCAGATGTACATGAAATCCCATTTGGAGTCGGCTCAAAGGTCATTGAAGTCAAGAGAGTCAACGTCTGAGAATCTTGTTAACTTGATAAGTCGAGAAAGTGCCTGATCAGGCCAGGTTGAAATTTGGTATGCCTCGAAGAACCTCACCTGGGTGGAGAAGTTCCAAATTGTATGTGAGGTTTCGCATAATGAGGTTACTGGCATATGATATGTGTTTAGTATATAGCTGGTTCTATCATTCATAAAAGCATTTTGTCCTCATTGAAGAATTTGCATAGGCCTTCCTGACGTCATATTTCAAGGCTGTACTACAGTCAAACGCTTCCCGCCAACTGGAGGCTGGTACGCCAAAAATGTTTCTTGTACGCTCCGCGCCAGCATATGGTGGCCCTCCGCTCAGATGGACTGTTCCAATCGCACCCCTGATGATGTTTATGAATGGAGCGGCAAGAGAGATACATCGGGAAACACACCACAGACAATCGTCAATTGGTTCGATTAAATTGTAACATTTAGCAGGCAAAGAAGACATTGAGTTTTGTTGTGTAGACGGACAGGAGACAGGGCGCACAGGGCAAGTGGCGTCAAGGCCAAGGAGTATTAATGTTAGGGGTATGATGGATGGGTTCACTGGGATATGCGACATGCAAACTTGGTTTGTATAATCTCGTATCATCGATGATTCGTGAGCACATCCCCACCTGATCTGGGCTAAACTGGTAGGATTTTCGTAAATAAACGGGCGGGTGGCTAGTTACAATCTGAATTAAAAATAAAAATGGCAGGTAAGGTTGTCCATTTCAAATGCTGGTCACATGCAGGTTAGGAGCTAACGAACCGTGTCCGACCAGCTTTGCGAGTTTGTGAAGCATAAGGGGCAAAGTTCTTGGGGGCACCGGCGCTACGTAGTGGGTTCTCCGCTTATAGATTGTCTCTGTTCAGAAACAACCCCCCCCCCCGGCCACTTTCAACCCCTAGCGAGTGGCCCCCAAGTTACGACTCTAGCTAGCTACGTCCGTACATTCATCAGAGCGTCTTTCAATTATGTTGAGCTCCTATGTGGAAAACTGGACTAAACTGCAATACTTCATCGCAGGGCCTAGGGAATCTCTATGCAGAAACGGGCATTTCGTATGATTCTTGGTGAGATGGTGGCCAGGCTATATGGGGGCCAATAATCGGTGAAAATACTGATGAACTCCAAATATGATATGCATTGAGTTTTCCGACACCTCTCATCATCTGGGTGAATTCAAGTGGATTAATGCCAACCCGGCCATCAGGAAGAAACTCACGTGAATAAGGGCCGGGGAGGGGGGGGGGGGGGTTAAGACATTTTTAGTTTAGTTCAACCTTGTAGAAAGCGAACTTTACTGGATACTGTGGTCCTGAATTCATGTTCATTCAAGGCGAACGAACCCTTCCAGTTTGAGTGGCAGAATTAATGTTTGCCCGAATCTGAACCAGAAAGCCAAAAGGATTATTGATTCCTTGACTCTTCCTGACACCTATAGCCAGACACAGGCCAAATGGAAGATTGTACCAAGCTCATTATGGCAACATATCGTCTGAAATTTCACATTTTCCCCCACCAACTAATAGTCATGAATATGATAGCTACCAATAATTTCCAAGATTTCAGATTGGCCTCTGGTGACCTCAAACAATAGGGTTCATGTACTCAATCATGACCTCTGACCTTGACCCTAAAATGACTAGGGTTCATTTACTCATCATCAAGAACACATACCCAACGTGTGGCTTCATTCATCAGGTGGCGTCGAGAATCGTTTCACAACCAAAACTGGCCAATTTGACTTTCACAAATTTTCTATTTTGGGACCCAAATTCAACCCCCGACTTTACCAGAAACAATGGGGTTTCTGTACCCCCCATACGAAAGCTACGCCCCAAATTTGAACCCGATCAGACCAACATTCCTGGGACTTATCGTGTTTACAAGGTTTTTCCAAAAAAAACAAAACCAACAAAGACTTTACTCTGGTGACCTCACGATTACCTCTGACCTGACTCCCAAAACAATAGGGTTCATGTACTCATCATGGGGCACACACATACCAAGTATAGCTCCATCCATCGAGGTGGGGTCGATTCATCGTGTTTACAAGCCTGCGTTACATACACACATACAACACACACATCAGGACTGCATAGATCCTCTGACTTCGTCAAGGAATACAAAATCACCCAACTAAGCAATACCGCACGCGAATTTTTTGCATTATTTTTTGGTCATGTAGCCTCTCTCACAAGATGCCTGGGTCGCTCGTAGTGTGCTGGCCTCCTTTTTAGCCTATTAAGCTAAAGTTGTTTGTAGCCCTAAAGTTGAATGCATTTTTTATATATTCTGTATCATTTCATTATATCTGTATCAGTCAATATGTTATATAGGTTCTATCGGCAATACTCACGTAATTCAGCCTGGCTACATGATGAAAAATATCAGAAAACTCTAAATATCAGAATCTCAGTCTCATTAGTCCTTGTTTTTTCTGTATACTAAATCAGTCTGGCGACAAAGAAATAAACAATTGCAGAGAATTCAGACGATCGGCACTAGCAGTGCGATTTTTACGCACGTGTGAAGTTTGTTTTTTACCCGCTGTATAATGTGTAGTCCGATCCAATCGTTGTTGTTATGGTGGTATCCTTAATAAAGTCTTCAAGCTTTAACGACGGGCACTCAAAGCAGCGAGTCAAATATGGGCATAACTAGACATATGTAGGCGGGTAACCGCCCACGTGTATATCCCCTCTTTTGAGCAATCATAGGGAAGAAGTACTAACACCCCCATAAAGACCCCCATTTTGGTTAGAAACGACAAGTTCGTCCTTAAATAAGCACATTTATTTCAAGATTTCGCTTTACCCACTGACCACCGACAGAGGTCAAATTCAGGTCAGAGGTCCACACACCTACAGGTCAACAATTATATCACCATGTTGAACCATCCGCCCTTCGTCAGATATTCAATTCTCCGATTAAAGACAGAAAACAGTTTTTGACCCCTAAGTGCCCTCGAATACCTTCAATGATATGACAGATTTTTATGAAATTGTTTACTCTCCAATGTTATACATCCACGCCTAGGAGCATTTTGCATTCTGATTGACCACACCCAGTGATTTGCCGTAAAAGTCAAAATCAGTTTTTGACCCCTAAGTGACCTTTAATGACCTTCAATGACTGGTTGGGGCGGTTCTTATGAAAATTGTTACATGCCTTCTTCCCCCTTTCTAGTTGGTTATTCTCTCCAGTGATGCTCCCTCTACATAGCATCTGGATTTCCAATGAGCATGTCCATGTTATAATTAATTTTGCGAAAAAGTAGTAACTCATCATTTGACTGATCAGGACAACTAATTGCAAATTAGTCCCTCCAATTTACCCTCAGTGATCTTGATGCTATTTATATTTAGCAAGGATGGTAGTAGGTCCTATTCACAAGTTTTCGTCAAAATCCCTAAAAGTTGAGAAAATAATTTCATTAATTATTCCGATTAGCTAACGAATCTTTAAATTAAACACAACTAATACCTTGCGAATGATTTTCAATGCAATTGAATAATTCATCGGGCTGTTAGAGGTCCTACTCACCAAGTTTCGTGAGAATCCACAAGTTTTATAATGTGCCCTAATTGCTAATTGGGCCCTATTATGCAATTAATCTTCATGCAAGATGACCTCCAGTGACCTCGTCCCTAGAAAATTCACATCAATCGGCACTGATAGTGGCCCTATTTCACCAAGTTCTCATGAAATCCAATGAATTTTTGAACTATCACTTACATTATGCTAATGAGGCTACTGGCCAAGAAAGGCAAACTGATCCTCCATGACCGTGAAATTGTTGGCCATGTGTTTATCGGCTCCAACAACTACCGGACCCCCTACGCCCAACCACGATGTTCGTGTAAATCGCACAAATTGAACATTTTGTCAGAAAACCTGCGAAATAGAGGGCAGCAAATATACGATATAGCCCATTTTCGAACTTATCGCATTTTACTTATACGACATGTGTACCAAGTTTTGTGTCCAATTCGTATAAAGTGTTAACGAATGAGAGCACTAACGGCTAAAGTTTTCCGGCGGCGGCGGCGGATACGGCGGCGGCGGAGACGGCGGCGGCGGCAACGGTGGCGGCGGCGGTGAAGGCCCTGTAGCTTGTCATGTAATTAATAAATATTTTAATATTATGTTTTCAAGCCAGTTGTAATAGAGCTATCGAAACTGTTACTATTTCTGGCTTACAACAAGCTATAATGCTTGTTTACAGACAGCTGCGGCGGACTATCTCCTGTTGCTGAATATTTCCTGTTACCCCGTACGGACCCCGACATCATTCTTGTGAGACGTGGAAAGGCTTTCCTACGGTAGTATCGAGAAGACACGCGAGGTATGACTGCTCGCCTCAATTCAGCTCCTTATTATAGCAACTTTCAAGAGCTTATGGTCGCTCCATTAAATAACCGCCGTACTGGCCACTACGCAGTGACGTTGCAGGCGAAATCTAATTAACTACGATCTCCACGAGGCCTGCGTGTATGTACTGCAGGCGTTAATACAGTTACCATTGACAACGCTGAGAAATGACGTGATTTTGCCTCTTCAGATCTAAGCACATAAGTATGAAGAAGAGTTTCATTATACGACTTTTAGAGCACGCCCCTGACACTGATGCCTTATAAAACCTGGAGGTTTATACGCGAAGCCCAAGGGCGATTGAAGACACAGTCTCTATTACATTAGACTACGTCTATTGGGAGAGAGGTTAAAGAACGCGTATATTTGCTAGCTACTCCCATGTTTGTTTAGCCCTATGGTAGGTATCAGGCAATATAACACTTCAGGGTACAATGTCCAAGGTCCCATCGATATTAAAAAAAAAATCCCCCTGAATTAGTGGACTAGTCTACATACAAAGGCGGGTTCATGTTTTACCCTTTTCAATCTGTACTAATCCAGATATATATTACAAAATTTGAACATACGTATCAACGCTCCACTATCCATTTGAAGTTATAAACGTCTCATGGAAACTCCTATATTGTGTTCGAATTGAAGGGAGGTGTTTGAATATTTCAACCCCTTTCGACACAAGTAAATACTCAACTGACATGAATAATATTTAAAGTGCTATGAGGTGTACGTAACCGGTGCTATTTCTAGTAGTTGTCAAGCTTTTTGTAGGGATCTGCTTCACAAACGAAATATCAAGATATCTGAGTGAGCGGATTCGTCGAACAAGGCTGTGGGGGCTATTTCTGAATACTTGCTCAGGGGTCAATATGAAGAAATCTTTGGAAACACGGGGATTGCTAGGACAAGACCGGTTAGAAAACACCGTTTTTAGCTCACGCATCGAGCTTGACAATGCCACTTGTTCCATGGAATTTACCTGATGGCCACCTCTCATCCTGGCTTCGATGAGTCTTCAGAGTGAGGGATAAGAGGTCATAAATTACCCCGAGGATCCAGCACTCGGCTATTCTGTTCCTGAAAATATTTATGGAAAAATTTTTTAAAGTTTCCCCTTTTTTTTTTTTTTTTTTAAGTTCCCATATCCTACAGAATATGAGTTCCGTCTTCTTCCAATGCACTGTTTGGACTTATTTTCAGTGAATTTCCTCGTGGTACGACTCTCTGTCTCTCCTATGAGTTCAACAGAGTCATCCACATTGTTGTTCATCCTTCCTTGTGTTGTATTGTAAAATGTACTGAGTAGGCTAATCAGATCTTGGCGTGAATGACGCTGTTCTATTGTCATTAACCTCAAATCCTTCAGTCTCTCTTCATATGACCTAATTAATCAGACCATGGATGGGTTTGTAATTCTCCTCTGCACTCCTTTTAATAACTCTTCTTCAAGTATGGTTTTCACTGGCTGGTACACGATAACCCAGATGTGGCCTCAGAGGGATTTTTATAGTTTGTTTCAGAACACCAAATAGTCAAAGTTGTAAAATTACGTTTGATAATTCCCCATCACTCTATTCGCCTTTTTAGCTTATTCAGCACATTGTCCACTAAATCTCATAGTTGTATTTACATATATTTCAAAATTCTTCTCTCCCTTTGTTTTCACTCATTTTTCTCCCATGTAATAGTTGTATTTAGGGTTCCCATATCTAAAATGCTCACTGACCTTTTCCCACATGAATTTCTTCTTCCACTTTCCCTGTCCACCGTATGAATTGATTAATCCTTCTGCAGCTGTTGCTGATCGTACATATTTCTTATAGGATGCACTTCATTCGTATCATCTGCAAATTTAAAAGTTCTGACTTAACCCCAGTGTCTAAATCGTTCGTTCATGAATATATTATACCAAACCGGTACCAGCACTGATCCTTGTACCACTGAACTTGATGACCCTTTCCATTCAGATACTTTCACATTTAGACTACTCTCTGCTGCCGATCATGTAGCAAGCTCTCGATCAATTTTCAGTATCGTGCATCTAGCGTGTCTTTAATTTTGCACTACCTCCTCTGCGGTACAGTGTCAAAAGCTTTTTGTAGGTCCAGTTATATTACATCCACAGATGTTCCTTCATCTTTATCTTTGTCCTCTCCGGAATCCCTGCGATGTTCCATATCCGGGGCGCGCCAGGTTTTACAATGGGGGGGGTGGGGGGGAGATTTGGCCTGGATTCTGACATGGGGAGGGGTCTAAGAGGGGTGTCCCCCTCCCCTTTGCGATTTTTTGAGTCATTGATGCTGCTTAGATGCAAAACTGGTGCCCCCAAAAAAACACAATCTTGATACACTTTTTGTAAGGGCATCTTCGTCACAACGAGTTTGACAAAAATCCATAAATTTCTGGAAAAAAATAAAATGCATGACAATTTTTCCAGGCAGGTCATATTTCATTCGATACACCTGACAAAGAATAAAACTCAATGAAACTGTACTCGATGAAACTGTACCTACGTTCTGTACGGAGGCTGGCTTACTTTCTAGAAAAATGCATTATTGTATGCAAAGAAGATGTGACTGAACTCAATGACAATCAAGGCCTACGCCGCTACCGGTACCAATTTGTATCTAAAGGCCTAATTTATACTCACCACAATTTGACGAAGTCTCAAGATGAACATAACGTATTGAAGACAATCTCAGTCTGAGCCTCTTTTCTCTGTTTTTTCTCAAGCATCAGCACGTGAGACCAAGGAGCCTGTGTAGTCCCTGGATGTAGGCCATTCCCGAATAACAAATTCAAATAACAATTTCAAATTTTATAGTTCCGAACTCCGAGTCAACCTTTCGACAGTTTCGAAATATTTATAAAGTCTAATCCCTGTTTTACATTCTAAACTTATGCAAATTCGGAGATATCTAACGACTAAACGGCATGGGTCCGAGTGATCACGCATGCCACGTGGTCACACATAAGGCCAGAAAACGCTGCGAAGTTTGCAAGTTAACATTGAGTCCTTTCACCCACCCCACTCACGACGAAAATGTGTGCATTAAAACGTCATTCTGTCGATTTTATTTTTTTCGGCCCCAAAACCAAGGGGGGGGGGGGGAAGCCGCCCTCCTGCCCCCCCCCCCCCTGTGGGAATCCAACAAGATCATTGTTAGTGGTTCTGCAGTTTCACTCGCCTTTCCTTCATCATCTAATCTGGTTGATGTTATCTCGTCCAGCAGCTCTCCCTTTCTTAATTTCCTGTAATGTCGTTGAGGACCATCTCTTAATCTATGCCAAGTTTAATATAGCATCCTCCCTGTTGAAAAATATTTCTGTTTCCGGTATGTTTCCTTCACGTGTAAACATTTCAGATAAGAACTTGTTGAGAGCTTCTGCTATTTTCATATCCTCCATTAACACTTTTCCGTTTTCATCCGTTATTGGGCCTACTTTTCTCAGACTTTTTGCTTGGATCGTACATATGAGTAGACATTTGTTGAGGGGGTCTTTACATTTTTCTGCCAGCTTCCCTTCAAAATTTTCTCGGCTTCTTCTATTTGCATCTTCACCTGGTTTTACAGTATCTTGAAGTGATCCCATCCCGTTAGGTTCTGTGTATTCTTGTAGTCTCTCCAGGCTTTCCGTTTTTTTTTCCCGAATCGATCCGTTTTTTTTTTTTTTCCCCCCCCCCCAGGCCCTCTTTTGTCACTCATTTAGGTTTATTATGATTGTGCCGCTCTCTCACGGAACCCGTGTTTCACTTGTCGATTGTAGTGGTTAGCAAAGATGTCCCACATTCTTGTACTCGAACAGCCCTCGAAGTTCTTCCCAGTTGATGACACTGCATCCATCCTTCATCTTTCGTCCAGTTTCTTTGTTCTCTAGTCCATAATCTTTTGTACCTGCTCTTCCTGTCCTCTGTAATCATTGTTGTCCATAGAATACAATTATAGTCGCTACTTCCGAATAGTTCAGCAACTTCTAAGTTTTCCATCTCCGATGTAAGTAACAAATCCAAAATATTGTTTTCTTTTGTAGGCTCTGTAATATTCTGAAACTGACTATTGTCCTGTACGCTTGCCACAAAAAAGTTCGTGAATTTGATGTGTCTCGATAATCCCATCGCCTATAACATAATAACTATCCAGTGGAGCGCCCCAATCGGTTTGTCGCGAAGCGATTTTTTCTAGCTAAAGAGACCTCCTAGATTGCAGAGATGGCAATTCCCAGGCCTTTCAATTCGAATCGAAACAGTCATTATATTGCGGTCTCATATCCCAAAATGTTCCATCCCGAGAGACGTATTCTCTGAAGTTTGGTCTTACTTCTCGAGGGAGGAGAATGTTCCCGATATAATAATAGTATCGGCATGTTTATATAACGCTTTCCAACGTCGTAGACGTTCTCAAGCGCAGATATTACCCCGATCCCAGAACCGTTCGCTCTTCCGACAATCCGAGAGTATAATTTGCCGATAAGTTGCCGATGGACTTCTCTCTGTTGCCAGTAGCTCCACTAAAAGTCAGAGATCTAGGAACAACGTAACATGACCCTCTCTATGGACTTAGTAGAAGTTGGTCACTCGTGCATTGGGAATTTCGCCTGTTCACCAAGCGGAGAGCCACCCAACGATCTGCGCGATGAGCAGCGTAGAAAATTATCAGTGACACCGTTGCCCAGATCGCAGGAAATGACGCTCCCCAGACCTCTCAAACTGCAAACTGGAATCATCTTCATTTTGAAATCCCATGTCCCAGATGTGTTTCCATTCCAAAGTATAGTTACCTTTTACAAATTTTTAGGATTCTAGAATTGTCTTTTTCACCACCTCCCGCTTTGTACGCCATGCCACCAGGGTCCTAAATTTGCCGCACGAAGTGGTGCAACTTTTTCGGTAGTATTGCTCCCTGTTAAACAGAAAAACAGGCAGAAATGATAACACATAGAATAACTGGAGAGGAACACAAGATGCGTACAGCTTGACGCGCGCGAGGTGCGCATTTCTTCAGATTTGTATTTTATTTTCAATGACTGGATTCGGTGCGGGATCTTGTAGTACAGATCAGACTTATACCACTGAGAGTATCGCGATGAAAAAAACAATGAACATTACTGTCCGATTTTTTTTTCTTTTTTATATGGGCAAGGAATGGTATCATATGCACTGATGACAGTGCGGGGCAAGCTGACTAATGCCACTACGCGCGTTGAGCGTCAAACACCTAACGAGAAAAAAAACCCGGCAAAATCACATGGAAAAAATCCAGCGTGTATATGTATGGATTTTGTTTAAGAATCCTGCCTTCGGCGCAAGATGGTCCTCAAAACAGGTAAAGAAGTACATGCACTGCTCGTATGGTGGATTGTGTGTGATGGAGCAAAATGGCAGTTCCCACTTGGCCAACACGAACGACTCTGACATGGCAAGGACCGGCAGGTAGCGGGAGCGCGGAAACATGTTTGAAAACATGTTTTGTTTATTGCGGTGGTCATGAGCAACGGAGAGAAAAAGCATCACTTTGCTGGTTGTGAGTCACACGAGGAAATAAGAACCCCAATAATACAAACTGCGAGTAAAGTTCTCATGAAGTGACAAAAGAAATCGACATCAGGTTGCTAAATTACATCCTCTGACACTCCGACCTAGAACATGTTGACCAAGGAAAATCATTGATGGAAATGAGCATAACCCTCGTTATGAATGAGAGGCCGTGCAGTTATGCAACTATAAAGACTTAAAATAGTCATTGCAAGTAAATAATAATAATAATACTAATAATAATAATAATAATAATAATAATAATCATATAATATCATACTTAAATTGTACCAGCTCATCAGGGTTTAATACGGCTCTTTCAAAATTCTACCAATTAAAAGATGGAACCATCTTAACGAAACGATGTGGTACCTGTGATCTCGATAAGAACGGTACACACTTGGCCAAGTTAAAACTTGAAAAGGCCTGCTGAAAACTGATTTGACCCTCAATCGTACCAAACAATAGGATCATGTACCTATAATATACTTAAAATATACTTATAATATAATATAATAATAATATAATATAATTATAATATAATATATATAATATAATATATAATATAATTAATATAATATAATAAATATAATATAATAATAATATAATATAATTATAATATAATATAATTATAATATAATATAATATAATAATAATATAATATAATATAATATAATATAATTAATATAATATAATAATATATATACAATAATATTACTTTTCAGGTCTTTTCAATCTTTTCAGGTTGGGGGGTTGCCTCCAAACTGGCTAAGCCCTCGGGGCCAGCAATTGGTAATCTGCCATGTAACAAATCTCGCTGCCAAATTTGCAGTCATATTACCACTGGCAACTGCGTACGTATTCCTGGTCTCAAGTACCCGTTCAGCCCCCAATCTCACATGTGATTCACGCAATGTCGTATATGTTTTTTCACGGTACGTTTGCATGCCTGGCCTGATATGTTGTGAAACAGGCAACTTTCATGTTAGGTCAATAACCACAAAAAAGTCAATTCGCGACAACCAGCAGGCTACCCGTGCCCGAACTTTTTAATGTCCGAATCACTCATTAGAAATCTTAAATGCACTCTGGTCAGGTCCAACTTCGCCTCCGAATACCTCCGCAAACGTGCTGAATTGAATCTAATCCTTAAATTCAAGTCCCACATCGCTGGCCTGAATAGAGACCTATGGCCCTAATCAATATACGTATGACGCATGTGTCTAAGTCGATAATTGGGATTTACCGCCGGCGGGAGTGGCCACCGTGTATATATAACGTCTTTATATGCGTTTCAGTTTGTTGTTAAGCTTTATTCTGTTCCTGTCACCCGCAATATAATATATATATATATATATATATATATATATATATAATATATATATATATATATATATATAATATAATATATATATTATATATATATATATATATATATATATATATATTATATATATATATATATATATATATATTGTGATGTGTTTCAGTGCCTATGTAACAGTAAGTTACCAAAGCCTGAGTTAATCCGGTAGTATCTATCATCCTTTCGCTACGGGATGACCTTGCAGCTGTATACACATATAATGTAACCCCTGTAATAAGAATTGTTCATGTTAGTTGGACAAGCACACAGTCGATAAATAACCTTAGTATACGAGCAGCGAGATCGAACCGGAGGGTGTTAGTTTTGTTTATAATAACATTGAAAGTAAACTGGCATGCTAATCCAGCGCGACGTTTCGTCGTTGTTCTGGAAAAAGCCGAATATCACTGTTTTCGCATGCAGAAATCATTGCTCCTACACATGAAACTTCCTATGCTCCCAACGAATAAAGGTCAGTATATGTGAGGGTCCTTTGAGTTGTCACACCGGGAATAATTCAAAATAAATTCCAAGACATCAGGAACTAATATGCCAAATTGTTTCACCTTTACAAAGGAAGTAAAAAGTCACAAGCCAATTACATGGGTTAGTACATAATAACTCAAATGTGAGCTATTTGGTTATGACCCCCGGGGTGAGTTTTGCTCACGCTATTCTTCAATTTCATGATATCTCATCGAGAGTCTTCCACATGCTGGACACGTGTTGCGATGTTAGCTATGCCTGTCGTGCAGTGTGAAAGGAGACAGCAAAGACTACCAGAATACAGTGAATCCCGCTTTCCCTTTTTTTTCACATCACTATTCTGCAAGTAGTGGATTTTAGTCCTAATTGACTGTTTCCCGGTACTCGGCAGCTTGCAAGGAAACATGGCAGGAATTTGCCAGCCCCAGCGCGTATGATATGGGCTGGCGCCATGGCCAATATTTATCTGATTCAAAGCATGGGGATTTTTCCCCTTTTTCAAATGCACTGAAAGTATATCAACTTTCGCTTACAGCCACACTCTCCTACTCTGATATAAATAGTATTATATTTATCTTGATATTGTACACGATTGTAAACCCACGCAGCCGCCGGGAATATGGGGGTGGGGCAGGAAATCAACCAGCAATCGATTTTAACTACTTTTAGAGGTGTGAGGGCGGAGCTTACCTTTTCGATGTATCTAAGCTAATTTCACATTGAATATCCGATTGTTCGCCCCTCTCAGTAGAAAATGTGGAGTACGCCAATGGCTTATTACTTATCAAAATATCGTTTTGCGTCGACTTGTTAATACTACTGACACTGTATTTATTAGATTTTAAAAGAGAAAGAAGGCAGGTGGGCATCCTCCAATTTCATGCACATTTAACTAGATAATGCTGCGTATAACTTGGGGATATGTCCATGTAGGAGATCACTACGCAATGTTTACGTCACGTGAACGCCTTCACGTTTTGAACGGTTTATTCTATTTGACATCTGAATTCGTTTATTTGATTAGGTCAGTTACGGTTCGTGTGCAGAAAACGATACGAACACTGTACGTCATACCTCTTGTATATGATACGCACCTGAGGTGCTCGTTACTGGAAATAGTGGCGTAACTTGCGTCATAAGTCAGTGCGACGATAGCAGACAGCACCACAACATCGAACACTGCTGTACTGTTAGACCATGTGAAAAACCATGGGGTGGAAGTTCAATCAACACTGACAATAGAAATGTGTTACTAGCACACCTATACCGGTGTCGTGTAATTTGTTATTGTGTATAATCTGCACAATTTGTATATTTTCACATAACCTTTACGCAATGTTGTGTAATTTCTCACACAATACTCGGATAGATGTGATAGTTACACGGTGTTGTGTATATTCTACACGACATATTCAAGAGTGAAGCCATCTGAAATCATCAAGAAGTGTTTATTCTTTATTTCTGTATCGTACGTGCGAGTACCTGACTTTCCGTTTTGGATCACGCGTAAAGTTGTGTAACCTTACCTTTTGTACCTTACGTCAAATTTAGATCAGAGATATGATGGAATAATCTCATTCGAGCACAGTGGCGTTGGCCTAAGTACTCAGTACACCAACAAAAAACAAACACGGCTCGACAAAATGTACAACCAGGCAAATGTTATAACAAGGACCCCGTCTGCTAGTCAATGTGTTGTGCATGTATCGATCCAGGTATTACAGTTTGTCAGCAGTTAATAGGAGTAGTAGTTATAGTAGTGGCGGTAGTGGTCATTCAGTAACGCGAGCAAAACCTAGTAGCACAGATTATATTAATTGAAAGGTGATTTATTGAGGCCTAATTTCAACACAACGGGCGACCGCTGTCCCCAATGATAAAGACTGTACTCAAATAACCGACCTTCCACAATATTCGATGATATGACACCATATGAGCCACTCACAGGGAAATAGTCATTCTTCAATCAACACTTAGAATCTGTCTTATAGACGGAAAGGGCCGTGATGTGTTAGTTTGCGGAGCACTTACAATTTTGTAATTAGCACCGGAAGCAAGAGCCACCCAGGTGACAGTGATTCGACTCAGATGACTAAGTGCAGTGGTATTCCTTGTTACACACAGCCGAGGAGGTCATTCGAAGAGGCAAACACCACGATCGAATTGATACTGCGATTTCACACGTATTCAGTGTAGGCCAATCAGGTATACGTGCACAGATGACGCATCTGTAGGTTATCGCGCTTGTGCGTAAAACTGAAAGAACCCCGAAGAAGTTCTGTTGAGACGTACCATGCATTCTCGCGTCACCCGCGAGCTACTAAGTAGGGACGACAACAATAAAAAGACAGAATCAAACACTACCCGATACGGCTTAAAGATAACGTTAACTAACAATGGAATTGAGTAGTCTCATAACACGTGTTACCTCATATGGTAAATGTGATATTACAAGTTTGGATCATACTAGGATGGTATAATTTCGATCGTCAGCTAGCGACGATAAAAGTGATTTAAAAAAAAAACATCACTAATGGTTACGTGGCTTCAATACGAATTGAAATAATAAATGTAAAATGAATATATAGGTGGAAACTCACTTTAGGTCGTTTTGGTCGGATTGTATTCTGGTTCAAAATTGCAGCACTTAGTCCCAGGAGCATTCCTGCTTCCGTGATATTCCCATTATATATAGTGTTCGAGACAACTCGAGATTATTTGTGGATATCGCAGGACATGTGACGTGATTACAGCTGTCTGAATAACATGTACCACTAAAAACATGTCGATGTCATGGTACTATGCGAAATAATTCAATTTCTAAGATATTGAATCAGTAGCAGTGTTGGTCCCACATGCTGGGGATGAGGTTACACTCTGTCTTTAGTAATGTTGCCATCCAGTTGCTCCTTTCACAACTGTACAAAGGTGTGCTACCCTTTTCTAGAAAGATGAAGTACAATTGGAACCATATTTCAGTACAGAATCCGACATGATCATTTACAACTACTAATATCAACTCAACAGCCCGGACGATTGGAAGGATTTCACTGTCGCATGTATGCAAATGAAAGAAAGTCCATAGATAAGGCGGATTTTCCAGCATTTGAAGACCAAACTGAGTGAAAGGTTTCGCATTTTGAAAGAAGGTTGGAAAAGTCTAAAAACTAAGATTTTTCCGCGCATTTCGTGCTGAAGTTATACACATATTTAATGTAGACATGGACGTTTGAATGATTGGTAAACTCGGCTTATAACTACCTAAATGCTATTCTCGCTACAGATTAGGAAGACAAAAGCAAAACATGAACAAAATAAAACATGTCCGTAGTTTTGTTCAACCTATGTGGAGGAAATGCTCCACCACCTGTACACTCCCAGAATATCAATACTGTACCGACTGACTACACCATTTTGAGGAGTGGTCTATTGCCTGCACATTCTAATTCAGTAAAGATTTCAGTCAGTTTGTGGGCAGGGCTTCAAGAAGGAATAACCGAGGATTTTTTGACGTTCCCATTAACGACCGTGGAAAAATTAGTAGAGAAGATTCGAGCACGGATTATTGCTAAATCCTGTCCTATCTATTTGACTACGGTGGTAATTCCGAACAGAACACAACTTCATGATCACAGCAAACACATTTCAATAATAGGAGTTGGACACACAATAGCATTTTGAGTTGAGCGTTTTTGAAGAAGTACATCATGGATCGAACACTCTATATGAGGGAATGCTCATCTAGAAGCGACGCGAGATAGAAGGTTTTAAATTGAATGAAACCTACAAAGGTTATTCCATTGATACTATTAACCTGATATGATACGCCCCTTCTTTACAAATACCGAACTCTCCTGGTCCTCTTCCTCGACGTGTCACATCAGCTCATTTTATTGTGTGTTTGCGGTTATTGTCGACGTACACCCTTAGATTGTATTGATAGCATCTAGGGTGTACACCACTGGAGAAATGGTCGTGAGCACTCTAACTGTGAGAGTGTCCGGGTATCCAGCAGGACACAATTCAATGTTGGCACTCCAGCAGCGCCTGGTGGAGATACTAGACCCCCACACCCCAGAAAAAAAAACTCGCAAGAAACATCACAGAGTAAAGTTGCTGACTGGCATTTGTGTCAGGGGATATTCAATTACATTTGATGTACGGAGCTGTAGCAGCCAATACGGTTCGCAGTGGGTTGAACCAACCTATTGAGCACTGATTCTGATTGAGCGATAGTAGGCGACGCCAGATAAAACCAAGAGGATTGAAAGAGGCCAATATATATCAAGTTCCATTAAACCTTTGGAATATGCGAGAAAATGAGCACAATGAATTGAAATGATTGCCATCGTTCAATACCATCTACAGGAGAAATTCAGTCAAATCAAAATCATCATATTCTTGGATAAATGGTGATCATGTCCGCGGATTTGAAAAAAAAGCCGGCCGGCGGCGCAAATGTATGTGTTTGCAACAGGGACCATTCCCGAAATTACCAATTTGGACGAGATGCTACGTTTCAATAATTGTTTTAAATTGCTTTTTCCTAACAGTCAATACAGGGAGACTACATTATGGGTAGCTTCGTGGCTGGAAAGGAGGACATGAAATAACAGCTGAATGGAACTTCAAATTAACATCACGAAAGGTTAACTTTCCACTTTTTTCGACATTCGGCTGTGTCCGTATGCATCCCGGTGTGGGGGAATTTGAATGTATTAATGGAGAGATTTATATCAAACACCTCAAAATGCTGTTAATACAGGCAATTTGAGCGTAATTTACATGGAAACTCGAAAAAAGAAATAAGAAAAATCAGCCATGGAAATACGATCCCCAGGTTGACTCGGATAGGATGACAAATACTTGGATTAGCGGGCGAACATATCTAAATTTGCAAAACAATGTCGCCTTTGTACAAATCGTTGCATTTTCCAACCCAGTCTTGGCGCAATATCACTGGGATTCGTGCAAAGCCCCAACCAACAAGCGAGCATTAAAAGACTTGAAATATAGATTACGTGGGGTGCTCGTTTGCAAATTATCACTCTCCCTATTTTATCAGCTTTGGCCGACAGCCACGATGCGCCGAATTAGGCTTGTGTGTGGTCAGTAGATTAAGATCGAGATCGTACCCTCTTTACTATAACCAACGCATCATGTAAAGTCAATGAATCGAGCTGTTACATTTGTTTTATAACAAATACGATATATTGAAACATTAATAACCCCAAAGATTGTTAGGCAACAATTGTAACGACCATACACTGGAAGGCAAAATTTATACTCCCCAAGTCAACAACAAACTGTAGGGTATGTTATAAACGCTGGTTACTCTCTCCATAGACTGTCGAAAAGGGAGTCGGAGTATCAACAGAACAATTCCAGCCCTGAGAGCTATTCTACGAGGGTTTCAATTTGCCAAAACCTGATACCACGTGAATTATTAACTACTTTGATTATAGTATATACCTCAGCATAAAATATCACCGGTGATATGAAGAGAACACGGCGTGCACTGTCACGTTACGATAATCATAACATTAAGACATTTATGAAGTTGCCGCCCTAACCAGTTACGTAATTACGGGTCGACACACAAGGTCTAAAAACGTCTTACAAAAAAAAATCCCGGTCGGCATATGGGCTCTATTTTATTTGGAGATCTGCGAAATGACAGTTACTGTTCCAACTCTTCGCAGATTAATACAAAACGTTGTGGTTCCACCTCTGTCTTACTTTTTTCTTTCATATTCAACAAATAGAATTCGTCATGGAGGCAATCATTATCGTAAACATGTCATTCTAGTGGTATCTTAAGAATTGTCTGTACCTTTCCGATCGGGTGACAGTACATTGGCCGTCTCACTACTGCGTAAGACTAATCAAATAGGTGAAACAGTGCCAAATCATCGCCTCATCTTTTCACCATGCAATGCTTACCACATGTATTCTCACGTAATTCCACTAATGCTGGGACTTTTGCCAAACTGCAATTCGACAATCGCCCTCTGTTCACCGAGTCCCCTTGGGTGAACGTATTGTTGTTGCCATTCAAGTAAATGTATGATTACTTTCTTGAAACAAAAGTGTTAAGGGACTTAAGAAGTAATTCATGTTGAAAGCCTGGTGACCTTAGGTTATCTCTGTTGTATTTACTATTCCATTTCAATGTACCAGATGTGTTCCTTGTATTGTCAGTCTGTCAGAGTTGAGGCTTGAATCAGTGGAGGGCGTGAGACGTGATTCAGTGAATAACTCGCACACATACTGTCCTCTATTAAGGTTCAACCACGTAGGGGTTGAGAAGTTATGAAAAACGAGGGACAACCGCTTCCAGCAACAGCGGGAATCAACGATAACCTGGACGTCGTAATGCTCAATTATAAGTAGATGATGAACGTCTCAGATGCCTTGTTGTCATATGCAGGTACCACATGTCGTTGTTGTACGATGTACGAACGTTCAGCTCATATAATGTTGAAAGGCGTGAAAATGTTGACTACCAACAGGTAAAGGGCTCTTAAACGCTAGAGGTTAACTACGTTAAGAACACGTACGTTTTTAAACATTACTACGATGCTATACCCGTTTTGAGAGTACACATTTCCATGTTTCCCAAACGTCAGCAAGTTTAATTGTAAAGAAGTACTGTCAACGGGGCAGTCGTATACCCAGTGGAGTGTGGTAGTATGCTGATACTCCCTGCAGATAACTATACTCAAGTGAGTAATCGGGTATTTGATGGGTGCAGAGAGACAGCGTGATCAGGCATACTTTCGACATTCCAGCAAAACTGATGGTCAATTCGCAAAAGAAAGTACACTTGATTACATGTAGTTGGGTCTTCAAAATTAGCGAAAATGAAAGACAAATGTCTGCAAATTGTTGTAAATTAAGATAGTCGGACAATACATCAATTCCAATACAGGTATATCATGAGCTTGAGCTTCAGCTTATGATATATTCAGCCTCCTCTTCTTGACTAGTGTTCAGATGATATCAAAGCAGAAGTTTAATTGATCCAAACTTGCTCCTAGAACCGCCATTTCACGTTCCCTCCGAGAGGTCGATCAGGATCCGACCACCTCCTCGGAACCTGCAGGTGACTATTTGAAGCGTTATCATACGAAGATGACTATTACCTGTCATAGAACAAATGCTCATCTACCAAGTATGCTGGTACAGTTGGCCACGTTACTTGATGCAGCTGTTAACACTAAACTAAACAAGAACTGACATATACCTAGCATGTGAATGTATCACTGGCTGTGTGAAAATTATATTCGTTGGAAAAAAACAAGCAGGAATCGCTTCTGCTGTGTGATCGTTCCAATATTAGAGCAACGCGACGCTGTAAGTCGCGATGTCTTCACACTATCTCCCAGGGCACACTACTCAATTTGTCTTCAAGGATAATTAGAAAAAAGGCGATTAACAATGACACTCAATCATGCAAAGCTCGATTCTAATTTGACCTGTATAGGTGATATATACGGCGGAAATTAATGTCTTCCGAGTGATTAATTCGACAGGGCATTTGCTCTCTTCCCTATCAAGCAGTGGGCCATCTGATGAAGGTCTCCATCTCAAGAAATCCAATCCGCGTGAATGAATAGCACATCACACATCGAAAATCAAGTTCAAACTTTGAAGGAGGAGCTCCAGCTGCGTCGTGGTGTATAGGTATTTATCAAGTACCCAATAGGAAGAATAATAATATATTCGAATATGAAGCGGCCCCACACCGCAGGCAGGGGTCGAATTTTAAGCCCAATTCCTTACTTTAGTGATTAATGATGACATGATTGACGGTTTCAAGCCGACAGACTTAATTAATGATATATTTCTGTGAAGTATGTAAGTATAGTGAAATACCACGAAGCGGATAGTTCGACTTTGTACTATAGGGTGGCATAGTACTCATTACCCGAATATTCAACGATTACCTAATGACACCCAATTCGGACCTGTGAATAATTGGACGTGTCTACGGGGAACCCATCAACAGAGAAGGAGGAAATCCAAGCAGGCTCCATCAGGTGTTTGTTAGCTGTAATCCATGTGAGATAGCTAACCAAGGATTTTAATACTGAATTGGTTCCGATGTACTGTGATCGATATTATCAACCACTCAACTATAACTACATTTACTTCTCCTGTTCCGTCGAGAAATGAGACTTTGAAGTAATACAGTTACGTCAGTCTGTTCGTAGATTTTAGAGGAATGTTATTTAAAAGTAAATCCATGCGGCAACATACACGCCCGAGCTATGGAAGAATATTACAGTGATTCCATTAGATATATGCATATATATCACTTTTCTATTGGGTAGATGCTCACCTCGGAACAGAGAACAATTTAAACGCCTATCCACAACCCCACCCACCTCCCTCCTAAGAAATCACAAGCACTGTCATATAAGACGAGCATCTAACCAGGGAACACTTCGTTGAAGAGACTCTTCATCCGTTTTCTGACGGATCTCGAGTAGGTAGACGGGCTCGTTTCAAAATGATAACAAATATGCCAGTCACGAGCCGAACCACTATACGTGTAACCTCTCAAAACGCTGCATATCATGTGGTTTCCGTTGCGAGGTTGATAAAGAGTCCGTTTCATTCTGTGCTGATTGGCGGTTTTCACGGTCGTACGGAGTATCAATCAATACCTTAGTAATCTCGCGTCATAGGGCTCAAGTGAGCGGGAAATGACACGCGGTGTCCGTCTACTTGAGAAGTCAAATACAACTTTTGTCTCAAATCTGATGATTTATGGCCAGTAAATATTAACACAGGCGATCCGATACCATCGGTCTTGACGTCACGGTGGTCGAAGAAACACCCAAAATTCAACAGGAGACTTCCGGATCATCTGGATCTTACAGAATTAACCATAGTAGTCGGATACAAGAAGTGGCTGAACGAGTGCACATCAACATACGCCACGTTTCGTTTTCCCTTGCAGATGTAATTATTTAAACTAGCTAGATACTGCAGAATAATTAGGAAATTAACGAAACTGTCCTGCGATAAATCCTATTAATTACTGAAGTGGCTTGTTTGTTTTATAACAACAGTGGTCATCAGAACCGGTTCTGCACTTTATGCATTTTTACGTACATGTAACAATGATTCTTTTCGTGATAATATTCTGCATAGGCTACCGTTACTCCCATGGTCAATGAAAACTAGTCGGCCAACTAGGATTTGCTTCAACACCACTGATTCATATCTCTCGTCAGTTGGTTCAGTAATCCATATATTACCTCAGTTAAACCACACATGACTCTGAGCTCCAGTACTCAACCCATATGTTTTGGTAATTGCGCTATACATAACTGTGTCACCCGTAACGCATTGCTGACATAGGTGTAACAACATGTGTTACTGTTCACTCTTGGAAAGCTGTACCTACATGTATACACTGTGAGTTACAGTTTACTACCAGATGCGGAACATTGGGTTGGATTATTAACTGATTTCATCAAGAATTGACGACACATTAACACATGTTCATACAGCGTTTCAAAGTCTATTTCATCAGTTACGACTGATTCATTGATCAGCGAAGGCAAAGAATGACCATGTGGTACTTTGGACCACCACATTGTTGGGTAGGGCATGTGCTATGAACTCAAATCTTATAACCATCGTTTCAGCCTCAGGACCAAGGTAAGTCCTATAATTAAACGCAGTTGCTGCAAATTGACCTCCTCTGGAACCTAATAATATGCGAATAACAATTGATCGTAAGTAAAAAGTATTGTTCGCGGATGTTCATTGAAAAATAGACGGAAAAGAAAATTGACCAGAAGATGATTCCGATCATTTGGTGTTATTTGCCTATAATATCGTTCTGGTTAAGAGTTTCGGATAAAAAAACTTAGAGTGACGCAGAGCCATGTAGAGCAGCATATTTTAATTTGGGTAACAGGATATATGTGTGTCGTTCTCAGCCGCGGTGTTCAGTATGGAATATAAACGGTGTATAATTCATTTTTACCACACTTAACTTAACAAGTCACGTGGTATTTATTAATTCGGCTATCAGGATATATTTGGGCTAACATTCTTCCTTTCATCTGGCTTGTGGAATCTTAGATCGGAAATGAAACCGGGAAGCCAAGTAAATATATCCACTGTTCTGCAATGAATTTGGTACCATTCATTAGGCTACCATCGTTTCTACCCTGATCTACACAAGTTATTTGAGTTAGCCTCGAGTTGTAGGCTATTTTGTCTTGTCATATAGATTTGTTTCCTTAAATTTATTTGGACTGACCCAACATTATGGTATAGCTGCCGGACTGAAGTTTTTTAAATTATTACCTTGATGTGTCTTTTCCAATCTATAGCTGGCGTGTCTAGTTATTTAACATTTGGTACTCACACCTGTCGTGACCTTATAAGGAGATACCTGTTCATTCGACCAGATAATATATCGATGTACCAATGCTTTATGAAGCTATCTCGTAAAAATCTGGTGAAACTCAAAAACATGATCCAATCTTCTGTTTCTGCCTATTCTACACAGCGATAACAGCGATTCGATACACTGGCTTCGGTTACATCTAAAGGGCGATTCTGTTCTCACCTGAAATTTGCCCAATAACCCAACGCAAGCCCGTAAGAAATATTACTTATTATTGAGCACTTAAGGTATGTGCTTGTCGCTGCTGCTATATCGTCCAGTTTCCCACTCGACGCGTTATCTGTAAATTATTGACTCCCCGATAATTATTTGGATGATATTGAGGAGACCTGAATGCATTATACGAAACTGATTAATTTCCTGTTCAGCACATTTTGCTCACTTGAATAGTCGTCACATTGGGTGAATAAATTGAGCCTCGAGGAATAACGAGGCTTGGTAATAGGAAGAGTCGTTCACCTGAAGCAGAACCGTTCGGGAGACAGGGTCAAACGTAGCTTGTCCGTGAAAAGCCGTGGAGAGGAACCAAATCAAAATGCAAACCCACGCTGGAAAAAGCATCTCAAATTAATGCGATAGTCATTAGACTAATAGTTACACCAACAGAAACATGTTAAGATTGCACATATTTGAGTTTCTGTCCAACCAACATTCGCCAAAACGTCACGTCAGTAGATATACATAGGCGGAAGGGCCTTGCTAATCTGTGTAATCGATTTTTTGTTTGTGTTCGTTTTGGCAGGGGGTAATGACCGTTTTGTGTTATTCACCTGAAACCCTCAGTGCAAAGTAAATAGGGCAGTACATAGTACATAGGGAAGAATGCGACACACAAAACATGGTAGGTTATATACAGTGTTAGTGTTTCCAAGTTTCACCCAGTGTTGTCTCACTTCATTTTTCCCATCACCTCGACCTCGTTAATTACGCAAGAGCGAACCAATGGGGTCGAGGGAGGTTGTGACCCTTCTTCGCACTTTTTACAGGTTCAACAAGAACATTTTTTGAAATCCAATTCTGTTGTAAGTGAGGGGGTTGGTAATATCATGGGCCACCTCCAAGAGAGGTATAAGCAATTGTGGATTTGTCTATACTTCTCTAATATTACTCATCGAGTCCCCGAAGGGCTCTAGAGAGATACTTGTAGTCAGTTGCCTTGCACCTAGATTACTGCTGCTTGTTTGTTTAGCACGGGCTATGGTAACAAATTGTAGTAGTTGAGGACTATCTACTGAGGGGTACTCTATAGTGGGGTGCCCGTGGGTGCCGGGTGTTCCAGAAATGAGGTGCACTCGTAAAAGTGATCGTTTGTGTGTTTGCGTGTGTGGGGTGTGTTTGCGTGTCTGATTTTGGATAGTATTTTTGCGAAAATCTCCCTAGGGGTGGCCGAGCATAGTCGTTTTCTCACATTGCCTAAATAGTACAGAACACACATTTCTCTCGAATGGACCCCTCTGTTTTCAAATCTGAAATTCAGGTGAGAAAAAAATTGCTCATTGTTAGTTAATGTTGGACGATTTGTTTTTCAAAGATTTTTGGTGGTTCACAGCACAAGAGATACCCGAAAAAAATCGAACAAGGTCAAAAGTACCAACATACGACTGATCCTTGCATTTAAAGACATATCCTCCCTCCCACTGAATTGAACGGCCCTGGCTAGATGGGGCCTAACGTTATAGCTGGCAGTTGGATTTACCGTTTCATGGCACCTACAGATTACCATACTCTGACCAATGATGTTTCGAACTGATGCCGGCTTGAAGCGAGCAGTAAATTTCTGGCATACCAGAAATCTCATATTATCAATTGACAGGAAATCTGGGAAGCGAAAAACATGAAAAGTAGCCATATTATGCTAAATGTAACATGACAGCTCAGTTGGTAGGTTGTGAAATTCTTACGCCATAGGACTCCACAAAGTTATAACGTGGATGGGGGTGGGTGTGTCTCATGGTTCGTTGGGGAACGTTGAGATTAGACTTTTGGAAGTTTCTTCTCGGAAAATTGACTAATTAGTGGAACAGCCTCTCTGAAGCTGTGTTTAGCCTGAGAGAGTGAATGCCTTCATTTTTTTTTCCTTGGGGTATGTTTTGATTTCAGGGTCGTTCATGAGAATTCATTGCAGTTCTTCCTAACCCTTTAAAACTCAGTTAAACCAACCACACAGATCTTCTAAGTATCCCTGAAAAATCGCTCCCCAGTGCCCGCGAAATGAATGCTTGCGTTGCCAATGTTCCACGCTGACGTATACGGGACCCTGCTAAATAAAATGTCTTTTGGTGAACATCATAAAGGTTGGAATCATTTCCCCAATTTTTCCTTTTTTCGGATGGAGTCGACATCGCCTGTTCCCTGACTCGTGAAAATGAGTGAATACGCCTGATCAGACAGACACCAGTTAGATCAAACCACCGCAACCCCATTCCGTCAGTGGAAGTTTATTCCGCTTCTGGATTACATATAATAAAGGCGCGTTTTACCAACCACCTTCGATATCTTGGAACTCGATTTGGGAGAGACAAGGATCGTAAGTGGACAATTGTTGGAAGTATTCATCATAATTCCTCCTTGTTAGAGGAACAACTTTCCACGCAATAGAACAATACGACCACTGGGATATTAAACTAAGAGGCATGAACCTGTCAAAAAAGTGGTCGTTAAACCGGAACTACATCCAAGGTTTATTAGCATAACAAGTTGTGTGAGCCCCCTAGAACACCCCAGGGTAGGTAGTAGTCACGAATGTATTAGAACTTTCTGCTACAGCACTGTTATATTTGCACTAACTCTAACCATAACCAGCTAAACTTCAGGGGTGGGGTAGCTTACAGGAGTTTTTTACGGGCTGTGCTGGATAACGTTCAGTATGCTGGTATAATCAACAAACTATGAATAAAGTTGATACATTGGATCAGTGTTGATGTGCTGAATAGGAGACTCCAACAACACACTTCCATAAGCACTCTCACTTCCAGAATACAGAGAAGATATCAGGTGTACAAGAGGAGTTCGCACACTACGCTGCTCAAGAATTCTCCAGGAAGCCTCCCTACGCACATAGCCGAAGGCCTTGCGAAAATCGATATAGGCCACATGAACCCCTACCGAATCCCCGCATCCGCTCAGACAGAACACGGAGAGCCAAGATGTGATCCACGGTGGAGTGGAACCGACTGCTCAGAACGCTGATGCTTAATCAGCTGACAACGAATCCTGTTTTAAGATTATCCTAGCAAAGACTTGCCAGATACAAAGAGGAGTGTAACCCCTCTATAGTTGTTGCAGTCTCGAGAATCACCCTTCCCTTTCCAGATTGGAACTATACGTACAGTTTTCCAGTCAGTTGGGATGACACCAGTGCTCCAACGAGGCAGTAGAAGCCATTCAACCACCCGGGGGCAGCCTGGCCACAGACTCAGAAGCTTTCCCGCAATTCAAATGCTCCAATGCCAACTGGTTTCCGCGAGAGTAAGGCACGGCACGTCTATACCGGCGTGCGATAGTCTGGGCACTGCCCATAGAGGTTGAATTGCGGATTCTCTGGATCGCTCTGAAGGCCGGCTGCGAAGCACCCGCCGTTGCCAGGTGCTTCTCCATGAAATCACAGAGACGCGAGACTTCCGCCTCACTGTCGTGTCGCAGTGCCTTCAGTGCAATGCGCCTGATCTCCCTAGGGAGTTGAGTCTTGTCACTGAGCCTGGCCTGGCGACGCGCGCCTCGATGGATGCGACCGTTTCCTAGAAATCGCCCCGGTGGTCCTCCTTGGACGCTTCTGAATGCACTCCCCTGCTGTCTTGAGGATGCAGACTTTAAAGGATGCCCATCGGCATGTTCGAGTGCACATTCGGCTTCAGGCCCTCAAACGGCTTGCCTCAGTTTGTCAGCATACACTGTGGCTACATTCGGATTCTTCAGTTGGCTTACGTCAAACCTCAATGCTCTTGAAGGCCGACGTAGCTTTTCTTGAGATTTTGACAGCAAGTCTGAGCGTGATAACCGGAACCTGTGATCAGTTGTGAAGAATGGGAACTCCCAAAGACCCTGCCGTCTTGAGCATCCTCCATCTCCCCTCTATGACTACATGGTCGATTTCCTTGACAATAGCACCATCATGGGAGTACCCAATCCACTGCCTGCATAGATCGTGGAACGGACGAACCAACAATTCCCTGACTTCTAGCAAAGTAAAGTAGCCTATGACTGCTATCATCGCATAGATCCAATCTTGCCGAGACATGACTCATAGGAGTCACAGCCATTCCTACTGACAAAACACTGGAGGCATTGAAATCACCCAGAGTGACCTTTGAGTCAGAAGTGGAAACAGCATACCGAATTGAGATGAGTGTGGAACGCTTCTTCCACTGAGTCATTGCTTATCCCGGTCGGAGCGTACACTGTGACGATGGATGAACGCACACGGTGTGGGTGATCCGCAATCGCATTATACGTCCGTTGATCGGTGTTACCTGTGTTACCAACGTAATGAGGAAGCTGGCCACACAACATCCCTCCCCATTGTCGCAGCTAGACCAGTAAAAAGGTGTAGCCACCTAAATTGATCTCGTCTGAACCCGTCCGGCGCACTTGAAAGAGACCTTCAAACTGCAAAACACTCATTTGCCCAATGCAACGCCTCAATTTGAGCAGGGGCGACCGGTGCGGAGAGGTGGATGACACCTCGGCCCCACCAGCACAGAGCTCACCATCAAATAGCAAATGTCAGTACTGATTGTGATGCTCCTTCATCAGCTGCTATGACTCTTGTTGCGTCATCATCATTTACATCAGCTTAGGCGAACGGATCTGTCATCAGTTCTGATGTTGTTAATCAACTCTTTCTTGATAAACACTTTCTTCATCTTTCTCGATTCTGCTAATTGTTGTTTCTTTATGTTGGTCAGCGCACTCTTAATCTTGTAATTTTGGCAAATTGCTCAGACAGCTGTTGTTTTTACTGCTGCTTGATGATAGGTCAGGCGTCTTGGAGCGCACAATATTCTCTGCTGAGTCCAACAACCCCCCCCCCCCCCCCCTTTGGTTTTCTTGTCTCGGCTCAAGGGCTGTGGACACCTGAGAAAATGATTCCCCGAACGACTCACTGTGTGGTTCCGTCAATGAACCCCTGAAACACGGGTGATTCCTGGGGAGTTCATCAATTACATTTGTATTAATACCAGGCACCACTTTGAATAGTTTGGTCTGCCGATGGTGAAGAAATGTGGGGCCATAGCAGCAGAGAGGTGTAATAGTGAATATCCGCGTCGCTCTGCCCTCGGGAAAAAAAAATTCGTAACGACAGTTGAACCACATCTATATAGTCCACCCAGGAGGCAAACAAGTTGGATCTTTCCCCTGGGAGGCTCCCAACTGTTGCATTCTTAGTATGTATGTACCTGATCTCGATAGGATCTCCACGCGAGGAGAGACGATGCTTCCATTACGAGTCTGCAAGCACAAAGGACCGGTTGTACGACTTTCCCTTCATTACCCTCCAACTGCTGACATCTATAATGCTGATATACACTCTCTATCAACCCTTCCTCCATGCCTGATCCTTATTACTCCTTGCCCATCAGTGCAGTAATTGAGAATAATGTGGAAGCCACCCATTGTAATGATAGTTCCAGAGAACTCAACGTAATAATCTTGTTCTTCTGTCCTGGACTTGCCATTATGGCTTCCACTGTCTTCATCACTGTGTGTATTGTGCTGTTTCCTGTGCAGTAACCCACGGTAGTATGGACTGGCGCTAGTTTGACGGCACTATCACGACACGTACGGACTGTTTCTGTATTGACTTCCCACTTTATCTGTCGAATTTTCATTGTGAAAGATGATACCAATTAGGTTTTGCGTTGTCAGGAAGAGATTCTTCTTCAATTTTTCGAAGTATGTTTAAAATCGACCATAACAGTCACCGGGACGGCGCCAGGGAGCGGGGCAAGCCTCCACTCAGCATGATTGTTCAAGAGATTGTTTTTTCTTTCCTGCCCTCCGTGAAGTCGGCGTGACAAAGGGAGGGGGTAGGTAAGGGACATCTGGGAAGGGGCGCTCTCTCTAAAAAAAAAGGTTCGCCAAACCTCCTTCCCATGAAATATCATAAATTGTAGTTGATCACTAAAAGATATTTTCTCTATTTTTTCGGCAAAGCCCCTCGATGTTATTTTGCTTTGTCTCCCGGTGTGGAGGTGGGGAGGTGGGGAGGGGGACGGCACCGTTGCCCCACGGAGTGGGGTAAGGGATATCCCACCCCTGCTAGCGCCGCACCTGGCCTGGTGGTCATTTTCTTTATATGTAACATTCACTTAGTTCACTGCACAATCATTCCAGACGAATTCTAGTCTCAAAATCCAACCAAAATTATGAGAGAGAAAATATATTGGAACGTTCCTGATCACGTGACCTTTCTAGTCTCTACCAGGTCACGACACTGACTCGAACACATGTAAAAATATGTTAGATATACTCACCACTTTGCGCCAGGCATTGGGGTAAGCATCTCGTACGCAACGTGATTTGTTCAATAGATTAGTTGCTGGAGTCGGCGTGACGAAGAGAAGGCGGGGGGGGGGGGGGGGAGGGGGCGAAGAACATTTGAGGAGAGGCGGTCCCTAAGAAAAGCTCGCCATACCTCCTACCCGAAAAAATTCTTCATTATATCGGCTATACCTCCCCAACGTTATTTCGCTTTGCTTCCCGGTGGGGGGGGGGGGGGGGGGAAGGGGCCTCACTGTGCGGGGGGGGGGGGCGTTGCCCGACGAAAGGGGAGGGGTGGGGACGGCGTCCCCGCTAGCGCTGCTCCTGGCAGTCATTCCTACATAAGTAACGTTCACCTAGTTCACTGTACAGTCATTCCGAACTAGTTTCCAGCCTCAAAATTCAACCAAAATTTGGGAGGAAAAAAAAAAAAAAAAGAAACCTTCTAATAACGTGACGCTTTGTTTTCCCACACTCTTCCAGGTCTCGACACTGATCTAAATCAAACACATTTGAAAATTTGTCAGATATACTCACCACCCATGCTATGGACACTATAACTTCGAATGTGAATGGAGCAACAGTAGAGAAAACGCCTGATGGAGTACCCCTGCCACTCAATTTTGAGCAATTTCAGGTACGAGACAGTGGCCGTTACAAGAGCTGTAGCGAAAAGGTGCTTACCACGATTTGGGACTACTAACTACCTGGCGGTGCTGTAGGGGGTCCATACAAACGTGTTATGCTATCAAACCTTGGATGTAGGTCCGGTTGGACCAACTCCTTACTAGATTTAGCTCCCAGTCTATATCATATGAATTGACAAACTTCTTCCTCGATATTTTTTCGATTAGAATAGACTGTTAAATTATCATATTGATGGTGGGGTAACTAGACAACGCGAGGGAACGCAATCGTGTTTAATAGAAAGAAGTCAACCTGTCCGGCGCTCGTGCAACAGAGAGTGAATACCGAGGAAATACTTGGCTCTCACACCCTAATACACAAGGGGGTAATGAGACGTACGGGCCAGGCGCCGTACCTTTCTAGCCTCAGCCCATTTCAGTGTATAATTGTTCATTTTATTCTTTCACCGACATGGAAATTTACATTTCTTTGAACTGTTTCTCTAGTTACGCTTTTCTGTTGATCATCCAGCCTTTCACATCTCATAACTCTGTTCTGTTTCGAATTTACAGGCGTTATGGGAAATTAGACTTTGTCATTTGATACTAGCATCGCTTATAATACTGAGCACCGCCTTTCCAGGTGGATCACTGAGACAAAAGTATTCACTAAATGTCCGTCATATGCAGCAGTATGACGTGTAATGGTTATTGACACATTGCAGAAACATCATCATCCTTGCCGATAACTGCTACATGTATAATAATAATAATAATATAATAATAATAATAATAATAAATAATAATAATAATAAAATAATAATAATAATATAATAATAATAATAATAATTAATAATAGTAATTGTCAATAATGTCATAATGTCAATAGTCAATAGTTTAATGATAATCAATGGCGAGTTATCTGTTACTTATAATGCTAATCTTGCTTCGAATGCTTATTCAGGGATTATTCCACCTTGTTCACTAATCAACATAACCCTCCTTGGGGAGATCCTGGATGATGCTCATATAGCTAATGGACTTGGAAGTCCAGATAACCGGACAACTAGCTTAATAGGCCTTGGATTATGCAATGGGAAACAGTGTAAGTTACACATAGCATTTTCAAGAAACAATCCTAACTAACGGAGCTGTGCCCAAGAGATTGTAGTTATGACAGCTGTATTACAGTAGTTTTTTTTTAGGTTTATTTATTTTTGATAAAGAATATCGGTGTAACAATGGTATAAAGACACAATATATTCCGACAGCCAGTGAGTGATAGAAGTAAGTTTTCGAGTATGACCCCTTCAAAATAGTCAGGCCAACACAAGAAAATCAAGTGGATTAGGGGGTCACAGCAAGAAGAGTCAGCAATGGATAAAGAAAAAGAAGACCGGAGACGATGAAATATAAAATATTTTTCAAGAGGGGGATAGCGATATATGCTAATGTGATGGAATGTGTAATAGTAAAGTTTACGTTTGCAAGAAAGTTACGATACCAGGTGTTAGTCAATTAAAACAATACGAATAAAAGTGTATGAAGGGTAATCAAAAGAACTGTTCGTTTAATATTCTGAATAAGCAAGGGAAGGATGTGTAGCCTCCTAATCATGAACGACACTAATAAATATGATGCAACATGGTGTGATGATGTACCCTCATGCCAATCTGCAAACCTAGGAACCAGTCTATAAAACATGTTGAAGAGGGTAAGATACACTTGTCACGTAGGAAACAGGGAAGATACTTTGACACGAGAAAAAGTGAGTAAGATACACTGAAACGAGAGAAAGACGGTAAGACACGAGATGAATATTTTAGTATACATTGACACAGGAGAGAGGGTCGGTAGAATACACTCAGTTTAGTTTAGTGAAAAGGGGAAGGAAGGACAAAATCCTCATGAGAGATCCTGAAGCCACAACATCTCAAATGAGAGGAACAACCCAGATGCTCAAAGAATTCGCCCACTATTCTTGAAAAATAAATCAAGAATGTTCTTGAATGCATTCACACTATTGGACAGAACAACTCTTCAGGAAGGCTATTCCACTCATTAATAACTCTCTGGGAGAAGAAATATTTCAGAACGTCAAATCTACAGATGCCACGATGCTTGAGACAATGACCCCTATTGGTGGAAACTTTGGAAAACTCAAAGAAATAGTGGACGGAAAGGCCATCGAAAACATGAACAATTTTAAAACCTGAATCAAATCACCACGAATTCGTCTCAGTTCCATCGAAGTTAAACCTAGACGCCTTAATCTCTCTTCGTAAGGTAAATTTCTAAATGATTGAATAATCTAGTGGCCCTCCGCTGAACGTTTCAATACATGCTGGGTCTTCGCGAAATATGGCTACATACTAGGACAGAATACTCCTGGTGAGGTCTCGCCAGATGCTTAAAAAACCTGAGAACAATATTTTTATCGAGGAAACTGAAGTGTCGTCTAATCAAGCCAAGAATCCAGATACGTTCCTCGCGCCTCAGCACATGCTTAGAAGGTTTCAAAGAAGGATCTTACACCGAAATCCTTTCTGAAATCACCTGTTGAATATTTTGCCGATTCAACTTGAAAGAAGCGTTGGATTGTGGAAACCAACATGAATAACTTTGCATCTATCGGCATTGAAAAACATTTGCCAATCGAAAGACCAAAGATACACTGACACGAGGGAAAGAGGACAAGATACATTGATACAAGAGAAAGAGGCACACCTACCACAAGGTCATTGAACTTATCAAAGTTTTCCCCAGTGAATACCACTTGACACGGGGGGAAGAGGGTAAGATACAATGAAAGATACACTGACACGAGGGAAAGAGGACAAGATACATTGATACAAGAGAAGAGGGTAAGATACATTGATACAAGAGAAAGAGGGTAAATACACTAAATAATAATAATAATATCGCGTTCTTATATAGCGCTTATCCAGGTCGAAGATTGCTCCAAGCGCTTTACAGATATTAATCCTGATCATGAGTGATTCGTCACACGAGTACCATTTAGCACGCACACTAGTGCTTGTTACTCACGAAGCCTCATTTCAGTACGTCACTTCATCGTGTCCCCCGGGGGACTTTCCAATATCATGCAGCTACATACGGCGCTCGATACTCTTCAAGTCACCTCATAAGGTACATACTTCAACACGTGGGTGACGTGGAACATTTCAGGAGACATGCATGGTCCTACAATACTGCGGGAAAATCCTCGGGTTCGTAATCAATGGATTTGCAGTCTGAAGCTCTACCAACGGAACTAATCCGCCTCCACTGATACACTGAAACAGGAGAACGACGTTAAGATACACTGATATTTGGGTCCTTTGGACTTTGAATTTGCGTTGAATCTTTCTATTTAATAAGGATGAGGAAAATAGCTATCCATACATATTATCTATACGTGGCTGGCTATGGCGGCTTAATATCGTGTACTATTTTTACTTCGAAAGATTACGTCTCTCGACAAACCGTCATACCGCTGACGCAACCAGAAGCAGGCCGAATTGGATTAGGTTTGATTAGACGACGGTCTGACTACAAAGAAACTCGGAATCATTAGCTACCGTAATCGGTGCGTGAACTGAGCCTTGTTAGCTCTACACCTTGACTATACACCCAGACGCTCGACAGGATCGTTCGACGAACACATGCATGATCCCAGGATTGCTTAATTAAATCACGCTATTGGACGAAGTTTCCGCTTCCAAGTATGTGCAACTATTTTCGATCTGAATTTCGTAATTAGTGCATAGAGCAGACCTCATTAGTCCTAGGCATGACCAAGATGCCGGGAATTCATTCTCGCGACGGAATATTTTCCACTATCGATTTTTAAAGGTTACCATGGATCAGTGTCTAAATGAAGCAAAGACCGTGAACTTTATACTTCTCCCGTTAGAGGCTCTTCAATTCATGTAGCTACCTCACTAATATACTTGAACAATTTCTATATAACGGAGATCATGATTTCTCTGTCAAATACGCAAATTTACGTTACTTGCGCTATAAATATAATAATTGATTGAGCAATACTGCGTTTCTCCTCTCCAAGAATTACGGCAAATGCTAAACGCCTACCGAGGAAAATTACCGATTTTCTTGGATCTTGGTGTATTCTTCATTCAATATGAACCGGAGATGATAAAAAAAACAATTGAACCTGTATATTGACCTAATTAAAATATTCTTTCTTGATAAATTTCCAGACTTTATTCCATATATTCATTCAGAGAGAAATTTTGTGCCCACATAACATCCGAAAATTAACGCAAATTGTTGACCGCCACTCCCAATGACCTCCTAGTTTAAAGCTTCCTCGTGGATCATTCAGGAGGAAACCAAGTACAAAAGTAGTGGCTGGACATGATCAAGTCAGTGGCATGCCCTAGTAACAAAAGTTCATTTTTCATCCAACAAAAAAACATCCGCAAGATGTGTGTTGCTATAGACAGTGCGGGAGCTAGGCCAGAAACGGGTGAAAGCCCATTTTCCCACGAAGTAGAGAATAATTATTATTCATGAGGTCGCCATCCTCATTTCGAACAAGGACGAACATTACAACAATTATTTGAAATCGTCCAGGAATTCTACACAGCCTGCGGCACCAAACAAGAACCGAAATATTGGAAAGACAAAATTCAAATCTACAATATTGCCGGCGCTTTTTAAACAGTTCACCGGTTCGTTTAGAGATTTTTGGCAATTTCAAATGGTTCCCCGACCGACAGCCAGATCAGGCAGGCGTTTTTTGTCATCATGCACACCCTGCCACATAGACTCGCGGCACACGGCATGCAGCGTTGTGACCTTGTAGCCTTCACCTGCTGCCAGCGGTTTGCCGCGGGTAATTTGAACTGCTCACTGTAGGCCTGTGTGCCATCACGTTGTAATACACACCGCAGTCTTGTGTACATGCTATTGAGTGCTGAGTTTCAATCCCGGTTGTAGCCCGTTGTTTGAGTGGCTTCACACTCCGTGAACTTGGTGCAGGCGAATACGAGGGGAAGTCGAGCAGGCTAAGTGAGGCTTATTCGTATTCTCGCAACTTAATGGCTGGGTATTTATTCTGAACTGTAGCAAATTAAGTTATTCGGATGGGTTAGCCTAATACTCGAAACTCTACGTAGGTAACGCTGTTTGTCAGAAAATCCACAGGTTGTTGAAACGACTGTACTGCAGCTGTTCGCACAATGACCGTAGCAGACTAATTACCATAGGTTTTCACTCCTTCGGGTGAATTCCAACTTTCACCCGTTTTGGCCTAGCTCCCGCACTATAGAACGAAGTAACCTGGAGCACATGGGTACGCTGTAGACGGCCCCCAAATACCGACTTGTAACAGCCTTCGAGCGAGGGCGTGAACGTTCAATTGGACCTAACTTCAAATAGACAATTATCACTTTTGGAGAGAGAGAGCCCACCGCTACTAATAAGAAAGAAAAAGAATGGACGGTATTGCGGGAATCATGTACTTCAAGCGGCGGTCCCCTCTGAATTGAGTCAGTGAGTATAACATTGGTCGATTGGTCAGTCGGTGTGAATGATTCGCAAACTGCTGATCAGTAAGATACAGCGGAATAGGGTGTCGTCGTAGGGATCAAGTATTGCACACCGCACCGCAAAGATCAACTTTGATCTTTTGTTTAGAATATGTAAAAAAATCGTAGGTCCGAAGGGAATAACACGAACCGAAACCTCTATTAGGTTAGCGCATAATTATGATCTGAAACTTTTGTAACGAAAATTTGCCGCACGGAAACCTGACGAGAATGATCTAAACATGTCCCAGGAAATTTATCTACTTTAATGAAATTGATCATTATCTCCATATCTATTTCCAGGCTCAGTCTATACGTTTACAGACTGTTTAACATATAACAGCTTAGTGCACCCCCATTTCAATTCTGAGAATTGCTACATGGAAGCTATTTTACTAATATTACCTGTAATCGTATGGATTCCGCGGAATATCCGTCCATGGTCTAAACACACATCTGCAGTAGCCCGTAGGGCGGGAGGTTCCCTCAAACACGTTGTCTTGTCTTGTCTGTCTTGTCTTGTCTCGTCTGATACTATGCAAACACCAACTAGTGGTTATCACTGCATAGGGGACAGCACACAACAGGCACAAGCTCATTGAAGAGTCAGAGTTGAAGATGATGAGGAAGGATTTACACCATCACTAGAAAACACCCCAGGACCACTTAATTCCTGCATAGTGAGACTGGATGCATTCCAATCTGGAATTGTTCTGGGCCAAAATGACCACCTGAAGACGTCGGTATTAACAATAACATGTCTATAGTTAAGTCCATTCACTGATGATGAACGTGTGCGATAGTTAATCTGTAACTCCACGAAATCAGGAACCGGTAAAGCCAATATGTCGTTAGTAGAATTATGAAACAGCTTGAGACGTGCATTGCGCCTTCTCTCCTGCAAAGTAGGCCAGGCAACACGCGAGCCCTGCGACACTGATTGACCGGCGGTGATCCTTGCAAACAAATTTGGCAGCTTTGCGCTGAACCCTTTCCAGCTTCTTAATGTTACAAGCTTTGTATGGACCCCAAACCGAGGAGCTATATTCCAAACAGGGACGAACCAGAGACCTATAAGCAATGTCTTCCGTTTTAGTATCACAGTCATACAGATGTCTACGGATCAGATCGAGGATCTTGTAAGCTTTGCCAACTATATTGTTTATATGAGTAGACCATGAGAGCTTTGAAGTGATGGGTACTCCAAGATAGGGATGTTCTTTCACCAGTTCAAGGCGAGTATCGTCAATTACATATTGGAATGATACAACTTGCATCTTGTTGGTGACAACCATTGACTTGCATTTTGATACATTCAGATCGATTGTCAGCGATGATAAAAAAATCTTCAATTGGATCATGTCAAAATGTTCCCATCAATACATTCGGAAGAACAAAATTTGATATACCTTTTGATAATAAGTCAATAAATTCAACTGGATCTTAGAAGGAGGGTATGCTGTTTAAAAATTTCTTGAGTAACTCGAATAAAGAAAAGTCACTTTTACAACTTGAAAAATCCACAAAACAGCGACAATTATAGCACGATTTGTTTGCTTCGGCGAATTTGTGACACAAAATAAATGTAGTTAAAATATATATCTCGAAGAAATCAGGAGAGAGTATCGAAAACTTGTTCTGTAATATTGCAATAAGACATATTTTTATTGTTTTTCAAACGTATTCCAACGGAAAATGTGCCTCCGTAACAATGCCGTCAAATGTAGCAGGAGAGTAGCTCAAAATAGTAGCGCTCCAATCCATCCTAAAGACCAAGGTCAGAGATCAGCAGGCAATATTTATCACGTCAAGACGAATCGTGGCGAGGAGAATAAAACATTCACCAATACAGAATGGAATTGCCAAGCATTGTACACGCCACAGCTGGGATGGGTTTTCTGCTCACGTTCCTCGAACAGTTTTCCTAGTAGTTCAACAGACTTTTGAGTTGACTGCCTGCTATTTTTTTCTCAAAAATAGCATGGAAGAAAAAAACATTCATCTTATATTCCCACACCCCTGCTTTTTCCACCATGTAATTATATTTTATTATCTGCATTTTTTGTACAGTTCCATAAATAAGACATGCAATGTTTTTAAAAAACCGAATTTCATTGACGCTCCATTCCACAAACGACTGCTAAGCAACTACAATAATGTCCCGTTTTTGTCAGAAGCTACTACGATACAAGCGATTCCATCGTTCGTGAATAAAATCAACCCACACATTAGGGCCCAGGCGGGATGGTTCGACCAATACAAGTTCCCTGTATAAAATTATTTGATTGAATGATTGATTATAGGACATTCCAGTTCTAGAACAGCAGGCAACTGCAACTGCAATGTTTTTCCCTTCTTTTTCTTTTTTTTCTTTTCTTCTCATCTCAACAGCTCCTTGGTCAGACTTGTTGACCTATCATATAACCTAATTCCCTGCATACCCGCCGTTTTTCGTGTAGTTCCATCATATGATCCCATTAAATAAAATTGATGAATGGATATACGAAAGCAAGATCAAACACTGTACTACTCCAAGCTTACGTGAGCCCGCTATAATTTTATAGCTTCGGTATGGTAGAAATGGCCGTAAAATGCACTTTAGATCGGGGATTAAAATGCCGTTTGGGAAAAAGCGCGAAAAAAAAAACGCGTCACGAACCACATCACACGACCGAATATGAGAGATCAGTCCTCCACTTTGAGGGACAGGAATAATTATATTAAAGATTGGCTATCGGCGCCCGAATTAACTTGAATTTAATCCGGAGTATCAGTAATCTTCCTCAGAGCTCAAATTTGACTGAATTTTCACTGTACTCTCTCTGTATATGAACACGAGCGCACGAACTACTAGGTTTTTCGCCTAGTGTACGAATTCCTGATAAGTGTTTCAGGTGTTTGGCACCCACAGAAAAATTCCTTCAATTCCAACTATCTGCGACCCCGTAACACTTTTATGTGATTTGTTATTTGCGCGGAAACACGCAGCAGTCATGACTTTCCTAATCACACACATGCCATATAGCCATATGACTTCTCCCGTCCGACTTATGGCAAAGTAAGGATAACACGTGCAAGTAATTTAAAGCACTGTCCTTGGTACTTAAATTGGTGGTTAGTCCCAAGTATCATATCAGACATTGTAACTATATTGGTAATATGAAAAAAAACGAACTTCATGCCGCGAAAATGCCATTGATATGAAAACATTAGGTACTACATGTAACCAAGCAATTTCCCGCATCAATTTTCTAGTAGCGTCTATGCTAATTTGCTGGAACCATGAGCATTATATAAACTGGATAGGCAATACAAGTAAATGCATGTTCACATTCGGAGAGAGCAACACGAACGACTACGAATGTAATCGTACGTGTGACATTGTTTCCGCACAAGCATTTTTGTTACTGACTCACTTCAATATGGCAGGGAATCGGCGGAGACATTTATGATATAGGTGGGCTAGCTGATGCCAGCCTAAGTCGGCTGCAACATCTTTCGCACTAGCTATAGTAAGTGTCTTCTCCCTATTAAAATACCATCGTCAATTCAGCCTAAGTGCGTTATCGTTGATCCTTGGGCTAGTTGGAAGAACGTCAGATTGCCTTACAGACGAGATGGATGTATAACTAAAATTGGAACGAATAAAGAATGTTGTTTCTTTTTTTCAAATACCGCAATAGTGCGACTACTGACTTACATCAGGAAAGCGTTTTCGTTCTGCAATTTACAGCATTCCGCCACATAACTCTTCCACATTATTTTTTTTTTTTTAAGTAATTAAAAAACCCTAACCCTTCAAACCTTTGGAATGTTCAGTCCCCTTTTTCTTCCGACATATTGTAGTCCAGAGGTTAATGTAAGGCAAACTTGGTAAGAAGCCCCTTGAAGAGGCTCTAAATATTGACTCATGATAGAGGGGAATCCTTCATGATTTTTTTTTTTACCGCTAACATTCACCGCTACAGTGAATACAATATTCGAAATGGTCACGTCTATGACCTCATGCACTCGAAAGTCCTCCCTCAAATTTCCCTCGGTTATTTCCTTCAAATCTTCCTCGAATTCTATCATTTACTGCGTGTGATTCTGTCGTATTGAAAATTAACTCGTCACCAAGTGATGCTTGGTCAACAGTACACATTATGGATATTAGTTTTAGTTCCAATGCGTTTGGATGGGAGTCCCCTCGTAATATTCAACAGCGGCGAATTCTATTCAACGGGTGTCCAATCGCGTCGCCCCCTGCCTCAAAAAAACAATATTCGGCACAAAATAATATAATGTTCGAGTGTTCCTAACTCATCACACGGAAAACGCGAACGGAAGTGACCGACAAGAAGTGACAAGGTTTTAATATGCGTTAGTGTTCTGTATATTTAAACTAAAAATTTTCAGTGACGCGATATTATCCGAGGACCCATACTGAAAATTGTAGCGGGATGCCGTAATGTTATCTCAGTTTTCCGATGGTCGTCGATTGATACTTCGAAGCCACTACGGGTATAGTACATGGATGGTCGATAGGAAAAGGCCCAAATGGTTTTAAATATGAGTGGGGTGCGGTCCGAGGGCTTAGGGCACTCACTGACTGACTCACTCACTCCCTCAAGCTCAGTCAGTCCGGCGATTCTACTGTTTGGGAGATCTAGAGAATTCTCCTGTTCGGGAGTATCGTTATATGATAAAGATGATACAGATATGAATAAACTTGTCTCCAGACCTTAATCAAACAGTAGTTTCCCAGTTAATGACATCGTGCGCTATCTGAGTAATTTCCTCAGGGGCATGCCTAGTATTAAACAGTTAATTCTGTTCTCTAGCTATGTGCTCCTGTAATTGACGATTGTAAGCTCAGATAGTTACCCTACTATGACAACTGGAGGCGAGTTTGCATGGAAAACTGGGACAATTTTCTTTTCTGACAAATCTATTCCAAAAAGCCACACACACCCGGAAGTATTATTCTCATTTCAAAATCTCAATCTAATTGTACTACTACTCCAAACAAGGTTTTTGTAGTCGGGACCACGAGAATCCGAAATATCAATATAAAATTGGAAGACTCCTGACTGGAATGATTTTCAAGAGAGGTGGAAATGAGTGACTCCTATATATTTCCATATGGGTTCTGGCAAACAGTGTTAAGAAAAGTGTTCAATTCCTAAACTGATGAAGGGTTGTATAGGATGGAACTCGTTTCGCACGAGTCTGCTTTGTCTATATGCTTTGTCTATATGCCTATGTACCTTAGTATGCTCCAGTTGATTTTCCCAGGCCTGTTCATTGCAGAACGGGAACCCCAAACCGGTTTATTTTTTTTATTTTTTTTTTTTATCAGAATACAGCAATAAGCGGAGGAGCCGGAAAGGATCTTTTGTTGCTCCACGTAATAGGATAAAAAAAAAAAAAATGGACTACAAATTTCGACACACAATAATAGTCCAGCCCTGAGCTCTAGCGTCCCTGAATATCACAACAATCAGGCCAATCTGTTCTTAATGAGGCGAACACAAACTTGCGTGATATAAAGGTAAAATTGCAAAATACAATCGCGCATTGTGATGGCAAATCTGGACAACCTTTGACGAATTTTGTTAGAGTTAAATATATGCCTATAGGCTTGTACTATTCTAAATGTTTCCTTTACAGCGGGAATAAAACCGTATTTCATATAGGATTCTACGAGATAAACCCTGGTAATAAATGTATTTTTACAGATCTAGTTAGAAGCCTAGCGGAACCGCGGCAGCAAACATAGCTATAGACCTATAGCAACTGACAAGTAGGTGCCTACTTTATTAGAAAGATTGCTGTGACTTAATTCTTCCATACCGCATGAATCAATTCATCAAATTCAGCAGGTCTAGTCGTTTCGATCGGGCGTAAGTTATCGCCAGGTTACCGCGGATCACATGCACACCAATCAGATACCATAAACCACTTACATTCCTTATTAGGAATCCGCACCTGTTTATCTTTTGACAATGATCGAGCAGATACTCATCCTGTAGTATCAAATCTCGTTTCCGTCAGCTAACAAGAACAGTGCAATTCCCTGCAGTAAATGCAGAATTGACCCAAGCGACAAAACTTTTATTACTGGAAGAAAGCTACCCGGAAGGCGAAGTCTCCGTTACGGATGATTACTCGCTCACTAAATTAGCAGTCACCACGATCCTTCACCCACAAAAATACTGCTATTTCTGAAGGGAGGGGGAACGTCGATTGCCGAACAGGGAACGTACTGATGGGATATTGTCTAGTTCCTAGTCAGTAGTTGCCTTGACGACCGCATAGTACGCACGCTTCCACGGCCACTTAAAAGTTATGACATCCGTCGGAGTGTGACAGTCGAGCGCGGGAAACAATCCACGAGAGAGGCGAAAACGCGGGAAATACAGGCAGGAAAATAAAGTCAGAAAAACAATACAGCAACAAGTGGAATCCAGACGAATTGCAACGGGAACATTAGGGGAAGCGTGGTAGTACACACATATTAAACTGAATCTCAGGTATGTTTTACTTATAGTATACAGGCTGCCATTTCCAACACTGTTTCGTTCTTTGCATGACATTTTCGCTATTACGAATTTGATCATCTTAGTCTTCACTTATCATTTCCCCATTGTTCATGCTCCATGCATTCGTTTTAATTTCTGCAAGCATATGCATGAAGTTGATAGCTTTTGTCCACGACTTTCTTGTCTTTAATAGGCGTTCTTTGAACCACTACGGTTTAACCTGTCGGTATATTCGAGTTATGAAAATTATCAAAATGGTATCCTCAACAAATGTAACGCAAAAAATGGACCGCCCCTTACTGCGGGTATTTATTTACCTGTTTTCGCAGTTGTATCAAACAGACTGTCCTGACGTTCTGCACTTTGTCTGTGGATTGCTAGATTGAAGAAATACCATTAGTTTCAATACTGCTACTACTACCTCTACTGCTACTATTACAAAAATTACAATAATCAAAATCCTGGTTCTGATATTGTTTGCAATCCTATTTAAAAAAGAAACATGTTAATACCAATACAATTTCTGGAGAGCTCACAAAGTAGTATATACGTATACAGGAAAAGCTCTAATCATTTTTTTCTCCAAATTGCCAATCCTTATTCGTACTGTTCATTACTGAGTACGTAGAACGGGTAACTTCGATGGGATTTCAGCGTTTCCTCGCAAGAAACTGAAATGTCAATGACAAGCATCCCTGCTCTCATTTCGAATTTTATGTGAATGAGAGGTTTTCACTAGTATTCATGGTATGGGTGAAACAAATCCATCTTGGGTGACCTTGGAAGGTGTATTATAAACATAACATTATAAAAATTGGACTAGAGAATGAAATATCCGTTCAATATGTTGCAAGTTCGATTTTTCTTTCTGGTCGAGGATGCATAGACATGAAAAATACTTTGGAAACATAAAAATAATACTTACGTGGGGAATGGCCGCTCGCAAGTTAAATATGCTCTTTAGTTTTTTAAAGTAGCTCTTTAGGTATGCGTTTCAACTGTTCTTGAATTACTCAAATTGCATATATCATATTAAGACTATTGTGAATATCTTCCCGATTTTTCCCCCAATGTCACACCAAATAACAACATTTGAACTGTTTCGAAGACTGGAGGGCGGTCGACCAACTCGATAAAATCTATATCTACCTATACCCGCCTGTCGAAGTTACTCAAGTTTACGGTACTTATTTCACACAATAGAAGTTGTAGTCATCATGGCACTGATGTTCTGTAGACTTGTGGGGATTGCTTCTCATAGGATGCCTCTATCATATCTCTTAAGGAATAAGAAACGATATAGATTTTGCAAAATCTGAGAAATTTTCTCACGGGCGAAACGTTACTAATAATTTCTCGTTCTTGTAGAGCGTTTATCTCACCTTGAAGATATGCTCAGGGCGCTTTACAGACGTTTCCCCTGCTGATCAGTGACTTGTCTCCCCCGTACCATACAGCTCCCACCTCTCGCTCGTTCACTGCTGACGTACCCTCCCAGTTCGTCACTTGATCGTGTCCTTTAGGAGACTCCCCCAATAGGGCTGTAACAATTTCAATCCATTTTTCTTTTTCAATTCAATTTTTTTCGTTTATACTTAGGCATACATACAATGTACATAATAAAGTATAAATGGGACACTAGAGAAACAAATAGGCCTAATGTTTATTGAGGCTAGTGACCCTAAACATAAGCATATATACAGGAAACGGAAAGCAGGCGCAGCTATACCCTTCACAAGTCACCTCAGAGGGTACTCATTTTTAAATGTCCCGATGTACAGGGGACAAGCCTTGTGTAACGCCACTGCGGAAAAGTCTTCGGCTCTCCATCAGCTCTGAACTCGCAATCAATGTTTCTGCTCTACCGACTGAGTTCATCCTCGAAATTCAGCCATTTAAGTTGGGCCTGACTTGATTGTAGCAGGAAAGAACATTATTTAATATTTGCTAGAATGATTGGGATGATTTTTTCTCCTCTTTTCCGAGGTACAAAATTGAGTAGAAATATACCTTTCATATGACACAAAGAAGAAGCACGATCGGTTCTATCCCTTGTTGGCGGTGCGCTTCAACTGCTCCACTGTGTCGACCTAGTGTCCCGCCTATGACTTTCTGGTCCATGTTTGCATCTTGTCCACTTAATTAACTTTTCAACTACCGTCTCAATCTACTGTTTAGATTAGTTTAGTTAGATTAGTTAGGTTAGTGAAGAGGGGCCAAAAGAGAAGAATTAATGATGCCTAAAGAATTCGCCCACAATTCTCGAACAAATAAGTCAAGACTGTGCTTGAACGCATTCACACTCTCAGACAGAACAACATCTTCAGGAAAACTATTCCACTCATTGATAACTCTCTGCGAGAAGAAATATTTACGACTGTTCCAATCTACAGCGTGTGCCACGAAGCTTGAGGCAATGACCCCTATTGGTGGTAAAACTCAAAGAAATAGTGGAAGGAAAGACCCTCCAATACATGAACAATTTCAAAAACCTGAATCACCTCGAATTCGTCTCAGCTCAAGTTTTCGGACATCACTTAGGTAGCAGTTTCTTAACTGATCCGCCAAACCCGTGTAACACGTTGCTTCCTAATCATCCAATTGCAGAACAATGCATGCAAATCGCGCACGTGATTAGGTAGAATAACGTTTCCACTAGGGAAGGAGGTGGCCATTAGGCTGATTACATTCGCCAATACGCTATGTTCTATGTTTGCATCTTTACATTCTATTTGTTTTTTTGTTTTTTTATCAACTAACGCGTTAACTGCCTATTGATGCTAGAATTGGTATGCTTTGTTTCCATACGCACAAGGTACTTTACCTTCCAGTTGGGCACAACGGCGTGGTGGTTCTCCTATGGTATACGACTTTGATCTCAAATCGTGCAACTGACGCGTTTACTGCCTATTGATGCTAGAATTGGTATGCTTTGTTTCCATACGCACAAGGTACTTTACCTTCCAGTTGGGCACAACGGCGTGGTGGTTCTCCTATGGTATACGACTTTGATCTCAAATCGTGCAATCGCATTACATGAGGCTCGTAAAAAAATACCCAAGACCACCTATCATGGTTTGATCAGTTGTTGTCGAAATATGAAATACAGAATATATAATATTGCACATTGGTTGAAGAGAGTTACATCGACACCATGCAGAATTTTTTGCAGGTTGAATACTTACGTGAATAGGACGGTAACCCCCTGTGGAGACTGCGCTAAAAGTGAACTAGGTTACACAGAAAGGGCCTATTGCGTTTTAATCTCTAATTGCAATTACCTTCTGCTTCTACGCGATACATCAACTGTAACTCGAGAAGGCCTCGCGTGTATCGAGAGTCCTGCATTTCAGGTGGTAGGCGTACTGATAACTGTGTTACACCACCACGATTGGGTTTCTTCAAGCTCATATCGAGATAAAGGCAAATCTGGAGCAGCTTTGCCATTCGCGGCCTCTTATCCGCAATCATACTTGTTTGAAAAAATGAAATACAAGAACGTCTCAAATGAGTTGATTGTAACCGAAGAATAGATTCGATTACTGTGCAGGATAGCAGTTGTTTTTAGTTGTTAGCGTTTCGCAAAAGTATGTGATGTATTTGATCAATGATTGGTCGTGTATGAGAAGCGAGCATGCCTATACATACTGGGATATGGTTCTGCCTATTCGATGCAAGTTGAGAACATAAATATTCCCTCATAACACTATCTTCACCTCATGAATAAATATAATTTATCAATATTGGTGGCTCAACTCAAATAACAGAGTCATTGGAAAGGCAGTACCATTAATTTTTGGAAATAAATTGTACAGTACTCGTAATGTGAGCGTCCCTTTGGCATTCCGTTTGGAACTCGACCATTAACTGTTCTTAGTGTATTATATTAGTAAATATCAAACTTTTCTTCTTATGGCAGAATTGCACCGTTCCATCACGCTGGTTGATGCATATGATTTCCGCATACTGGATATGGAACTATTCGAGCCTATCTTTTCCCTATCTCTCGCTATGTATTACGCTTTTCATATCCACTAACATCTTCCGTATCGAAGAGAAATCATGTGTGTTAAATGGCACTATCACTTGCCAATCTATTCACATTATTCGCATTAGCATTCCAATTCAATAATCTGAACAAAAGTACCGATCCTGCAAGTCATTTGTTCCGTTCAAGCGGGCTCCAAGTTTTTCTTACGTTATATACCCCAACATTGACACTCACAGTGAATACCTTCAGTATACATCCCATTCTTTTGAAGCTATCCTGTACTACGGGTAGATAAGGTAAATTGTGTAGCTTCTGGATGACTCTAGGCAGTAACTTGGGTGTTCGTTCAGAACATTTGACGGGGAATGTATTTTAGATCACCTCATGACCCGAAATTGTTCAGCAGAACAGTGACATGTTATACGGAACGATTGATTACCACTCACGAGCAGCTATCAGTAGGGAAATTACCATGTAAAAGTACCACACACTTGCAGCTATTGACGGGTGATTTTCAAGTGAATTGGTTCATGTACCAATCAGTTAGTTACACATGTAATGGATAGTTCGCCCGAGAATAGCCTTTGGGCATTGGCACTCACAGTGAATACCTTCAGTATACATCCCATTCTTTTGAAGCTATCCTGTACTACGGGTAGACAGTAACTTGGGTGCTATTGACGAGTGATTTCCAAGTGAATTGGCCTCATGTACCAATCAGTGAGTTACACATGTATGGTTAGTTTGCCGGAGAGTTTTTTGGCCATTGGCACTCACAGTGAATACCTTCAGTATACATCCCATTCTTTTGAAGCTATCCTGTACTACGGGTAGATAAGGTAAATTGTGTAGCTTCTTTATGACTCTAGACAGTAACTTGGGTGTTCGCTCAGAACATTTTGACGAAGGAATGTTTCTTAGGTCACCTCATGACCATTTACCCGGAATTGTTCTGCAGAACAGTGACTTGTTATACAAACGGTTTATTACCACACACGAGTGGCTATTGACGGGTGATTTTCGAGTGAAATGGTTCTTGTGCCAATCAGTTAGTTACACATGTAATGGATAGTTCGCCCGAGAATAGCCTCGGATGGTGTGTCGTGTTGCTAAGTGCATGCATTGTCGATAAAATACAGGTAGGCCCATACAGTTCTTACCTAGTATGCCCAGGTTCAGCTGGGCACATGTGTGTGTTTGTGTTACAGACGCTCCGGGTACGTAATCGTATGTTTAGGTAACATATATGATAAGAACGAAGTCCACAATGCTATCTGAAAACATAACATAGAACATTTGCTGATTCGATCACTCATCAAAACGGGGGCGAGATTCGGGTAATGACATTGCGGAGCAAGATGGTCGTACGTGATTTGGATTAATCATGTCTCGATTGATAAACACCCGGTCTACGAAATACATCATAGGCATGGGAAAGGGGCTCGGCTCTTATTAACAAAACAAATTGGGACGAGTGGGCATATATATTGGAGAAATACGAATGGCATTAGGCAAACCCACTAAAACATCACAACACTAAAACAAAAGAGGATCGGCAATTGCTTGTCTCCTTCGTGCAGAAATATCGAATTTTAACAACTGTCTCGATAACTGTAGTTCTGTGTAAAAGTAGCCCATAGTGTATAAACAATTCCAATGGCCAGCTGCTGCAGAACATCGATATTTGAAGCTAGTGTGCTTGAAATTTTATTTTTATTTCATTTCTGGGAATTGGTGAAATTCGGTAATGTATAATAAAACTGTATAATTCCATGATAGAATGTATCTCGAGGAACTATCTAGCTGACTGAAATGATCTTTCGTTCTTCTAACTTATCATATGTAGGTACGTTTCTCCTTGATCCCAGGAAGTGCGCGTGTTCGTTGATGGAATGTGGAACTCTGTACTCAGAAGACAGCATGAGCATTCCATTGATACCTTAGTTTGGTACGATTGCTAATAACGAAAGGCAGACATCCCACGTCCAACATGATGGAGATAGAGGGGTGACCTTGTTTCGACCCGGACTAGCCTGTCAAACACGATGGAGACATGAAAAGTAGTACCCCCAGCTAACTCAATGTTCCATATTGGATGCGGTGTCTCAGCTGAAGCCTGGCTCATTTAGGAAAAAAGTTAAGCAACTAAGGTAAGTATCACAAAAGGGGGATTGGTTGAGGGAAGTGTTTCGTGAAATACTAACGTCAGCGCGATCTAGGCCTTGACTATCCGTGGCGAGCAGCAATCCTACGAACACAAAGCCAAGTGGGGAAATCTCACAGAACATATCGGGTTGATGTCTCTGAGAGACTGACTGTTCGCCGCGGCTTTTACCTACGGTTGACGAGCAGGACACAAATTATTTCCTGACTCTTCTCATTTGTTGTGTTTCAGTCGTAGACAAAAGGAAGCGTGTGTTGACTGACGAACCCTGAGCGTGTAGCCAGCCCGCACACACTCCAGCCACAGATAGCGGGTTTTATTGATCCCCTCTTTTCTGATAACCTAAACAATCGCCATTCACGATCCCATTCCAAAACAGGTTCAAAAGAATAGCAAAGAGACGAACCAGTTGTAGCGCGTGGCTTTCTTTTCCTTGAATTCAGTCCGTATCATATATGGATTTGTGTGGAACAGTATTTCCTCCCAAAGGAGAAGCGCCGTGTTTACGGAGAGCCTCAACAACGCAGACACGGGAAGACCTTGGGGATGTATGCCAGCATCTCTCACAGACGAGCATTCTATCGTGTTAAGAGATTTGTACGTCCAAACGATTTGACGCTAATTTATGAGTAAGAGTCCACGGCTAGGAGACGTACCGGTATTCAACCCAGTCGTTTATCCTTGTAACAAGAAGTGAAATACGTAGACAGGGGGAATAATAGTTTTTCGTAAGTCATTACATGATACTTCTCCGAAACTGAAGGTGTGTTGTTTGGACAAGATTGCTGCAGTTGTACGTACTTTTAAGGTACATTTTAATTATCCACTCGCTGGAAATGGGGTGGCGAGTTGTGCAAGCCAGGATCGAATTGTAGTTCACCATAAATTATACATATCGGTGACTATACAGTAACGAATATTGTAAAGCGATAGTGACGTTTGATGTCACAGGAATTGGAAATAACTCAACTTCACATTGTGTTAACAAGTCCCGATGGATATCACAACCATTTTCTTACCTCTATGAGATTCATCAACTGCTTTCTCTATGAAAAAAAAAGAAAGGCTGATGCGAATATAGACAATAATTCAATGTTCTGCAAATGAACGGAATTGCGCCCAGTGGGTTTGGCCACCCAGCGAGGCAGCGGAGTGTGACGGCCGAACTTCTTTATAAGAGATGCTCCCGGCAGGATATTGCTAAGTCCGTCCAGGCTCGCTGGTACGAGCTGAGGTAATCGCGGTGGGCGCAGCCCCCCCTCCCCCCCCCCAAAGAATAAGCTCAGCCAGTTTACACAAGTCGGTACATATATACATACCGTAGCGTCCTTCGGTTGAGGCTACCCTGAGTATCCAGCTGGCGCGCGAGATCGGGTGAGCCTGTTTCACAAAGTCTGCGTTAGGTGAAGGCGTGCTGGATTTCAATTGCGAGTGTGGGTACTTGTGAGGCGCCGAACACCCATCCCCAGGCTGTATATAAGAGGACACATTAGAGGACAACGGCCAGCATGAATGAGAATAGCGGTTTTATCGTGCAGATAGAAAACGTTTCTATAAGGTCCAAACCCCATTTCAATACGATGTTCCTATGTGGAGTTATGGCCTTTCAAATTTGGTCCATTATGAGAAATTGGGGAGAATCCCAAGTATGCGCGATTAACGCAATGAAAACAATGATTGTTTGCAGGTTTTCGGTGCAAGTATGACATCAATTATCATTGCATGATTGGATGCTTTTTCGATCTTGCCAAAATTCAAACTTCAAAGAACTGCAACCCGATAACGGAGTCGTATGAACTTTGCGTTTGGATGAGGCTTCAGTTTTTCTCCAGCAAATATTGTGGCCTCTTTATCATTCAATCTGACAATTGGTCTTTAACAATCTGTAGACAGGCATTTACAATTAGGAGTGGTAACTTATAATTCACGTAAAATAGCCAATATCCCCACCCAACCATAGGGAGTATCACTATGAAGATGTATGCGAAAGGGAGCAGTTCATGGTATTCGGAAATCAAACGACAAGTCTCACCTTGGACGCGGCACGTATATGGCTGAAACATTGACTTCCACCAGCATAGGAACCGCCACAACCGGCCAAACCACACCACATCAGCTACCCGAAGAGAGTCTCCAGGAGCATGGCAATCCCCTGCTGCCAGACATGAAGTTACTCTGATGGGCATGGATTTCGCAAAGCGCTGTGTTCACCAGGAGACTGCAAGACAGATTATGTGCTGATCTGCGTAGAATAGGAGGGAAGCAGACCTGTCATGTTACTAGGTAATCTATTTTTTCATCACAATCAGGGATTGATTTAACCCTATCGTAGTCGAAATGACTCGGTATGTGAGTGTTACGAACCTGTGAAGTTCACACTCCCTTTCGCATACATCCCCAATCATCGCCATGTATGATCAGAACGAACACACGGGCAGGTGGTGCCCTTTGGTGAAAGTGGATGGCAGCAAATTTTAAACGGAGACATGGAAACGATGACATTCAAATATTCCCTCCGCTGCCGACATATAAAGCTTTCATTCTTATTCTTTACATTAATTATACATAGATTCTTATTCTACTTACTTACTTATACTATAATATTATGGATATAGTAGTTTATATATAATATATATTAATCATATATAATATTATATATGATATATATTATATATATAATATATATATATAATATATATAATATATATAATATATATAATATATATCGAATATATAATAATATAATATATTATATATATAATATCGGTGTCTGACAATAATTTCAACCGCAAATAATGCAATCTGCAAACCCCGAAAGCGAAACGAGTCGTTGTTGCGGGTCCATGCTAGAGCTGGAGAATAATGAAAAAATTGGACAAGTCGGCGACGACATGAGTACGTAATTTGTTAAAACGTTACGTGATGTACACGTTTTGCTTCTGGTCAAGATGTACTCTCGTTAATCATACAGCTGTCCGAATATGCCTTAATAATTTTGAATGCAACATGCTGATTGCCTGAGACATACACTAGAAAATGGAAAAGCTAACGACAGCTAATAGCTAAAATGGCAAGATCCATGCTCTGGAAAAGCAGCAGTCAACCGTGAACCATAGTTATGCGTGAGAAGAAAACTTTCAAACTTAATGCCTAGTGTTTTCAGTATTTCTCACGTTAATAATGTATTATTAATATCTCATTGATTAGATTCGATGACAACACAGCCCTCCGTATTCATCAGCAAAAAGTACTGAAAACGATGACATTCGAATAGTCGACAGCATTGGTATTTGCTAGGTATAAGGTTGAAACCTTCGCATCCTCTCCCGTTAGTAATAGGCCGTGTTGTTCAGTCGTTGATCTTAGTAGGGCATCCTACTAGACGGAAATAGAAATCCCACATCCGGATTACGGGAGCGATATAGTTTTTTTTTTAGACCCTGCTTCAGTTTTGTGCGCAAAGCGCGGAATACATTCCAACTCTCTCTTCATGTACATTCATTCGTGCACATTCATTCGTACTAATGATTTCTCACTTATTCTCCGCAGGTAAACAATTTCTGTGGTTCCCTGTTCGTGAAAAGGTCGGTTGAAGGGTGTGTGTGCTTGGGGTGGGGGTGGGTTGATCTAGTGTATGAGTATAAGCATTCTTAATTGGTAATAATCTTTTGGACCTCTTTCCACAACATTAAATGGTCCCATGATACCATTTTCAAAATCCTCACACCAATAATTGATGACAATAAAAATATACCAGAACACCGATATAGTCGAGTAACCACCACTAATGGTGGCAAATAATTCTTAGTCAACAATTAATATCATTAAGAGGTTGTCATTCATCTGATTAGAAGTTCCCCTAACCTGAAACAGGTATTTGTAAGGAACTCACAAAGTTCCCAGGAGCAAATTTACACACATGTTATTCATGGCAATTTGTCAAATATTCTGAGGGAATTGGAATTGAAATGTTTCCTTCTTGCTATCAGTATCATGGGGTTCACCAGCTCGTACACTCGGCTAAACTTTGCTACTGATATGTTGGGCCGTTGGTTACAACTAAAGCATTTCGTCGCCTTAGGACTACCTAGAAGTGAAAAACAGACAACACACACGAACACAACACACGCACACACAACGATAATCGCAATATAATTGGTATCTTACTCCCATATAATCGTTTCCCTGCTTATAAAACCTTTTGCGAAGTAAAAAATGTTCTCGCAGACAAATTCCGTCGTTCAGACCGTTATAGTCCGACAAGGACCAAGGAGGCCAGTTCATCTGCCTTTCTGGCCGTCGGCCTGTGTATTCCTTTCTCCTTCCTTGCTATCCAGTTGCACCGCTCCTTTGACTTTTAGTACTAAAAGCGATTAGCAGATTTTTCTGGTATGATTTCCATGGGCCCATAAATCACTGATACGTCAGAGAAGCAAACAGACCCCCCGACTTCTTCTTTTGTTTGTTGTATAACGGAGGTAATACGCCTCCTCTATTTGCAATATCAATTTGTTTGTTTTGGTGTATCCGATCAATTCATCTAACCCTACAAGCTTCCGCATATTGGCCTGTACTGATCGCGGGTCGTGGGCGAATGGCGTCATTTCCGGCACGAGAAAGATAGCTTAGCTAACATTGAATGAAAGCAGGACTAAAAACCAGCCAATGGCGCCAGTGTCGGACCACGCAATAGTTTCATTGGGTTTCTAACAAAGGCAACAGCCTTTACGAATAGTTGGATACGATAAAAGAGGTCATTGAAAACACGAAACGATTCTGACAGTTAACATGATTTTTTTTTGCAGTTACGAACATTAATTTTGAACATTGCAAGATAGACATATTGCTTGTCCAGTGACTCCTCGCAGACACTATCGCATGCTACTTTACTACGTCAAGCTTGGATTGGTGTTTCACTGAACATTGTCCCCCCCAAAGCGACCAGGTCGTCGAATTTGTTTGCAATAATTGCAAGACATTATGATCCCTTTGAGAAGTAAAAAAATTGTTCAAATCTTGTAAATATGATGGGCTATTTAATCGGTAATAAATTGAACACCTGGATAAAACACCCAGTCATTGTATTGTTTTCAATTGTAATGTGATTTGATTGAATTGTTTCCTCCAACGAATTGTCCTCCTCGTTCCAGTGAGGCATCTATCGGATGCAAACATAGACCGGGCAAATATTGCCACCATCAAGTCTCGGTCATAAATCCCGCTATTCCCATAATGTCGTCGATACCTTTATCGAACTCGTACCCATGCTAGAGGTATTGGTGAATGCGGTTATGTTGAAAACAGTTGTGCCACAAGGGGTCGGTGTTTGGGCCCGGAGGACTACACGTTTATACCATCCCCCTTTTTGAGACACTTAATCCTCCGGCAAGAGCTGCAGTACCATTTCCACGCAGACACACCCATGTTGAGGTGATATTTCATAACGGACTGAGAATACATCATTGGTGTTTCATTCGATCTCGGAGACTATAATTATCCGTCCACAGCTGCAGTGAAAAGTCTTGGCGTGATTTTCGACCAATACCAGCTCGGACAGGAACCAACAATCAACAATACTGTCGATCCGTATCGCAGCACTTCGCAATATCAGTCGTATACTACAACCTTGACTGGTTGATGCAACTGTCTCTCGATAACGGTTTAGTGACCTCGCGCATAGACTACTGCAACTCAATGTTAGTCGGGATGCCTCAGACAACATAGAAAAGGCTGCAGCGAATCAAGAACAAGCGTGCTGTAATCCACGCTATGCACTACAACACGCCCGTACTTCCATAACTACATTGGCTTTCATTTGCCGGTTTAGTACTTTATGGCGGGAGCCTCTTTTGTCGGTTATTTTTAGTTGTATGTTTTAACTATTTTCTCAGCTTGTGTGTAATTTTTTCTTCTTATCAACTTTGCTCTGTGAGCGCCTCTGAACGGCATCGTTTGGAAGTGGCGCTAATCTAAAGCTAATCAATAATAACAATGATAATAATCCGGTTCCTTTTTGTATTTAAAGATACTGGAATAATCTGGCTCAGCCGGCCTTGTCTCATCTCCCCATGTCTCACCCCCCTCACCTTCGAGCAGAAGTCAAGACGCCGCCATCAGCATTTCAGGTTTCGTAATACAGAGAGGGGATAAGTTACATTGGACGGGTCCAAACCCCACCCTAAATAGGGTCTCTGAATCGCTTTCAACACACATAATTTTGAAAGCCTCCGGGATTGATGTACAGGTTACAGAAAAGCCTCTATGAAAGTTTGAGGACCGCAGAGCAAATATGGATCCGCAGTGGACTTCCTCTATAAGTGAAACACGATTCGTCATGACAATGCCGATAAGGCAATCTCTGTCCCAAATGCTCCTAGAGAATACTTTGCTTGGGCTTTGAGAGATACTGCTTGTTCGTAACCAGCCATTCCCTCATGATAGAACACAAAGAGTTCCCCTTTCGACCTGAGTTCTACGCTGAGCAATAGATAACTCGTAACAACTCTATGAGGGCCCTTATTACCCTCTCTAGGCGTGCGTCGCGGAACCCTTGGCATGTTTCACACGTGCCCCATGCCTCGAGTGTCTCCACAGTAGGCATTGCAGCCACCGATATGTACCACTTCTCCTTAGATATACAACTTGGAGGATCTGATTTATACAAGTCATCAAAGTACCCAGGCCAGCGGGCCTTCACATCGGATTCATCAGTCAATTCTCCCCTCAGTCCAAATCAACTGACTAACACATGAATGCAGCTGTTGTAGGCTGTTTCGTTGTGTATTCAGTATGCCGTGTGTATATGTGTTTACCGGTACTTTTTATTCATTTCAGTGTACTCGTGTGGTGTAAACTCCGATATAGGCAACACTCAACCAATGAATCTAAATATATAGATAATGCACAATGAACCTGACCTGAATCTTCAGATTGCCAGTTTCAAACGTTCACCAGACACATTTACAGCAATGCGTAAGTTCTTCAACAACCCATGTGGGTACGGGACACTGTACGGGACACTTTATGAGGAAAACTAACCCCGCCTCGCCTCTACCCTTCCGACACACCCGCAAGTGTTACCTGCCAGACTACAAAACATACTGCCAGACTACAAACTGACCTGATCTTCAATTGCCAGTTTTTACACGTTCACACGACCCATTTACAAGCAACACTATAGTTCTCCTCCACAACACCATTGGGAACGAACACGTACGGGATCCTTTAATGAGGAGACTATCCTCCTCTGAACCCTTCGCCGACCCACCCGCAAGTGTTAACCGCCATACTCAAATCTATCCCAGACTTCAGAGGAGACTGCAATTTAATATACAACATCAACAGTTTATCTCGGGCCAATTGACCAGGTTCGTATTCCCCTTACCCCAAACTGAACTTTCATGATTGGTTGTTTTGTACCTGGAATGCTTTACATCTTAGTACATGCAGTTTCGTCGTATTGCTGTTCAAGCAACATCCTGGTATGGGCACTAGAACAACCTGCAGGGAATCCGACTCTCAATATTTCAAAACCAGAGCCACGGACCATTTCCTGCAGGGAACACATGTCCGGTATGAAATCATTAAAACTCTCAACAGTACGTATCAACATTTTCACTACAGGCACAGCGAAACCTCTCATTTTATCGTTACTTGTGGAAGCGAGTATGAATTTACTGCATTATTTGAAGCATACCCGGGCCCATTCTCTATTACTTTTTTTATTCTTAAGTAAAATACCCCTAATTTGTTTCTCCTATAAATTATGAGAATATGTGCGAACGATCCCTCTGCTCACTCGGCTAGTAAACCACTTTAGTTTCGTTTTTTTGGAATATCATCCTTTATACGATAACTCACAACCGTTCCAAGAAGATTATTACCTGTCGGGAACTCCTTGAAAGTTGCGCTATGTTGTAAGACAGATTCGAACAAGATTTTAAATCAAAAAGTAACCGGAGAGGAAAACATGTTTATTTCATTTATAAATCAGGCATCAGTACCACCCAACCCTCTCAATTATAGTCATAACGGATTGTGACAATCGAATTTCGACGATATCGCATAAGGTATTTCCTCAGTTTCGCGGATCCCACGAAAGAGAGGTTCATTTCAAAAGTTTCCGACGACATTTGGCGGGATGTTTCCGTCGAATTCAATCATTTGTTGGCGATTGAACAGGCATACGTTTTACTTCATATTTCTCACAAAATGATGCCTCCGGCAACTACGACTGAGACACTGTCACGATTTTGATGCAGATAATTTGAAGGTTTAAGGTTTGTGTTAGAAGCGTGTGAGGAAGAGTCTTTCCATATTCATTCAGAAATGTATGAACTCCTATGACATACGTCTTTAAGATTGCAACTTAAATATTTCGGATGTTTTTATTCAAAAGAATGAGTCGTAAGTAATTCAGATAGTAATTAAAACTTCGCGATATTGTTTGTGGGGCGACGAGGAAAAAGGTAATGACATGCCAGTACACAACGACACGCGGAATCGTTTTGACCAAATTACTCAATAGGCTCAGAGGGTGTGGGGGAATAGCTAGAGCTAATCCAGATAGTAATTAAAACTTCGCGATATTGTTTGTGGGGCGACGAGGAAAAAGGTAATGACATGCCAGTACAACGAAACGCGGATAGTTTTGACAAAGTAAACATCGATAGGCTCATAGGGTGGTGGGGTAATAGCTTAGAAGCGTGTAAAAAGAAAATTTGAACATCCCAACATGCAGTGTATTGACGAAGTTTGGCAGGACGTGAGGACCACAATTCTTGTTCTTCATCGCTCTTCTAACAAATGAGTCCGATTTAGCTACTATTGTCAACTCGAGAACATGCCTGAACGAGTTTAATAATTTCCACTATCTCTGTTGATTGTGTTTGTCAGCGTGGATATTTTATGCTATTTGGTAAATATGGGTGAGGAACTTGTGGAAAGTAAACCATGTTAGATGTTGCTAGGCTGCATACTCCGCCCTGACTGATACATACGGCCGCTATAGTGAAGTTCCCAATTAGTATTGCTTAGCGCGCAAATCCCCATTGGAATACTGGATCACAAGCCTGAACAGGTGCCTAAATTACATAATAGCTATTTGCATGCGTCGGTTTGTCCCGAAGCACCTTGTTTTTCAAGAACTAGTTCACCTGTGTCTGGGGCCACATGACTGGAGATTGTCGAATGAAAACTGCGCCGAATGGAACAGACCAAGGGGCACGGGGAGAAAACGTGAACCAATTGAAACAACGATGGCGACTTGATTTGGAGGGTATCTTGGGAACGGCTCTCTTTTGGCAAATTGGAAGAAGGCATTCGATTATGCGATTAATGCCGGTAGGGCAAGGTGTGTGTACTCTGTCACTTACGCAGAAGTTTTATATTTCATTTGTTTTATCTTTGAATCGACCATTCTATCTTTTCCGAGTTGGTGCGGATGCTACTCCCTCGCAGGGTCCAATTGTTCAGTTTCATCGCGTGAACTTAGCCCGCAATTATGACGCTAAATCCTCTAGTGCCTTCTGTGCGTTGTGCTATCTCCGGGTTCTAAATTACCAACACGACCGGATTATAATTGTGTAAATGGTAACCCTAGCACCTCGTATACCTTGTATGTAGCGCACTGGGATCGTTGTCATATTTGCCCTTGCCTTCGTACATACACTGATATTACTATCGATTAAAGTAGTAAATATGTGCATATCATGGACCAGGAAGGCGAAATGATAGAAACAGAATAAACCTCCCAAACAAGTGGTAAATTGTCATAATTGATAACAATTGTGCATCGGTGGAGTGATTGTTCCGTCTATTTGTTCCGCCCCGTAGTAATAAAGGTCTTATTATTCATGACACAAGGTTTGAACAGAACATAATAAAGTAATTATTAGTTGGACAATACCAGTAATGAACACTCTCTATAAGAATAAGTCAATCTGTGCATCGAGGATGTACCAATAGTTGTGTATTTCATTACACAACCTTTAACAATCGTTTTAACGTATATTGTATTCAATATTGTATCCAATATTGGATGCGAACGCAATTGTTGTTTTGATCTGCCTGAATTTGAATTACAACTATTGTCAAGCTTTGCAAAACATGTCGTAGTTAGTGTGTTTAGACATGAAAACTCTAATGATTATAATGAGGACATATATTGTCACATGACAAATACTTTACCATAAATTGGTCGTGAGAACCGTCACATTATTAATTTTTTATAAACAGATACACGCGCATCCTCTCAGTACGAATTATATATGTTATATAGCCACAGCATGTTTTTTGGTCATTTTGCAGAATATCCCTGGTGGTGCCCATCATTGTGTTTACCTGCTACGTACGCCTGTATTTTGAACAAACAAACCAATATTAATTCAAAACGCCGACGGCCGATACAATTAGTCCCCAATACATAGGCTTGATAACCCTTGGGCGTACGTCCGACTTACACATACCAACAGCAGAAGACGGATTCTTATGATTTTTTTTTTTCGTTTCGCTCTTTAAAATCAATATTTGCAATTTGCTTTCCGGAGCATATTCGAAGGTATCGTAACAGATGTGTTCAAATGTAGCGAGAGCCATGTTTCTTCTTTCTTCTTCATCGCTTCCCCCATCATATACAGTTATGTGAAACGAATCCCCCTCCCTAAAAGAGCACGTTTTTCCGGACATCACCAAGCAAACACGTGAAAGATAATTTATTTTTATGCCACCTACACAAAGGCGAGCCTCCCATTGAGTTGAAGGATTTGTTGGAATACGGAGGCTTGTCCCTGGTGAGGAAGGTTGACTACTCACTCTTTCTACTTGTAGCACGTGCGAAAGGAGCTCGTAAACGTGAAACGCCAATAGGTAGAAGTCGACTTACGTACCGAATATCGTTTATCAATGCGGATAGAATTACTGATCACTAGTTATCATTGCTTAAAGAAAATGAAACAGATTAAGATTGTTTCCACTTATTCACATAGGTTCCATTCTCTGTTAAATTTCTTTTGGAATGAAACCAAATTGCGTCTCATTTATTCAAAATTAGAGGAAGTATTAACGGGACAGCGGAACGTCATACCCGGTCCGTTCAATATAAGACAATATTAGAACAACATCCTGGCGGAAAAATACAAGGGGACCGGTGACGCTTTTGCAAGCAAACCTTCCCGGTTCGATTTTCCACAGTCCACGGTGCGTTTTTTCTTAGGTGACTGTACTCGCAGTTGCGACGGGCAAGGACTTGGTCTCACTTCAATTCACGGCCGCTCTAATGCAGTCGATTTGTGCATGGGTTTCTGGGTTTTGTTTCGGGATGTTGCCAATAATTTCCGTCATCGGAGGGTTGTGAGCATGTCACGTTGGCATACTCTCTTGCCTCTTCTTGGTTTTCCCGAAAAGTGGTCGGACCTGTCGCTCTAACATCGAAAGTGACGTATCGATGGTGTCTCAGGATAGTATGGGAGTAATTCCATCCCTACCTCGAAATTATTTGGGCACCAGTCGAGGTGAGAAGGCGAGTTTAATCGCCGGTGCTCATCCCGATCAATACGGTCAGGGTTTTTTGATGAGGCCTAACATTGCTTCCTCCCTGATCTCTTACAAAACTAAACCAAGAACATAATCAACACCTATATCGGCCTGAACATTCGTAGAACGGCTCTGGACCTACTAAAAATAAACGAACAGTTTTTTTTTCATTTTTCCAAAGTTATTAGAATAAGAATGTATGAATTGAGTGTGAAATAGGTCAGTGACTCTGACATGCTACGAATTCGGGCGTTTGGAGCAGACCCGAGCAACCATGACGCTTTAGCACTTTGATGATGTTCGAACGTTGTTTGCTTGTACTGTTCCCTCTGTCGAAACACTGTAAATTGAACATACGGTATGATTCGCGTTGAATATATGGAATGAATGTACCTTTTTATCATTTAGTCCGATTGAATTACTAGGCCGTGCATTTGGAAATCTTTATTTAATTTATTCACCTATTTTCGTTTTATGTATGGAATTGAACTGTCACAGAACTATGAGTTAGCTGTAGCCGCCAAAGAGTCGCCGATGTGTGTCGTACCTTAAGGTGGATTTACATACTCCATCCCAACCGGCAATAACCTTAGTATTGGCAGCCTAACATTATGGAACGACGGCTTGTACAGGTGTAATACTTTGGTGAAAGTATGACTGCTAATATATCTCTAGCGGAAACATAAAATAATGACATTAAAACGATCCCCATCGTCATTACTGGAACTCCGCAATCCTGTACTTTTCAACGGAAGAATTGGGTCTGATGAATGCTAGTCGCTCATAGTATCATTCGCAATTCTCAGAGAGAAATACAGGGTCATTGTGGATATTGTGATATTTATTATGCTAATACATCAACGCGTATGCTACGTATGCCTTAGCAGGTCAACCGAGGTACACGTCTTTTCGTTCCGCTCTCATACGTTATTTCTGTTAAGAATCGTTCTAAATACCACCTACTTATAAACTTTTTAAAACAGAAAATGAATTTGAGTTTGATATGCTCGTCATACGATATACTGCTAAATTGTGAGAATTTGAGTGTCACGCCCATTTCGCACTGTAGGAACGCATAGTCAACCATAAATCTCCAAAAGAGGTTGTGAACAAACAATGACAATCTCTCTTCTTACTGGTCAGATTTGAATAACTAGTAGTCAATGATTGATGATGATGATGAAACGCTACAATTAGTCGTGTATCACCACCCATACACATCATTGTATCTGGTGTGAACGAGGATGCCCTGATGAACTTATGTTTTACCTCTTCATGTTTCGCTGAAATTGTTTGTAATACGCAAAAAAAAAAACGTACTGACTCGGACAAATGTCTTTGATCTATTCATTTTTAAATACTTAGTGAAAACTAGAAATAGACGATGCAATCCACTGTTGGTACTGTTAGCATAATTCAAAAGGGACATTGATTGGCCAATACTACGGAACGATGTTTGGGCTACTGGTTTATCAGCACTCTCGTTCACCTAAGCCCACATGCGGGTCAGTGAGCAGCATTCCCATACATACCTAATAAAAAAAACACTCGTTAATTGCCTCCCCATGATAATCTATCCTGCATCCTACTTTGGCCGGGGCCCCCGATATTACTCTCGCAGTGACAGATTCCCTACTTTTTCATACACATGTTGAAAGGCTAATCAAGGAACTAGAGGCCTATTCATCTGTATTTCGGGCATTCTGTAGTTTATCCTCATTCCTCGGTATCCGGTTCAATCGTTCGTTGACTTTCATACTTAAAAGCGATTATCTGAACCATCTGATGTATGACTACCATAGGCACCATAATCACTGATACTTCTAGTGCAGAACAACAAATTCTACTCCCTGTATTTTATCAATAAACGAGAATATACGCTGCCTCTGTTTCCAATAACATTTGGTGTGTTTTGGTTAACAAGGATCAATTTAGACCTAACTTCGCCATTTCCGATATTAACCCTGTAATTGATAGCGGCCGTCGCCGAATGCGTCATTCCGTTAAAAGGAGGTTGGCTGAGCTGGAACATAGGAGGAGAACAAGACTTCAGTCGTGCCAATGGAGCCATTGTCGGTCGTATACGCATTGTTTCACATTGCGCTAATGCAAGATACCTGCCATAATTCTATTCGGTTTGATGAAGTCAGGCGATTTTATATCTGATCGGTCTATTGATAAAGTCTCCGGAGAACGAACCTGTATTCCAAAGTTAGGAGAAGTCATCCGATGCCAATAAGAGGATGGCAAAGAGGTGGTTGGATTAGAAATAGAAATTGACTTGTCTGATTGAAAAACAAAACTGCAATCAATGAACTGCTACACGTTATTCCTGCAGGTGTTTGTGTTACATGTACCCACGGACCTGTCATCATACCGGGAATACCAAACATTCATACCCTAATCGACTATAGGCAACATATGGTAGTTGTGTGTGTTTCTGAGATGATCCGCCGTTAATCTTCCACTTTCGTTCCGATACTCTATTCAACATCATGCTAGGAAGCGATGCCATACAGAAAAAGGGTGCACACGCAGTTTTTTGTTTATTATTTTCCAATATTAGATCACCAGTCTATGGTGTAACCTTTTGGGAATGAAATGCTTTCTTCTCCTACTGGTAGGGTGTCGACCCATCCCCCACCCCGCTAGTAGCCCCGACCCACGGTCCTGTATACCGACAGAACACGTGGTTATTCGTCATGACTTAACCATCTAACCTTCACACTCCCGTCTCCGCAAGTTCGCAAAGTATCCAGCCCAGCGGGCCTCCGCCTCGTTCCATCATCAGTTTAATAGGCACTCTTAGGCTGGGATTCCATAATGCGTATGCGTTGTGAAGAAATCGCAAATTTTACGTGAACTGAGCGTGGGATAGTGTTTGAATATGGTGTATTTAAGTTGCAGGATAGATATCGGTTCACAGAAGCCGGCCCAAATTCATAAATAGGCAAACCGAACCCCCGAATGAGCGAAATAAGCACATGTACCAATTGCTTATGCGATGCGTATCACCGCGCTGGATTTCTATGGAATATCTTCTTCAAAAAGCCGTTCAACGGCAATATGCATGGTCTGCTTCCTTTAAATGGCCGTTTTGCATATACTTACACTGTTTTTTTCTCTTCTGCAACAAACGCTTGTTTCCATAAATCTGTGAATTTCACATCAAGCCCGGATACGCATACACATCAGTGATCCTAGCCTTGGCTGGGATTCCATAGATGCCGTATGCGTGTACATGAAAAAACGTCAATTTACGTGAACTGAGCGGGCTAGTGTTTGAATCTGTTCTGCTTAGTTTGCATTGATAAATATTGGTTCCACAGAAGCCAAAAATTAATGAACACGAAGGCAAACCAACTCGGATAAGGATTAAGCCAGTACACATGCGTATGCGGATGCGTATCATCGGGAATGAATTCTGTAGACTAATCTTTCTCAAAAAGTCCACGCAACGACAAGAATGACAGGGCTGCTCGGCCTTTTATGGTGTTTTCCGCAAACACTATAGTATTTTCTCTTCTGAAACGAACATTCGTTTCGTAAATATGTGATTTTCAACATCGAGCCCGATACGCATACTCAGCTATGGAATCCTACCTTAGACTCCGTATGCGTGCTTGGCTCACCCCTACTCAAGGGAGGGCCCTTCGGTGCAAATGGCAACAACCAATAATGAGCACGTATACTCTTCCAGTGACTTACATAGAAAGAAAATAAAAAGAGTCGTATCTCTCTTACTTGTGTATTGATCATCCTTTATATACTTCTTCTTTGTTCGACTTGTAAAATGAATATGGTGTAATTGTCGATGTAGGAGTGAATGAGGTTACAAAACGTCACAGGTCAAAGAATACATATTTCATTCACCGATCATCTATTTTCGTGGAATTAGGTAGCTCACATTTACCTTCCAAATTGTCCATTTATTTCACTTGGAAACACTCGACCGAAAATCGTGTGTGTTTCCAACGGCGCCGACTGAGTGGGGTAATATCAATAAGGTAGTTTTTATCTAAGCATTCACTAGTAACACGGAGCGATACTATTGGCAGTCTAAGGCCGGATTCATAGATGCCTATGCGTATCCGTGCTGGATGTGAAAAGTCACCTATTTACGAAAACGAACTTTTGTTCAAAAGAGGAAACACTGCAAGTTTATGGGGGAAAGACGCACAAAAATGCGGATTCCCATGCATATTTTTGTTGATTGGCTTTTATAAGGAAGATATTCCATAGAATTCAAATTCGCGGTGCATAACGCACTCCGTATACGCATTGCATATATATCCGTTATTTCGGCCTGTTTTTCCGTGGTTGGTTCGTCTTTATTTATAAAAATTTTTTTTTTTTTTTTTGGCCTCTGTTGAACCATATTTATCTTTGCAAACTGAATTGACTAGTTCAGATCCAGCTCCGCGCAGTGAACGTAAATTGGCGATTTTTCACGTACTCATACAATCTATGGAACCCTAGCCTAAGGCTGGGATTCAGATAGATTCGGTGCTAATGTGAAAAACGCAATTTACGTGACTTGTGGGGTGCTAGTGATTGATCCTTTTCATTTAGGTTGCAAAGATAGACATTGATTTCACAGAGACCAAAAATTCCAGAAATGAAGGCAAACCAACGCTTGAAAATATTGGCGAAATAAGCTCATATACCAATGCGTATTCGAATGCGTACATGCAATGATTAATTGTCTTATCTCCTTAAAATAAGACGACAATATGCATGATGGGCTGTTGCCTTTTCACTGGCCTTTTCGCATACATTATCGTGTTTTATCTTCTGAAACAAACGTTCGTTTTCGTAATAGTATTTTCACATCCAGCCCCTGATACGCCGACTCATCCATGGAATCCTGCCTATAACTATTGGGCGAGGATCCCATTGTTGCGTATGCGTGCCCAGTAGCCTGTGCAAAAATAACGAATACACGCGAGCTTAAATGGTGCCAGTGTCAGAATGTGTTCTATACATTTTGCACAAGGCACAAGGTACAGATAGGTACATAAAAGCACATGTACCCACTTGCGTATACGGATGCGTGATTATAACCGCGAATGGATTCTGTGGAATAGCCTCCTCGAGATCTCAATCCGGCCGCTTTCTTGAGAAATCTCGTAACTTATCACACCACTGCGTGCTTCTCTGATACAACAACACTGCTACGCATGTTACAATTGGCATAGTTCCCTTTTGATGAGTATCTGTTCAGGCATCATGCAAGTGTGTATCAAAATTGTGTTAGGCTCGTTAGTTTTTGTATTCTAGAATCGCGTATTCTGCATGTGTACGTCAATATAAAAGCGTTCAATTAGGTAGCCCTGTCACGAAAATCCTCGTTGCAAAATTGAAATTGCAAAGTTCGGACAGGTGCGTAAACTTGCTCATTCTAAGTTCTGCTTAAAAGCAACTGTTTGCAGAACTAGTTCAATTGAGTGATGAGACATGTTGGAGATATTGATTAAGAACATCGCGGAAAGAACAAAATTAGGCAAAACGAAGGACACTGAGCGAGACGAAACCAATGGACACACGAGGCTGATCAGGATCAATACTTGTATGACTACTTAGAAAGGACGTTTGATTACATAAATTAGCTGTTCAGGCGAGGTGTTGTGTGTACTTTTTACTCCACCCGATACATTTCATCCATTTGCCTCTGAATCAACCTTGTAGGTTTTTTGTCTCAGTACCATCCTCGAGGCAGATACTACTCCCCAACGCAAATTGCTTTACGGATATGGGCTCTCCTCGTCTGTGTGAATTTGACCAGTTTTTCTTTAAGCTAATCAATCGTTGTCATATCGAAAACCAAGATATGTTCCCACTGCTGCCGCCATGGCCCTAATTGTGGTGTGTTATCACATTTGTCCCAATTTCCTGGATAGTAACCTACCTTACAAGTATACCTTGTATGTAAAACGAGCGCAACTGAGATACATGTTATACATTTCGCGGCCTACGGATTGTGCCATCATTGATATTGATTATTATACGTGTTCATAACATTACAGAATGGATGAATGGAATAGTCGCTCTCCCCGAATGGGTATATTTATCATTAATTTATTAATACCGCATCGAGTATCTGTAGCTTCACACGAACGGTAATCTTGCTACGATAACACTTACTAATGCACGTATATAATGTGTAATAACCACATCTATCCAAATAACGTATCCGTGAGGAATATAACCACATGAGTGTAATTAATTACACACGGGCATATGGGTGTGAACATTGGTATTACAACGAATAGCCTGATGAAACCCCATAGGCACCTCAACTAGTCTTGCTAACAGATGTTCATATTGTATTGACTGACCTGTGCTCTTTTTGTTGGTTTAAATTTATTTATTCAGTCATTCGTGTACTAATAGAATTTGATGGGTGAAACTCGGTTAGCTAGCTGCTGTTCGAACCAGACAACCAACTTAATTTAATCATGAGGTCTGTTTCAATAGGACCCCAGGGAACAGAGAATTGAAACTAGTGGAGATAACTAAAAAAAAACTCAGAGATGCTTCCTATTTCATGGGCTCACTAACAATAATTAACTTTTAGCATATATTCCAAACCACGCTTTTACAGATGACTTCGATATCATCTGCAGCCATGACAGATTTTCTAATATAATCGGCCACAGTTAGGTAATCGGGGCTAGAGGCCCATTGCTGATACGTGTAGCCAGCATGTAAACACATCACATGAAAGTGCGAAACAAACCCGCTTCAGCGCGATTACAAATATGCAATGCCTATAAATTATACACAATATGAACCGTATCGTATATAAGTTGAATGAGTGCATAAAACCCCCATCAAGAGGGAGCTCTTTATCCTTGTTCACTCACTCAATAACCCTTGTTTGAATACAATGTATGCCAGCCGCTATCTGCCATGTCTGAAACATTTGGAATCAAGGTGTATGGCCTTTGGAGAAATATATCTCTGCATTCAAAATATTTGATACCCGCCAATTCTTCCACTCCACTACTGAGACTGTACTTTTTAACAACCGTAGACACATTACCACACCACGCCACAGTCTATACGCTACAAATACATAGGTGGGCGTAAAATGATAAGCTTCGAAGGTACATGCAACCTTCACACGCTCCTGACGTTCGAACGATTCCATTCGTTTTTCCCTATTAATCATGATCGCCATTTGCTCTTCCTGAAAAGTGCAGCAATAAGGCGTACACTAGACTAACTGAATGGAGCTGACTTTTTTTTTCTTCAGTGCTAATCGTATTCGATTTGTGGAACAATCTTTCGTCTCTTGGCGAATAAAGCGCTTTTCTACGCAAGAAGATCAACAATGCAAACTCAGAGACCGTGAAATTCTTTTGCCCGCGCAAAGCGACCTCTTATCGAGTTAAGAGATTTGTCCAAGTGGACTTGAGATGATGGCGGAATGTGCATAGTCCAGGGAGTATTAGCTTCGCCTTCTCTTCTGACAGGATAGATGATAAATACGTTGACAGAAGAAGTGAACGTGGTCCGATATCGAAACACGTATCTGCCTCAAATTGGAGTGTTGTCAAACAAGGCTTTTGTGATCTACTGTAACTTCCATTAGTTAATCCATCTGAAACCTATGTACACAGAAAGGAACGGTATATTCGGGGACACAGCTAAACAACAAATCGGAATAGTTCCAGTAGATAGAACTTGCTCCTTACCGCACGCCGTACAACTTTGTCGGAAACATGAACTCGAACTCTTTCATTAAGGCATTCAAGGATCTGCATAGTATTGGAATACATAATATGATAGGCATCAGTAATGTAATGCAATCATATCATTGTCACACCGCCGGGAATGACTAAACAGTTACATAGTGTGGGTGTGATATTTTTGAAAATTTCCTTGAGGGAAGTTCCAGGATTGATCAAAATGTTTAAAAAACCGCGACCTGATTTTTACGTTCATTTTCACTCGAATATATCAACTGATGTCAGCATTCCCCCACGATTCTACCTATTTCCACCATGGGTGAGTCTATTGTAGGTGGCCAGAGTGTATCCATTCGAGTACCGGATACCTTTTCAACACGTAGTCGACGACGTCACTGATTGATAAAAAAATTAAAAATGACTGTGTTCCGTCATCGTGAATCGGTTAGATTATGCTATTTCGAAAACATATTTTCCCCGGAGCTTACTGACAACAACCCATGTTCTGGATTTCTGTTCAAATTCCATTCTATCTATATATCCGTCTTGTTACCCTTATGGAAGTTCCGTCGAAAACCGAAGCAACTCAACTCTTTGATTGCTGTTGACAAAACTATATTACGGTTTGCTTCAGTGTCCAGTAAATAAAGTTTTTTTTTTTTTTTTTTTAGAATTATGCGTCATATTGTACTGTGTGTTGCCCTTAATAATTTTGTCAGCTGTTGGGAACGAAACGTGTGATTCCCCCGTGAAAGTTAAAAAAGTCTCCTCCTTTGATTCCATTAGATAACTATATCGACACAGTTTGTTTAGTCACATTGCACTGGACTAATACGAAATCACCACCGATTTTTGGGGAAAATATCAGGCCAGGCGATTCGATCAGTCTTCGTCGTGACAACACTGAGCTTGGGCAGCGTCTTTTTTACATTGCAGATTGCGATAATCTAACTAAGATCGAATGGACGGTCCTTGGGGTTCTACTAGTGGACGTAGTTTATTTGCCTTGCCGGGTGTCCTAGCGATATCATTGGAAAGAGATAAGCGGGCATGTAGCTACTAAATTTCTAGCTAAAAAAAAAAAAAAAGGATTCACCACAGCATATAGACCATGTAGACCAATAGGACGTTGCATTGTTTTTTGCTAACATGACCGTTTGCAAAATTCAATACATTCTACAACTTTAGCAAATTAATTTGGAAACCAAGCGATTATAAGTATTAAATTCAGTTTCCCACAGTACTAATTTAACCCTCACTCTGATCCTGGAATCTGTCATGCTTTCCGAAATACACCCCACAGACAACTTGCATTAGACCAACGACAATAGCCGGAACAAGAATCGAGAGGACGATTCATTTGTATTTATGACAGTTTGGTAATCTAGTTACTGAGGGCTGTGGTTAGTTGACTCTTACATCTCTTACATTAGGCTGAATAACCGATACTTCCTTGCATGATGTTCTGAGCATAGCGGATCCTCAACTTCTCCGTCTGTCTTTTTCAAAGGCAAGGGAACTACGTTTTTTTATATTCCAAATAGTAATTGTCTGTTCTGGGGGGCACTCAAAGATCAATTTATCCTAAACTAGGCCAGCGTGACATTATCCTTTGAATGATAGATGCCGTCGTCGAATACGTCATATCTGCCGAATAAGGTTAACAGAGAGGATCACAAGGATTCCTCTGATGAATTAAAAACATATGGAACCAGTTCATTGGAGCCATTATCTATCTACGTCAGTATTCTATTGCCTTCATATTGGTGAAAGCCTGTCAAGATATCATGATATATCATAATTATTTTAGATGATTCGTATCCGATTGATATCTTGTAACAAGGTCAATGATTGAAACGTTGGCGTGTACCTTTATGAGGCAGTCAGGGGATCATCTGTGACCATTCGGAATAAATAGTGGATCAAGCAATAATTGGATGAATTGGATTAGATATCAAAAGCGATTCAAGACAACTAATTTAATACGGCATCTTGATGTCGAGCATTGGTAATAATGATAACTGGAAATGGTGTTCAATACTAAGCAATGCCTCGCCATGAAAATGCTTTACTATTCCTGACATGCTAATTGGACAGTGAAACACATGAGTAGTGTTGCTGTTTTCCATGGTAATATCTATTCGATTAGGATATAGATACAAATCCTGAAAATGATCAGTTAGTGGCCAGTGGTTGCTGCTTATATAATATCAGTAGTTCATAACTTAGCTAATTTCAGAATATGTTTCCCTTCACTTACTTACTAAATTTATTTGTTCGTGGTAAGCATTATTATTTTTTTTTTTTTGCATTTGCATCTTCTGCATCCCTAGATCCTAGTATACTGCTAAAAAATATAGTGTATTTGTTTGATGTGGAAATCACACGGAATATTAAACATAGGGTAGAGCGAGGAACGGAATACCTACCATGCCTTAATGACATATTACCTACCTCATGGATGGACCTCCTGTCAACTGAAAAATATATTGCTATGATTTCGATGCTTCAAGTATAATTTCTCCGCCAGCGTTCGCGAGATTTACGCACCTAATTATTATTTCCAATTCGGTTCTGATATTAGTGGAATGCGACGAATGACAGCATGCCTCCCCTTCCTAGGCTTCAACTTCATCGTTTGGCAATAAGCGAATCGCAGGTGTTGCCCCTTCGGAAAATTGCACAATGATAGCAGTTAATAATCCGTAGAAAAAACAATTTGCCATAAAATGGTCACCATTTATTCCCTCCTGAAACAAGACTCAGTCCCCTCAAGCTATGAAGTGAGACTTCAGGGCCGTATTTCACCCTAATGCTGACGTTACTGCGTGTTAAGTTGCATCCCCAAGTCCGGATATTTCAGAGTAGGTCTTGTTATCACCGATTAAGTCGTCTGGCACGAATGTCAACGGCTCATTAAAACGGTTTAACGGCAGTTTGTTCGCCAATAAACGGATCACTCGCAGAGTCGCGTAGTCACCCTAGGTGAAAACTGTATGGAAACGCTACAAATCTCAGTTCCTTTTCGCTTAGATATAATGTTAAGACATTAGGTCCCGTCTGAGCAGATACATTCGTTAAAGTAACACCAATTGGGCAAATCGTGCAACCTCAGACATGGTTGACCTTGGGTATCGAGAACCAAACATCCCCGCATGGAATCCTTGGTCCTTGAGTGTCACAGGGCGTCACATCGCTTCCATCCTTTTGGGCGTGGGACTTGTGATCATACTCACATAAGGCATACAACACAAGCATTACGCCATCGGTATAGCGATTCCCAGTGTAATAACAACGTATTCAATTATTGTCGAACCTGAACCAAGTCGATTGTCCCAAACTTTTTGACACCGTTGAACTGATTTTCCTCCACCATAGTGACCTATATAATCACGAGACATATGCGATACATGTTTGAATGACTCACTATGCTCATTAAATCAGCACCGATGGCGTATAGCTTGTGTTGTATGATATGTACTGTCCACTCACTGAAATAATGGAGGCGCTGTGACGCCCTGTGACACTCAGGGCCATTTTCCTACCTTGCAACAAACCTACGGCTAGTATTATGAGTTTTGCCGAGAAAAGTAGGCGGACAAAATCCGTGGGACTAGTGTAAGTGTGAATTATTATGTCAGACAATGTTAGACGGAGTTGTGTATATTTTCGGTTGGTGAAGATAACCGATCGGGTCGAATTTCGAGATCCCCAACGTTATTCTAGGTATATCAAGTCAGGGTCATCATCTGAAACCAAAGGGCCCAGAAATCGATCAAAACCAATACATAGCCCCTTCTCATATACCATACCTCCAGGCAACTCACTGGTCACAGACACTGTCACATTTTCGATGCAAAATGTCTGAAGGCCTCAATGAATTTGATGTTAAGCGTTTGGGGAGAAACTTTCCATATTCATCACCTAATGAAATGAAAGTGATATAGACTAACTAACTCCGATCTCTCTACCTCTTCACACTTTCCTTTGCGAAGTTAAGGATGCGTCATGATGAATTTAGGTAATAATAAATTTTTTGATATGCAATTGCATGGTGATACTAAAGTATCCGCTCCAGCGAAGGAGAATTGATTTCAGTCAACATTTCGACGGTAAATATGACAGTGGAGCGAAATCCAATTAAATCGGAAAATAATAATTCAGTCAATATTTCTCAGGCTTTTATGGTGATGACAAGCTTCGTGGGTAACTTTACAGAAGTTCTGGGATGCATATATAAGGTTAAAAGCTTTGTTCATTCCCCCCCCCCCTCCCATTAAAACAGATGTTTCACTAGACAGTGAAATGTTCGTGAGTAAAATGTCTAGTTAACGAGTGAGCATGGTCCACAGTTCCACATTGAATTATGTATCAGTCAGCATAGACGCAGTCCTATTAATGCAGCCCTGTCACGCAAATCCGCACTAAAATGTTACAATTGCAGAGTCTGAACAGGTGCGCAAACATAGAAAATCATATTAACAGGTTCTGCTGTGATGCAACATTCGCGGAACTACTCCAAATACGACTGTCGACGTATATAGCGACTAGACAAAAACTTGATTAAACAACTGCGGACAAAATATGCGCCACAACGGCATCGAGCAAACGATGGACAATTGGACAGACGACACTAATCAGAAGCATTGCTAGGGCTGTGACATATAGAAAAAGACACGTGATTATACGAGATCAGTACGGGCAAGGCTGTGCGTACTTTGCACTGACAGTGCTGAGAGTTTAAATAGAACTCTTATATTCTACTTGTAATTCTAATAAATGCCAACATTAGTGCCGAAGGGACGAGTTATGCTATATCATTGTCTCAACTACCAACAGTTACCTGAAGTACATTGATAAAGTATATTATGATCGCGTTCACCTTGGCTAAATGTGTGGGTTTCATTTGTATCGATTGAGTGAGTAACACAGGTTCGTTGAATTCCCGTGCCCTCCGTGCTTCGTATGTAGTACGTTCACATGAGTAATCCTGAAAAACAAAGATAGAATCCGTCCAACTATATATACCGCGTATAGCATTAACAAGAAATGAACGGATACCTTTACCAGGGATTCATAGCATTCCATTGAAAATCATGTCTCCATCGTTCCGTCTCTGGTTGTGCCAGTCAGTGGCGTTCCCACGGGGGGGGGGGGGGGGGGTGTTGGGGCCAGTGACCAATCATTTTCTAACACCAAAACTGATTTTTTTGCAGTTCAGTAGATGCTTTGCGGCTGTTTTGTTTCTTTAGCGAATATTGAAAAAAACAAAAGGCACATTGTGTATAGGGCCCATACATTGTACTTTTTGCCAATAGGGAGGGTGCGGCCACCTCCGCCCCTAGGACAAACCTCTCGGTACGCGCCTGGTGCCGGTTCAACTAGACAGAGACAAGCAAGTCCTGATCGCACTGTTACGATAACTATACCGATTAAGATAACACACATTAATAGACTATAACTATTGAAGTCCACAATTACAGTGGCTCGGAGCGGATGGAGGCTGAATGAGGTGTGACGTCGTATGTGTGCAACCTCCTGATGGTCAACAGTTTTTTGCCGATAGTTTATCGCTCCCGAATCGATCTGCGTTTTTTTTGTTGGCGGTAATGTGTGACGGGTACTTTGGGTTTGTGTGTGATCAATAATGTGTTAACTCGTTATCGTAGCAATTTTATAAATCATGATATTTTTTCTATCTATGATTTATTTGAGTTAGCACTGGCAGCAAATCTCATTTCTGTTGTTTTTTTTTTTTCACAGAAAACAAACAAATTACTGACTAACGCAAATAAGATTCTGAAAATTCCACATAATATATGCATATGAATCTGTGAGCCAACCTTGCTCATGGGAACGAAATATGCCTTTGCAGGAAAATACAAAGGAGACCTACGAATCTGTGAGGGGACCTTGAGAATTGATCGCAGCACTTCGGGAGGATGAGCATCTTATTGAGTTAAGAGACTTGTCCGAAATTGTTTACATTAGATAAGAAGAAAATCCGTGCACACTGGGCGGCGTATTATCCAGTTATTACAGGAAGAACAAAAAAGACTGAATACTTCGTGGACAGAGACTGAAAATCGATAATTCATCCATTCCATCCGCCAAGAGACTGGTTAGCTGACCCTTCGATTTGGCATAGGACAGACAGGTGTCTATCAGTTATAGAATATGAGTTGTAGTGGGAGTGGCCTAAAGTATTCCTAAATTAGAAATTATGAAATGTTTGCTCTCACTGTTAGGGTTCTGGAATGATTCACCGGGGTATACGTGGACGCATATGTATATATAGATATCTATAATTAGAGTCGCCGTTCTGTTTTGTATCCCTGCAACAGGGCATGTCCTGTTGCTGAGCAAATTCAGTAGTGTGTTTTTTTTTTCTCTCATATATTTGCTGATGAGACTGTAATAGAAAGGCACCGACTCAGTTGCCTACTCCATGGCATGAAGATAGATAAAGCGTGTGGATTAATATACGATAGACTCCACCCTTTGCTACAACAGCGTCTTTCTTCCAAATAAGTTGCATTTTATTTTTTGGCATCTCATTTTATTCTACTGGCTATAATTACATACAGTCTTCCTAAATGAATATCAGGGGCAAAACATAATTTATATATGAAAACAATTCTCGGAAAAGATATAACCGAGGGTATAACTTTTCCTTATGTAGAAGGAAATACTAAATTTCTAGAGTAATTGAGGAAGTTGTCTTCAAACAAAAACTGACACCTCTTTCCAAAATGCAGCCCCAGCGGGGCACCCCAAAAATAAATGATCTAATGACTCATTTTCGTTAACACAAAAGTCAATGAGGGAACATCAATCAACTTATTTTGGAAAGAAATTAATTGACTCCCGAAGTCCTCTGAATGAATCGAAATTGAAAATATTGGATTTTTTTCGGAACAAATCTGTTTAAATTAATTTTTTATTCCACTAAATTCTGCATTTCCCTGATGATTACCAAATTTTGCATCTGGAAACTGCACTGGGGGTAGAGACCTTTCTCTTCAGTAACATATTATAAACGTAATTCGATGATTCAGGAACAGAAGTGAATTTATCAGATTTCGTTCGTTTCATTAAGTACATTGAATATAGAAGCAGGAACCAGAACACGGAATAGTGAATTGGTATTTGCATTCTACACTGTCATAGCTTCGATGGCCCCCTTCGATCCTTTAATTTGATGATTTACCACCTATAGGGGCCCATTGTCTCAAGCTTTGTGATAAACGTTGCAGATTAGCATTCGGAGGTATTTTTTTCGCAAAAAGTGGTGATGAGTTTGGTGGTTATAAAAGTGGTAATGCCTCCAAGAACAGTTCTTGGCTAGTTTTAGGAGTGTGGGGAAATTATGTGAGTTCTGTTGTTATGTTCTTGGGGCCAGTCCGGGGGCTTCTCTGTTGGAGAAAGAATCTGAGATCTCCTGTGCGGGAGAAGAGAATCGTTATGTATGGTAATTAAGATATGAATAAACATTGTATGCAGATCATTGATACAGAAAAGCCGTTTCCCAGTAAATGGACACCCTACGCTGTTGACATTTAACAATAGGTCGATGATTACAGTTACGTGTGCTTCCACAGCATGTGTCACCTGTATACATAGACTTTATGGCAATCAGGTAGTTACCATGACTGCTAACGAACTAAACGTCTGCCTGTTCGGAACGACTGTGACAAATGTGTCCAATCATACACCAACATTCTAGAACCGTGTATCACAACGAGGGAATATTTGAAAAGCCTTCTCCTTTGATCATGAAGTTTGGTATTAGTTTACAGGTAAGTTAACTCTGGGTCTAGTTAGTAGTAGATCTCAGAATTCAGCGGCTTTTAAAGTACCTGTCATTTAGATCTCATCTAATTGTGTTGTATTGTGATGCAGTGTTTAAGTTGAATCCAAATAGCAGCGTTCCTAATATTGCCATCGTATAAGCGATTCCTGGACAGCTCTCTGCTGAAAAAAACCCAGAGTATTGGAAAAAGCAACCATTGTTGGAGTACCAATTCAGAGGATTTCAGTCGGGGTTAAAAATTATGAAACCTTGCACCCAGTTGCAGCAGTGCCGAAATCAATAGGTCCCCCGAAGGCAGACAGATGTTGATTAATTCGATCAGTGGCGATAGTGGATTCATATGTGATGTAAATAACGTGGGCTGAACATTCACGATCGTAGATAATCTTCAATATATCGTTCTCCAGGGACGTTGCGAAGAGAACGCTAACAATGTGAATTAGCTAGTGTTCACCAGCGGATCATAACTTTAGCTGTGAGGTCATGTCCGTTACCCTTCCGTCATTATGCTAACGACAAGCAGGATAACATTTAACAGGAACGGAAATTTGACGATATGGATAGTTGGGTGAATTTACCTTAATCGGCGAGCACAGCACTGCTATCTGGGATGTAAAGTGGCCAAATGACATTACGGGGAACTCATTGTTTCTCTTTCCCTATACAAGGCACCGATAGAGCCTACAGCAAGTTGATGAACTCAAGGGTTGAACTCTAAATGTATCTCTTTATATCGCCGATGGATTAGGTAATAGCACGAGTATTCTAAAATTTATCCTCACCAAATGTCAGTAATTGACTCGTCTGACCTCAATTGCAAAAAAAAAAAAAAATGTGTAAAATCGGTAGGATTAGGTTAATTCATAACTTAGCGACAATGGGCTGGTCCTTTTTGAAATTACATTGGTAGAAGTTTGGCGTGATCCAATGTTCACGACGCAATACTTCCAACAAAGTATACGAACGTTCGGCTATTGGAAATTGTGACATGTAGGTCATTTCGAGAATAGAGTATCAGCCTTAGAATCAATGAACTACAATATTTGAAATGCTCTAATGCCTATTGGAAGGGGATAGTGACTTATAGCCCCAAAAGACACTCATTCCATAGATACCAACGTGAACATTGTCGACTTTTTCATTTTCTAATTAGACTTAGGCCATGAAAAAGATGTATGTATGTAAATTGACATGAGTGGGCATAACACATCGTCTAAGAAACATATAACAGAATATATACTGTGTGGTTTGTACATAAAGTGGGAATAAGCCAACATTGATTAGACGCCAGAACAGAACTGTCGATTATGATGGACTGTTTTGAATACGAAATATGTTGGTTAGACACTTCACATTCCCTCATACCGTTAATACTCACGATGTCGACTATTCTGCACGGTAGAGCTCTTCTAGGCCAACTCGTGGCATATATTGGACTGGTAACAGTGGACTGAGTAGGTTCAAACAGCGCAACTGACCCAATTGTGTATTTCTATTAAATAATTCATGTAAATAGTATGACGGAGATGAATATATTCGTTCCCTCTCTATCAAGAGAGAAATGTACCACCTTAAACCCAAGTACTGCTAATTCTCTTAACAATCACGTGACTGGCTGATATCTTATTGGAGTGAACCAACAGTGCGCATTTCCCCTTTCCCTCTTCATTTTCGTGACATTTCATTCAAGGTTGGTATTACAACTGTTTCCATATGGCCCATCCCAATGCACATCACCCCGTATTCTGGCTGGCGGATTTCCTCCATTCTTCCTTGGAACTGCGTGGATTCGGCGACAGATCCATCTACCTCAGTGATTCTGGTTTCCTGTCTACTGTCCGCTGAGGGTGATATCTCTCGCACTTCATTCGCTGAATTAGAACATTTCCATAAAATCACTGTTCTTGGCCGCAGAACAATCGAACGGTGTTGAGGACAAAATTTGGCAGTAATCAACGATCATGTTAAATACCTTGGCAACCCTGTGTTGCATATTTCGAACCGAATTTTAGTCGTTCGCAGAAAATTCAACGCAATGGATCCCGAAATGCTAAGGTTCACAGTTTCTTCAGAAGGAACAATCGAACGAAACGCATTGCATGAATATCATATGATCTATATATGTATACAAAATGGATACAGAAGGATCGTTTTTGGAGTGTGTTCGCCATCTCCCGATTAGAAAAAATAGAAGTTCGAATAACCCCTTTCGATCAAAACGTGACCCCCCCACCCTCCCCCCTCCAGGTACAAAATTCATCGCAGAATGACATGGGAGTCTAATTGACAAGTTACAACACTCTGCCACGTTTCCGAAACATTAAACATGACTTTGTAGCCCCCCAAACCTGCAAACCATGCGGTCTGTTGCGTGACTGCACGTGTACACGTTCCTCTCAATATAGCCTACGTGCAATTTTGTCGAATGTTCGGATTTTTTGTTCACTCCCTCGACATTACACCCACACGAACTATGCGCCAAATGAACGATGCAGCTCGTTCCAAGCGCTACTTGCAGTTTGGTTTGGTCGGATTTGATTTCGAAGGGCTCACGAGTCTTGAAAGGCTCATCAAAGAACTTTAGCCAAAGTGATCGTGGAATGAGCATCGGCGATAATTGGCCTTTTCTCAGATGTTATCGAGGAAGGGATTGTAACATCCAACTGCTCCCCCGGACCTCCAATTGACCCATCTCTGGGAAGGGTAACCAATGAATTCCGGGATCGACCACTTTACACAGAGGAGCGGAAGATTCATGCCAAACATGAATGCTCACTTTGTTGCATATTTATGGAACGCATGAAATTATTTTGGCCGTTATCATGATACCCATGCTAAGCTACTGATTGGTTCAAACTGAGAAAAACTATAACTGATAGACAAGTATTCCAATATATTCCTATTAGCTAAACAGGCCCATATTGTGATGGTCACAAACAAGAAGCCAGATTTTTTATTCAGTTGCTATGGTAACTGCAATCGACGAATCATATTTCCATCCGCCCACAATTTGAACAACTAGAGGAAAATTGTCGAGGGGGTCATGGTTGTCTTGTTTGTAGATTATTTATTTCTCTATATACATGCTGAAGCAATGCAGTTCTGTTGGTTATCGCGTTGTTAGTTACGTCCTTACCCGTGACCCAACACTGTCAATTTCGAGGGTAGATGTGTACTTTTTCACGCACCGATTACGCTAATTTCCAATGCCACACACAAAGAACTTTCCATTGTACAGGAATTCTCACAAAATAGTTTGAGTGTATCAGAATGGGCCAATTATCATTATTATTATTAACGGCTTATTGGGGGGAAAACGAGCGATTCCAGGGCGAAATTTCCGAAATGTTCCCATTCAAGTTGTTACCAGGTAACAGTTCCGCGACTTTAGAAATATTTTCAAACAGTGCCATTTAGTATTTTCCGGATTTTCTCGGCTTTTGTGGAGGTTAGACATCAACGAATAAGGATGAACTCAATTCTGACTCTTCCTGTCATTACAAGATTTCGACTCAGCCTCCTTCAAACCAAACCACCTTTTAACGTATCTTCCATGCGGATATGGTTATTGCCCCGGAATGGACGCCGTTGTGCATTGGTCAAGATGTGTCGCTCAAAAAACACGGAACCCCCCCCCCCCCCCAACCGAAATTCTACCTTAAAAGCAACATTCGTCTGTTGGGTGCATTTTACGGTCACGTGGAACGATGTTTCAAATCCATTGAACTGTGGACACTTCTCAGGAGACTGTAACCTCATTCACCTCTACCACTATCCTGCTGGGTTGTTCTTATCTCCGGCCCAAGTTACTAATGTCATGAATACATAGACCAATCAGTAGTGAAATGAGCGCAACTGGAATATGATTGACTAGCATTGTGTTCTATATACAGATGTCAGGAAATAGGGATTTATATTGCACGATAGTTAGCTAATTCGGTAGCTATGCGACAATTACTTTTTTGTTGGTAAAAGGATGAACTGCTGACATTGGTGATATCAAACTGAAGGAATGCTTCAAATTTAGGCTTTCTCAAAGTGAGAATGACACAGATAAAACAGAGATTGTCTGAGGAAAGTTCAGTTATTATTATTATTATTATTATCATTATTATTATTATTATATTATTTTATTATTATTATTATGATTATTATTATTATTATTATATTATTATTATTATTATATTATTATTATTATTATTTTGTATTATTGTTCATATTAGCTGGCGTGAGTTTAGGCCTACATATCTATTGGTGTGCATACATTACAGCTGATTGGAGCCTTTTTAACAACTGAGTTTAAAAGTTCACTCATCTCGCCTGTTCAGTAGTGAAAAAAGAGCAGTTATCATCTTACCCAAACTGTCAAAATACTTTTGGACACTCTTCGGTTCTGTTGTAGGGCTGGCCGAAAAAGGTCATGAAAAGTCAGTCTGAATTACGCATTGCATACCCACACCCAGTCAATAGTATTTTCCTGGTTCTGTCTGTGATCGGGCTTTTCTAAACATGGGATGTACGACCGTCAAACTAACCCAGGCTTTGTATAGCGGTCGTTTCAACAATACCTAAAATTGTCAAAGCTAAGTACAGTGTACCTGATATTACGAAACGCAACGGCCCCATCAACATGCTTTCAACATCTCGATATCAGTGATTAGTAAGATACCTAATATCGCTGACTCGTATTTATTGTGGTGGTAAATTGCCTTTCTTAATGTGCCACATCAGTCGTGAACAAGAAAATATCTTTCTCGGAAAAAGTAATTAGTGGGAGGCATAGGTACTAAAAAAGCGTGTCTAAATTTCTAACCTATTATTTCAGATAACCAATATGTGATAAATCAGTGCAGTAACTGCGGTGAATATACGTGGTAGACAACTTACTCGGGGGATATAGTTGCAATCACATTCCGACAAAAATGAAGAGAAAAGAAAGAAGGAAACTAATTGTTCTGTTGCAGTGACCGACATGTTAAAAAGCTACAGCAATATTACGTCATCAGAAGCGCATAACTGTTTTCTAAACTTTAATAAGTTGAAACGCTGGTCCAATGGAATTAGACGGGAATAGCTAGTGCATTATTTCAGCTCCGCCTCTGAATTCGTTTGCATCTGATGGAAAAATAATAACATGCTTGGGGAGATTCGAAGGTCAGAAGTAGGAGCTCCGCCTACAAGAATTGAACAGAGACTGATGTACGCTTCTCAACAATGTTTGGATAGGCGGTTTTTCCTAATTTGATCGAATCAGATTCATAAATATCTCAAGTGCTTTCCTCATAAAAATTACGAGAGCCGCGGTCAGCGTCGACGCTCTTCCGGTCATCGCCTCACACCTTTCGGTCACAAGAATGCCGTGAGCATGGGCGCGAATAGTCGCAAACCTTGAAACCAGCAGATTCCGTAGTCGGAGGCGGACTTCCCACTTTCACGGCAGCGGCGGTAACTACAATGTAAAAACATTACGAACAACCTAGTGCGCACATCCGATCGTACTACGAGGTTTACGGCAAATAGTCAAATACTTTTCAAGTTGTCTTTGATTTGTTATCGTTGATAACATGGCTAAATTGTGAGATACAACATAACATTGTTTTCCGATTGGCCGACCACGTGAATAATTCCTCATTGTAGGCGGCTGCGCCGTGCAATCTGATTTCCTAATGACAAATATGTAAGAAAGATAGATAGGAAGAGAAGCTTTAGCAGCAATCGTCCACATCCATATAATGACATCTGCTATGGCAATTTCTTCACACGAACTAGTGCCTGCCGATAGTGGTTCGATCATCTTGACATTTTCAGAAATTGTTCATGGTAGTAGCACATCACACGAGCTGTACTGGAAGGCTTCTCTCGTGATTTAATGCTTAACAATATCCGGTGAAGGCATAGCTCTGAATAACATCATTGGTCGGATAGTTTATTCTGTCTATCACAGCGGAAGACGCGCAGAAAACTTATATTGAGATAACAGCGAGTCCGAACTGCCACTTCTATCACCTCGCTACTAAACACTTCTTCGAGGGAAATGCGACCTACGAACATAAACTAAACTGAGACAGAAATCATTTCATCACACAGTTCATATAATCACCATTCATAAGTACCGGTAGTTTTCCTATGAATACAAATTTACTAATGGTGGGTAATTCTGTCACCTTTCTACTTTTTCAGGTAACACAAAATGCAGAAATTTTTGGTCCTCATCGCAAGTGTTCTAGTCATATTGCTCGGACCTTGACTGGCAGTGACAGAGGTCTCCTACCGTAATAGCCCCTTATCACTGCCTAATCGACCGCCTCCGTTGTGAAATGAAAACATATAATGTCACTATTTCTTGAGAACTGCAACAGAACGTAACATTGAAGGACCTCGTAATACATTTTTTTTTTTTTAAGTTATCTATTTTGAACATTCCTATCGTGTTTATTTATCGTGAGGTACTAGTGTTCCATTTGTTCCCGGCTTCTTCTCTCTGTTTACTTGAAAGAAAAAACGTCACTGCTCGGACGACAGAAAAAAAAAAACACAGAAAAAACGAGGTGCAGTGAGCTGCTACTTATGTTATTTGGTAGTTTCATTTTTTCCTCATTTCTATGAAGCATTTTAAAATTGTCCTCGTTTCATCACCATTTTCACGGCACGTTTGATAGGATCTGTACAATACTATGATCGTTGGTAGCTCGTGGTGCACATGTTGTTGTTTTTACAGCATACGCGACTACTTGTTTTACTAATTCCACACCCAACATGCTCCTTAAATTCACTACTGGCTACGGAACATTCTGTAACACTGATCACACAAGGAAAAACTGCACCTATACACTGACTGATGATTCAGAGACGACCGGAGATGGTGGTAAATGAGATGGGAACTCACGGATCTGCACCGGTGTCGAAACAAAAGAATGACAGGATGAATCAGCACCGTGACATATTCCGCAGCGTTTGTTCCTTGTTTGCGATTTTGAAATCCAGTTGAACCTCTCGCGTTGTTTTTCCTCCCCTCGATCCACTACATTCCGGCAACGTCGATCACCCGGGTGAGGTGAGCTGCTGCTATAATAATCAAACAAACAAATAATTACGTCGGAATTCCCATAATAACTTATCATCGATATCTTCTTTCCCTCCGTCGGTTTAGACGCTCCAGACTTCCCCCCCCGATTCCCGAAGATGATCAGTTCACAGATTTAGATTTGTTTGATGACGTCAATGAATAGGTATCATTTCCTCCATAAATAACATGCTCAGGATTGGTAGGGGGAATACGTGAGAATTGAAATGGCATGGGCGTGGGTATTCTTCGGATATTTTGGCAAAGTACCTCCTCCTAGAACGTTTGAGTTGACCGGACCGACTTCAGCGCGAAAAGGGTTTATAACCATTATTACATTTGCTAACCTGCAAACGTTTTTCGTCCATCAAATGCTGACAACCCCATGAGGCCTTAAACTAATATGTGACGACGCTAGTTAGAATTAGCCCAATGAGTTTTCGATGATGTGTCCCCTCGGCGTTGAATGCTTATTATGTGACCTAGCACAACCTTACCTACCATGGAAGCCCAACGTTGCGTCATCAGAGAACACTGGCATATTGTGAATGTTTATGTTAACAACTGCAAGTATTATTCCCTCGCTGTGAATAAAATACATCACGCCCAAGGTCCATGCCAACTAAAACGGTGATACGTGTGCGGTAGACAATCAATCGGTAAGCTCTTGGTTACCAATGGCTACTGTATGTCACCAGATGCTACTTTTCCCCTTCCGTATGCACGAGCAGAACAAGGGGAACACTGCCCTCTTCAAAAGATGGTAACTGTAAATTGAATAAATGCCACAAATTTTCAATTCTATAGTGATACAATATACTTAGGAATATAAGGTGGCGCGGAAGTATCAGGATATCTAACAATGCATTATGAAAATGATTTAGAAAAAATAGTAACCTCGTGACGTTGCTCTTCTGACGTTTCCCACGGTCAAAGCAATGCATGTGTGTATCTCCTCTTCCTTGTTTTTCAGTGTTAAAAGATAAGCTGACCAACGATTTCGCTCAACTAAGAGGACAGTCAATCGAACGAATAATGAGGGACAGACAGCGAATGAACAGACAAATATACGACCTCCTCGCGGCGGGAAAAGATCAGCTAGGTAAGGTCGAATTATAGTGGCAGGAGGTGTTGGTTTAACCATGTAACATGTTGTACGATATTGGGAATTAAGGGGGGTTAAAGTTCTCTCCAAAGTCATGATATACGTTTTTAGCTGTACACAGATAAAGAGGCACGGTCAGTTATCCTCACACTAGGTTGTCCTTATTGGTCCTGGCCAGCGTCTTTGCATTTAAGCGCGGCGAGCAACCTTCCGAACGAGTGCGTGGACTAGGCTCAGCTTTTCGCCAAAATTTGAACCAATCACAATTCTTTAGTGTGCATCACTCATCAGTGTAATTTCTCTCATTATCAGTCATTGAACATCTTTGTTTCCCCAATTTCCCTTATCGGACAGACTTGGCCGCTCTCTAGCAATAGCATGTCTAAAGTCCAACTTTTGACTTGAGAGGACCATTGGCCACTCAACCAACCATTGAGTCATTTGCCGGCTGAGGCTGGGATTTTTCGTACAATCCGTTTTTGTTATGCCTTATGTAATATCCAAATAAATGGTAGAAACTTGTAACACCAAGAATAAAGCAATCACACATGGGGTTGATCAAATCGTTTCGGGTTAGTGGTTTCCATAGAGGCACCACTAGAACGCCTATTTCAACACACCATCAGTTTGAATGCTATTTGATTATCATGCTCGTGTTTTCATCCATGACGATGTTTTACGAGAATAGACCTTTCACAGAACGACCTCTCGCAGCAACACACCGCTCCCAACTACATGAACCAAATGATGAACTGGCGAATGAAGAACCATTTACTGGGCGCTGCCGGGAGGCGATAGTTGAGGCTAGAGAACAATCTTCCAAATGAAAGAAGCTTCCATGGACACAGTTTTAGGAAGCAAATGTATCTTCATGCGAAATGGATTCCTATTAGGTTTTCAAATAAGACAGATGCTTGGAGTGAGTGGTGTCAATGTTTGGCGATAAACTGCAACTCCGTAGAGCGATTTGCTTTTAGTGAAAAAAAAAACAGAAAAAAAACACGAGGGGAAAAGAGTATGTCGTACATATTGCTCTCACGACTAAGGCAACTTACTCTGCGCTGCCTTCATATCCGATGAAGACCGTCCATGCACCACCCAGGATGCAGTCAATGACGCGGCGCCCTCTATGGTTATCTTACATGTACCCACACTAATTTCATGTGAGTAGCGAGGGGTATTGAAAACTAGGAGTCCATTCTCGTCCACAGAATATGCCGGAGATATTAGTGCAATAGCTATTGAAATAACTCGGGCAACCATTCAGTGGCCATTTTTCTTCAAAGAATGCAAGAAATGGTGACTATAAAGATTAACATTAAAACAACCAATGACCTCCATCCAATTTCCTCAGACAATAATTAGCCCAGTTAAGTCAATCTCGTTCGAATTTAAACGGGTGGGTTTTTATTTTTCGATCGGCGATTTAGGAGTTAAACAGGTAATTAACTCTTACACGATTGGCCACTTTTTATCAATAAGTAGACGGTATATAATGAAGCATGACAATCATGAACAGATACCCAACTCTCAACACCAACCGCCACCTTATACATCAGTTAGGCGGTATATAATTAGGATATATTATCGAGTTGAAGCATTTTAGAAGGTATCGCGACACGACTCCCGATAATCCAAGTCCTAGCGGTTCAGTCTTGATCTAGCTTGGTGAAGCTACAGTCCGGTCTAGGTGCTAGTCTTCTTAACTTGTATCTAAGGAAGGGTTCCGTGTATTTTTCAGGTATTCGACTTCAGACAATCAAAACGTAAGAACTTTTCAAGACAATGGAGTATCATAGTTTACATTACATAACAGTAACAGCTTGAATGGCGACCCGTAAACAACAATGAATATAAAAGTCCCACATACATAATCAGAGTCCTGCGGTAGGCTTATAACGTGTATACGAAAGCCAGAAGCGCACAGGCTATTGCGACGCTATACCAATTAGCTGATGGTAAACTGACACTTATTCGCCTTTTTCGAACAGGAATCATGGTTGCACCGGGATGGAAAAAAAAGTCAGCACAGCAACACTGCTAACCGCAGTCTATCAAGGTGCAATTCATTCATTCGTTCAGCCACGATGGTGAAAATATTACAATGTTAATACAGTCAAAGAATAAGTGATGAGCGAGACAATAAGAGGAAACTGCTTTTTGATCCTCCTACGAAAAAGCATGGATAATTCGAGGTTTGCTCTCATATCGGTTTGTTTTTGTTTGGTTTAACACCGAAGACTGCAAAAATATATATGTGATAAATCGATCCACATTATAGCTATTTTTTCTTTCAAAACTTTTTTAAAACGTGCCACTGCGAAGTCCTACGTCTATGCAGCCAGCATATTATATATATATATATATATAATATAACATATATTATATATATATATAGATAGTCATATAGAGAGATATTAATATATATAATATAGATTAATATATATATAGATATATATATAATATATATATATATATATATATATTATATATATATTATATATCATATAGATCTATATTATATATATATATATATATATATTATAATATATATATATAGATAATATATATATATATATATGGGCCAGAAACTAGACTCTGATAAGTGAAGTCGATCAAGAAGTGGTGACGGTGGGGTTTAAGCGCTGGTGGTGACACTATACAAAAGGCACAAAGAGGTGTGAATTGGGTACTGATGTTGTTGTGGCAGCCCATAATCCGAAGATCAACGGTGAGGGGCCGCCTAAGGAAAACACTGCTGAGGACAGTGTGACCTGGGGTGATATTGATGCACAGAGAATTACCCGTATAGGCGGTGGGGATGCCAATTGGGTACCCCTGATTGATTGACGGTGTTGATTTGAAGAAGGCCGGCAGTCGATATCCCCGGATTAACGGTGGGGTGCCAAGTTAGAACTAGTAGTAAATTGACAGCTGCTAATTTAGAAGGACAAGATTTTGAATGACAGGAGGATGAAAACCAGCAACCATAGTGCCAACTACGGGTTGTCAAGTCGTTTCCTTATGTTTAGGCCGAATGGTGCTGTGGTTTTCAGGATTAGCTAGCAAAAATGGTTTCTGCCTTGCGAGATTTGAAACGTTTTGCCACCGGTTGAGCCATATTTTTAGTTCCAATTTCCGATTGGTATTGAGTTCTCATTCTCATCCTTAGTGCATTATTGGTTTCCCGATGTTCTATACTCCGCAGATATTATAGTAAATTAGGTAGATCAGGTTCTCAGAGAGACAGCCATGGACTGTCTAATGTTGTAGATCCTTGAGCTTGATGTTTGGAACCTTTTGAAGAAAGTTGTGGTTTCAACCATTCTACAGGTTGTGCAGTTTTGGGAACAAGCGTGGCTCCCGGTATGTTGCTCACTGCTCGCGATTTTTCAGGAATTGACGTGACTAGAAAGTCACGAAGGTTGCTGGTCAGGGTATATGCAGTAACAGGGGGGTCCGGAAACACACATTTGAGGCGTTCCTCACTGTGAAGAATGGGCAGATGCTTGCGAACGAAGCTGGCCAGAGGGGGAGTTCGGAGTGGTATTCACGATGACTGCCGTTGAAAATCCGCAAATGTTACCAATGCAAGGGTGGGTTACCATGATATGCCAGTTACAAGGAACCATTTCATCTTGGAAGGGCACAATTCTCGATGTATTGAAAGATTGCATAGCAATCAGTTAGTAGTCACAGATCATTGCTCGTAGCTTCGACAATCTCTCAATCCGTTATTTTCTAGAAATACTATAACACCTGCCTTCTGATAACCCAAACTGATCCTAGTTGGAGACAGGAAGCAATTTCACATGATCTTAACACACGTCAACGGAATGAGCATTATGTCGATGGAGTTATATGAGCCATCGCACATATACCGTATAATTACAGTATACTGATTTTACCGCCGATGCTTGACCTCGCGATGCTCTAATTCTGGTTGAACTTGTTGACTTTCTCATAATTCAGTAATTATCGCTCATAGGAAGTCAGTAATTCTCAAAAGACATCTAAATAGATAGAGACGAAATTTCATCTTCCCCCGGGACAGGCAATCGGTTTTCGATGAAATATCGGCCGACGTTCCCCGAGTAACCAAGCGGGCAATTAAATTAACATAACCGCTTCACCTTCCTTTAATAATCAAATAGGGGGAACTGATAGGTAATATTGATAAGCTCGTAGACAGTACAGTTGATCTAAATAGTAGATGCAATATGTTCCTTCAGAACCCGTTGTTAATTTCATAATTAAGTGTATGTAAACAGTGCAATTTACCTCGTAATCCCTGTGCCATCCTGCAATCTGCACAAGCAATTATGTGCGTAGATTCCAGATCATTGAATATCATTGGTCGAGCACATAAATTTAATTGATGATCAATCGCGCTAAAAGGTTGTTTCCTCGTTCCTAACGATCGTGCGTTTGAACATTGACGCAATGTGATGTAAAACCAGTCCCTGGAGGGATCAACGATAAGCTTTCTTGCTAAAATAGGAGGGATAGTTTGACTCGACATAGCTTGATGAAGTCAAAGAGTATTTTTATGAATGTATTCCTATCCATTAATTTTGAAATGAATTCAGCGGGTTTCAGGAAGCCAATTAAGGCTTATCGGGGAACTCCTGCGATAACTCGCCTTCTCTTCTCGACCATTGCTCAGATGATGTCGAGGCAGGGTGTAACCAATTCCAACTGCTCCCGGAACCGCAATCTTACAGTCCCATCCAAAAGGACGACCAGTTCAATGGTAATGCTAACAGCCGACAGACGAGACTTATAGCAAATATCCAACCCAAGTTACCCACGGAGTCCACCTGCATTACACCGGGACCATGACGTGAAGACCAAGACCTCTCACATCGCAAACTGAGACAGCAACTAGAGAAAAACGTTCTGTGACTGCTGGATTTCGTACCCAGAATGTTTGTCTGAGAAGTGTCACTGATACACTCTACCATTCTTCCGCCCATTGAATGCGAGGCGGTACTACACTATCGCGCACATATGGTAGATCATCGTATATATGTGTTTATTTCCACATTTCCCAGCCTGATATGTATGCCTAAAGAGAAGATACATACATACATTCATTTGAATGGTATGTTCTACTCTCGTGATGCTGCCAAGTGCTCAAAATAACGAATGTGCACCATCAGCCTGGTTTTACTCTCCTCAAGGGGGTAAATTTGTCATTCTAATATTATACTCAGGATTCATTTTCCTGTCGATTTATTAAGTAGTGTCATGTTTGGAGGCCTGTGTATTTGTTACGCATGTTTGTGGATACTATCAGGGCAGTTATATCGGCTGCTTCAGATTCATCAAGCCACATTTCTCAGCAGGTCAAAGCTCAAACTAGTTCAGCCTGATTGATGCTTCACAAAAAACTATAAAGATGTCAGGTCCTTATAACAGGTTTTTTAATCAGTAATTAGTGGCATTAGAGTATTCCCATGGCAAATTAGTGAAGGACAGCTATATGGAACGCTATACACGGGTCTGAAGCCCTGCATGATGGTGAGCCGTCCGATTTTGGCCATTGCAATGCACTTGCACGAACATCTAAGGTATCTAAATACCAAATGTCGGGTTCTAATTGATCGTGCGGTTCTCCTCAATTATAATAAATATATTGAATGCTTGTTCGTTAGTAAATTATTCGAAAAATCAAGGTAATTTTCTCTTCCAAGAGAGGCCACCTTGTTTCGCAGGGAATTTAAAACAAATACACGAATACAATCCTTTCATAACTTGTCATTCTATGGTATGCACAGTTCCCAAAGAATTAAGGGTCATGGTTGTATCCAAGCCTAGGCCTAGCCTAATAGTACCATAATCTGTCCGAAGAATTCCGTCGTCCTGACCCGACTCCTCCCGGCTAATAAATCCAATTGGTTGTGCAGATTGCTGGATAGGGATTAGGAAATGCGCAATATTACGCGCACCTGTATATTGAACTCCTATTATTTGAAAACAAAGTGTGTAAAGCAAATGGAAGGTGATTTTTTAGTTAATTACGCTTCCCAGATGAAACGGCAGCTCTGTTCAATTAAGATATCATCGAAGAGAGGGGCAACTTCAAATACGTCCAATCAACAGTACCCGTAATAATTATTAATTGAATGAAACTAAAATCAGTAGTAAATTAGTTTCCGTCCGTCGACGGTAGGGGTAACAAAAACTGTCAGAAAAAGGTTGTGGTCGAATATTAAAGTCGAATATTATTCGAGCAATCGGGACGCGTCATTCCGTTGGTTCAAATACGTTTCTTTTAGAAGAAGGTTCATTAGACGTAGGTCCGTGCCAGTAGCGTAGGCAGGGATGTTTTTTGCAGTGGGGGGGGGGGGGGAGGGGGGGGGGAGGTTTTATACGTTTGTGGTGGGAGAAAGTGGATCGAAACAGTGAACCGACATTTGGAGCAGTTCCTCCCTTTTGCGCAGTTAGGACCCATGAGAAACAACGTAGGTGGAAACCGACGCCTTCATCGCGCGTACCGCGAGCTTTCTCCAGAAAAACTGATGATGAATATGTAAAAATGTACCCTCTTCGAACTCACATTTTCATGTAACACATTTCATGTACATCGCCAAGGTCATGGACAATGACCTGTGACAAATAACAGATTGCTCGTGTGATTGCCGTCTACACTGGTACTGATAACTGGTAATAGAATGACACACATCAACACACATTCAAGTGTATTACTTGTCTCATTTGTAGCCAGTTAGTTAGAATAAAAAGGAAAACATGAACTACCGCTCATCTGACAATCATTGATTAGACACAGTCCCTCGGAATCAGTATTTACTATGTTTTTTCCCTTTATATAACAATGACTTGCTTGCTCGCTACCAGCAATTATGTATCCAATAACGACAGATGCGGATCATTAACGAAAAATTGCGAACATCATGTTCCGCTCGCCTTTGGAGACATTATTATTTAGGGCATAAGATAATAACAAATACACAAATGTGAAGTGCATTAACTGCGATAGGTAGAAGAAACCGTTATATTGGTATATGTGGCTGAGAATTAGGAGGACCCTGGTAAGAACAAAATTGGAATATTAAGAAAAAAAAAGGAATCAACATGATTTTTGCGGTCACATCAGAATATGTTTCCTCATTTAACATTTTGAGACAGATAAAATCTGAGCTTAGACTATAAAAACGGTGTAATCGTGCAAGAGATGTGGCTGGAAATGGTCATGAGAGGTTAGTTATGGATAAATCGTCCGCTTTTGTAGTAGCCAAATATCGTTCACGCGAGTTCCACCTTTTAATTATGTTGCTGATTAACAACAGTGCAGTTTCCGACATTGCTTTCACATCTACAGGGCTGGCTGGTGGGAATGTGTAACAAGTTTGAGTGAGATTTGGGACATTTTCTCAATATAATTGCACCAGCTCTAGTAAAGTTGAAGGAGCTTCATTGAGCCTCGCTCAGATCTTCCGAGAAGATCCACGTACCATCTGACTAGTAGTTGGTAACCGATATGAAAATGTTGTTTGATTTTATTTTTTGTCAGTTGACTGACAGCAAACCCGTTGAATATTAGTTAACATCAATCAATGAAATCGACCCTAATTCAATTAGCGTCCTTTTTAAACATGAAAAACAATCGCTTTTGTGTTGTCGTCATGATAAAATCTAGTTTGAACAAATCGATTAATGCGTCGTGATGAACTCTATTGTTGCGGCGAGGTAGAAATAACTTCATTCATTAGATCATTCCCTAATGATTTAGAAACAGTGAAACTGTCCAATAAGCGTTAATTTCGGAGAGTAACATGCATTCTAACAGAATCTGTCGTAAAAAGTCTGTCTTGTTTACACAGCGACATCTGTGTAAACAAGATAGGAGACGAGAAGGGGTTGGAAATGCTGCAACGGATCTTGACGTCTACCTTATTACGTCCTCAATCACATCGCCAGAAAGCCTCACACGAGTTAGTTGCTGCCGATGGGAGTCTGATTATTTAGCATTCCGCGGACTGGTGTTATTCAAAAATGGACAAAACACGAGATGAAGTGTTTCCCCTCACTTGTTCACGGTATTGAGTAGGGTTATGGTTTACGTCCAGGAGTTGGCATCCCCTCCGGATTCTGTCGCAAGGGTAGCTGAGGTTTGCACCCACTCTTCCCTTTCTTCTCTTCTTCTCATCGCCAGAGTTGTGGATATCGTTATTTCGTTTGTCGTGAGCGGCATAAAGCGGCATAAAGCGGCATAAAGCGTTTGGAGTACTCTGCTGGTGATGCCGAAGTGTCCCCCACAAGTCACAAGGCTATGCTCAATTTGGGGAGGGGGGGGGGGGGGCTTGCTCCTATGGAGCTTCAGTGCATGGCACCGGAGCGGAGGTCTAACGTTTTTTAACCTAGTTGTTGTGAGTTCTTTGCGAGTCTTGCAGCCGGCCTACAGAGCATTGGAAATGCTCCGTAAATCGGTCTCTGTGGTGTGGTGCCCAACTGTCAAGGCAGAGGACGGAAGGCTGACCGAGGTACATCTGATCTCCCGTCTGTATTCTGGAAGTGAGAGTTGAATGTGCGGGGGTGTTTCCGAAATGTTCCCCGTTGTTACGGAGACAGTAATCGACTGCTGGGTATCATTCGGTGGAGCAATGGTTCCTGACCTGAAGTAAATCCGTTGGGGCTCCAAGTGTCAGGACCAATCCTAACTCCAGTCCTTTGGAACTTTGGACACAATTGCGTTTGTCCAGGAGTTGGGAGAGAACTTGATGTCTTCGAGTCACTTGCTTACTGCGAGTGTGGACATCAGTGACTCTGCTTCATGCAAGCATGGATCAGTAGACGCCCATATGTAGTCATGAAGTCACTAGATAGTGGTGCGTGGCGGTCGCGATATCTGAGCAAAAGGAACAGGTTCCGTGTTCGGCACTCTGTGTTTCACGATTGGTTTTAACTTAAGGCGGAGATTTACCTACTCCGTCCAATTTGCCGCATTCTTGTTACCGTTGACAGGACCGTGTGCCTAATGCCCGGTTCTCGGGGAGACAGTATTGGCGAACGTTGTCTTATCCACGATGATCAACTGCGTTCTGATGGCATTCGGAGCTCCTCCTCAGGACGATCATGCCCTGTCGGAACGAGATTCGGTTGGTTGCATGGAGCCATTCGCGCGCCGGGACGCCGCCCAGCTCATGGTTGACCCAGCTCCTGGATTAATTGATCAGTTGATTGGAAGCGGTAGGTAGAGGCGCTAGGTGTTTTTCAAGGTATTTGCTTCCTTGACTGAGTGAGTGAGGAGTAGGCCTAGTGGGTTTATTTGGGTTTTTCAACGTTCTTGTCATCTCATCATGGGGGTTTCATTTCGTATACAACATTCTGTGGATCATTGGTTAGTTCTCCGTGTCTTAAATTCCCCTTCAAACGAAAACCACGTAACCTAGTTCTTTATCAGATTGAGTCTTTTTCCTATTCCACATGGACAACAACGTTGCCACAAATACGCCGCACTAACTCCAACCTAGAGTTAATCCCAACTCAACGTAGGGATTGGGGATTGAGCGAGTTGGTTTAGGGTAATGGTCACTACCTCGTTCCTGAGAGCCCACCAGTGACATCAATACACCTCAATACCGGATCACACCGGTGGTGTTTTATCTGTAGTCGCACTGTACGCTTCGACTGGGAGCCGTGAATTCGTGGAAGAAGCGTCCTACCATCAACTCTGAACGAAGTACAATGATGCTCTCGCTTCTGACTCGAGGGTTCTGGACGTTTTCAAGGTCTCCGATTATTGCCTGAAGGGGTAATCCAAAGACCATGGCCTCAGTCTCGTTGAAACCGTTAGTTCTGCTTTGGTAGAAGTCGTAAACATGCTACACGAATCTTATCATCAGAGAGATCAACAGGCAATTATATATGGGAAATTAAGGGATCTGATCACATGCTGCTGGTGATCCCATGTTGCTATTCCTAAAACAGCTTACTCTGAGCGACAGATGTTGAAGGACAGCGTAGGACTTGAAAGGAACATGACATATCTATGCTGAAAAACTTGGATATGGCTAAGAAGGCATAATGGAATATGGAAGCGGACACAGGGATGGGCAACATTTCTGTTCCTCAAGACAGCGAGGAAGTTGATATTGGAACATCCTAGGAGGATCAGCGGGGCAAACTTCTGGAGAACAGTTAAAGCTATTGAACGGATTCAATGGTGGGATCCAGCTTCTTCTGGTGCTTCGTCGCATGACATTGGAGGCACTTTGGGTAGGGGTGGAGGAAGATCCTGTGAGTCAGTGGAGAGCCACCTAGTAACGGGTGCTTCTCAGTTGGCCGTAAAAAGGGTTCAGAGGCTTCGCAAACTCGTTTGATTGTTCGGTAGCATGTCAGTGCGGTGATTTGGAATGATGTTTTTTTTATTTTTCTAATTTTGTGAGGACTTGTACAAAAATGTTCCTCTCAGCTCGGAATTCCAGACGGATGAATAGCGTTGCGCAGTCGAATGGTGGAGGAGAGAGAGGCTCTTGGGTTCTGTGGCATCATCAGAAATCCGTCAAGAGATGGTGCCCTGGCCTTCCTGGAGTTGTTTCACTCGTTGTGGGCCCAGATGTTTCGCCTAACTATCTGGAAAAGGGACGTGTGACATTCGGCATTGTAATAGCTACGAAGGGAGTACACTCCGTTCAGTTCCTGGCGAAACTAGGTAGGTTAAATTCTGGTTATTAGTAAGTCGACCGCGCTTGCGTATCAGCCGTCCTGGACACATCTGGGTCAACTCCAGGAAGTCTACCTTGGATTGCTTTTTTAGTTGATATAATCTCTATATTCCGGTACCAGGGGTTGTTGTACAGTAAGCTAGAGGTGTCGCTGGCTCATCCCCGTCGTCTCGATATCTGGCAGGAGTGTTAACACGAGCTTGGATGATGGTGAAGAGAGACCACAGTATGGCTGTTTCATTCGAATTCGTGAAGTCATGAAGTCAGGGTGTTATGCACTAGGTTTGAGATCCAGTCCTTCGATGGGTCAGTGTTGTTGGGTAGTTCCAGGTGGGGCTGGCGTGAGGGACGTGGGGTTCACAAAATCTATTGTCTAGCTCGACAGGGCCGTTCGTGGCACTGCGCCCCGCGAGACTGAAACCAGGAAGCGCCTCAAAAAATGGCACATGTGTCATTGGATTGTGTAATAGTGTTCACAGAATCAGAGCAGAGGAGCCTAACCCGCACTGGCTCCATTGCATTCCCAGTTCTTGCTAGGATGTTAGTTTGGCGTGGGAAGTCACCGTAGAACTGATGGGGAGTTTTTTTTCTACAATTTCACCCCGTCCTACTACTGGCTACCGCTGGCGAGACCGTGTGGCAGAATTCTAGGATTCCCGAGGAAGGAAGCCGAGGTTGATGAAGAAGGTTTCGCCTGATCGTGAACGTCAACTGCGTTCTTTGAGCAAAACCGATTTTGTCCACCTTTGCCCTGTCGGTTTGACGGCCGCCTGCCCTGGAGCGTTAAGGTATATCACCCATGTCTTATTCGGCAACGATAACGACAATGTTGTTATCGGTATAAGAGAATATATTACACCACCCTGTTTTGCCATAGTGAGTACATGCAAGCAGTGTATAGCTACGGTGTGTCCGACACGCTTCTAGTTCTAACCATACCTATTGCCGTATTGAAAGATGCGTGCAACGCGCCTAATATGGCTAATAGCTGTTCATCCATGGCGTTGGCGAGATCCAAATTGGTTGGGTAGGAAGATCAGTCTCTCATGAACGAAACTCCGTAGTTGAATATTCGGTCTGCAGCAGAGAGATATATATATGCAGTAGAATGACCTATTCTAGAAACTTGGAAACCGAAATACGGAATAACATCGATTAGGCTAATACACAGAATTCTGCTAGTCTGCTCACAAGGAGATAGACGCTACATTTATAATATGAGTGCGAAGCTGTGAATTCATGCCCTACTAGGTGCATTTATTATTCCCGTACGCGGTTCCAAATAATTTTTGCATTGGTCGACTACGCAGGTCCATCCCACTAGACAAAGTTGGACGATTTTCCCAAGGTCATGTTGTCACAATGTTTGTCTCTCCATGGTACGCGTGTACGTTATTGATTGTAACTATGGCGGCGACATTCGGTAACATGATTTGCACAGACAATGCATTAGGATTCAGACTTAGTAGTGAGCCAATTAGATGTCAGCAGTGGTCACGGTATCATATGAAATGATAAGCTGCGTATCTGCACTGAATATCGAAACATAAGTACGAGGAGTGTATCGGAATTTAATCGAATCTGGTATATGTTGTCTGTTGTGATATGTTTCGCCGCACGGCATATACTCGCTAATGTCTCATCGATTGATTTCATTAACAAATCGCAGTTGCTGCGGAGTTTGTTAACGTTTGCTTTTCCATTGGTATGATGTCAACCTTATTGGGGACTCCGTTTTAGATATGGTAAAAAAGTAAGCATTGATTATAATGTACGAATGTGCAACTATCGAGGCCGGTCTTGTGCACATCGGTTGTGCTGTTGTTATACATCCCAGGAACATTGCAAGAATTATTTATGATGACGAAGGGATTTATCTCGATATCTTGTTCACAATATGGCAAATCGAATTCGTCACAGGAATGGGTCCCAATCTTTTCCTCTCAAATTATCTCACAAGGTTTTTCGAATTCATCTCAGAGATCCAAATTGATTACGGAGAGCGAGGAAATCGATGCATATTCAGTGGTAGCGTAAAATGTTTTTTTCTTCATATTTATACATCGGGAAACAGCATGAACAAGATAGTTCGATACAGGGATGCACCTAGTTTCCAAAGAGCAGTCTATTGCAACACGGTCGACTGTTCTATGTTATAATTTGCAGGTAGTGTTCTTGCGGCAATCAATTAATGAAATGGTTTTATATATAATCCGCGTTTTCGATGCTCTGTGAATCCGGTCCTGGCTACCACGTACCGGGTGGCGCTCAGTGGAGCATGGCTTGTAGCCAATGGGGATCACCCGAGCTATCTGAATAACCCTATCAGTCCTTAGTTATTCCTGATACAGAAGTTCTACTGCAGTAAGTGTTGAAGGCGCTAATATCTCAATATTGCCAAATCTGTTCTGCTTTGGGGCTCCATACATATGAAAAAAAGTCGTAGATCTCTGGATCAGGTGACTGCTGATATACTAGTCCACACGGGTTTTTTGTTTTGTTTTTTTTCTACCTCAACGATTATTGTAATAACTTTTTTTTCGAGTTGACACATTCTAGAAGTATTAAGCCGCAGGTATTCCCATATTTGCAATAACATCTGTATCTGAATTACAACTGCAGTTGCAGAATTAAACGGGCAATTGAAGCATCAAAACAGGATGGGTATTCTACTAAAAACAGAAGTATACTTCTAAAAGAGAACAAAGAAAAACGCTCAACATGTTTAGGCTTTGGAATACATTTGATTTGGACGCGTGGCGTTTTTCTTACTAAATCAACCCAATACAACAATGTCCCCCTGTTATCCAACAAAATATCTCTTCAAATGTCGCATAAGCAACTGTCATATTCGGCAGAGACAGCGCTAGCCACAAACCATGACATCGTAGAAAATCAAAATTGTCGATTTTGTGATGTTGGAAATATCCAACGGGTGCAATTGGTTATCTACATTATTTTGGTATTCAATTATTCGTTTCATGGGGTTTTTCTAACTAGTATAGTACAACTAGCATTAGTTATGAAAACAATTGTTTTTCTCTTCTTCCTTACCCCTCTGCGTGCTTTTGTTTTCATTTCCTCTTGTTCGGTTTGAGCTTCTGTCATTATTATTGGCAGGTGTTAGTGTCTGGTGAATGTTATAGGTCCTACTGAGGAATAAAGGAATGGAAGGAGTGAGCACGTTGGCATTTCGTACAAGGAAGTTTTCTCACAAAAACAAAACAATTTGATTTCATTACATGTGATACATCACCTCAGCAAATTATTTGAGCCTCTCCAACTGGTTACTGTAAACGAAACAGGTAATCTCCAACAAGGTTTTTGATGCGGAACCAATTCATACTAACGTCGCTGTGCTGGAAAGATACGTT